>OW240917.1:120148649-120168654 GCA_933207985.1 Pelobates cultripes | reverse complement strand
AAAATCTCACACACATTGTCAATGCATTAAGTTCTGTTGGAGATAGAGGAATATATACACACAGATTGACAGAGATATCAAATATCAAACAGGCAACAGGCAGAGATATAGAACGACAGATACCTTTGTTAGATGTGTAATGGTGCTCAAACCAAATCCAATTCCCCTTTTTGTTCTCTTCTAGTAATGCAGCAAACCATTCTGTTTTATTGTTCCATTCAAGTGTTTCTCTCTTATATAGACAGGTAAATCATTGAGGTTACTTTTTAGATAATAGTAGGTCGATGTGACATTTTGTGAACTGCAGAAGTAATTCATTAGATCAATAACTTAATAATCATATGTCATCCATGCTCCCAGAAGATCTTCTTGAAAAAAAATGCCTACAAAACGTCAGCCTTGATATCAAATTTTAGTACTTCTGTATTAATCTCCCAGTCCACCACTATATTCTGTTCTAAATTATGGAACTTCTCATTACTGGGAAAAAGATGGAATGTAACACAGTAGCAGGGATTGGATTTACAAGCGTTCAAAATCATAAAACTTAAACTTAACATGACCAAACTGAAATTCGGGTATTTCCTCCCTCAAGTGTTGCTACTCCTGTGTCTGTTTCCCTCCAAGTCAACGGTGCTACCATCAGCACCACCACACAGACTCGCTGCCTAGGTGCTCTCTTTGACTCCGACCTCTCCTTCATTACACTGACTTTCTCCTTGACTATTGTATTCTCAGTGGTCTTACGTGCTCCCAACTTGCACCATTACAGTCCATAATGAATGTGGGGCGACGCTCATCTTCATGTCTGCCCACACCGCCCACGCCTCACCCTCTGTCAGTCCCTACATTGGCGTCCTGTAAGATATAGGGCTCAATTTAAAATTCTGGTTCTTGCTTTCAAATCTCTACAATATGCTGCTCCCACCTATCTATCCTCTCTAATACACAAGTATGTCTTGTCTAGGCCCTTACGCTCTGCTGAAGACTTACGTCTATCTTCTGTCCGTTCTCCCACCTCTGTTGCTCGCCTTCAAGACTTCTCGAGGGCTTCACCGTTCCTGTGGAACTCACTTCCCTCCTCAGTTAGATGCTCACCCAGTCTCCACTCCTTCAAAAAATCATTAAAAACCCACTTCTTAATAAAATCGTATCAATGAAACTGTTAATAGCTCCCGACTGATTCCACTCTTGCAACTGTCATTAGTCTAATACTATCCTTACCTTTTGTGTCACTTTTTTCCCCACTCCCTCTAGCATGTAAGCTTATTGAGCAGGGCCCTCAACCCCTCTGTTCTTGTGTGTCCAACTTGTCTGGTTACAACTACATGTTTGTTAGTCCACCCACTATAAAGCACTGCGGAATTTGTTGGCGTTATATAAATAATAACATAATAATAATAATAATAAAAGCAAAGATTAGTAGTATGTTGAGTCATATTTCAAACCTTACTTTGATCGAGTTTATTCTAACCAGTGTCAATTGCTGATTAAAATTGTTGCACACCTAGGAAAATAATCAAGGTCCCTAGAAAGGTGAACTGCCAAAGTCAAGGAAATATGCAAGAAAACAAATGATTACTTCCCGAGCATAATATTTTTTTAAAATCTTGATTGTTAACCTGAACCAAATTAACTCCAAACACTAGGAACCCCTGCCTCCACTAATACAAGTTATCATATCTGAAAAATCTGCATTGTCTCTATACTATATTGCATTCATACAATAAACTACTGCCTCAGGTTCTGATTTAAAAAAAAAAAAAAAAAATTATTTGTAATGAATGTACTTTTGGCCCTCTTTATATTGACAATATGATGGGTAGATTATTCATCATGCATAAAAGCAATATTAAAATTCCTTTATCCTTAGGTTGTCATTGCAGACATAAAATGTATTTATAATATCAATTTGACACCCTGCTTCAACTTGATTTAGTTAATCTTAATACTTAGAGTCAGCAAGTTGAAAGAGCTCACATTTTAGAGTATTAAATAATGGGCTTGAAGGTTGGAAGTTCAAGTTCCCAGCTGGATAATTTCTAAAAAAAATCTCACATATTCTGCATTCATCTATTCCAAAGTAATTGTCAAATTAGCAGCTTGTTCTTTTATTTTGGTGCAGCTATTCATTCCTGTACAATTACAGTATAGATGAAAGTGTACCAATCATGATACACACAACTTTTCTTTCAATGATATGTAGAATTTCATAAAAAGCTAATTAAAGACAAGGTCTCTTCACACTCCTGTCAACCAGTTTTTAGCATATAGGACTAAAGCGGCAGGTATACAGAAAGAAAAGTAATACTTTTGCTCTGTACTTGCTGTGATTATTCATCTACCAACCATATATTTAAAAAAAGGAATATAGGTATAAAGTGACAGATGTCGTTAAGATTGAATGCGATGCAATGCACTAGCAATTAAACCAGCACAACTGAATCTTGTTGATGTGTGTCTTGCTTGGGAAATGTAGAACTGTGAAGGGATATAGCTGAGAGTGGGTGCTTTTGACATTAGTTCAACACACAAAAGCAGTCATCAGCATTGTACAAGAGATAGGTATTTCCTTAGCTAATTCCTTTAACTAGCTAAGATTTATCTTAGCTAATTGCTTTCACTACCAAGTACTTTTTAATTGGCAAAAAATATCAGCATAACATCTGTTTGAAGCAAGGGATACACAGGTAGCCTATAAATGCAGTTTTGTGTATAGATTGTTTGGAAGATAAACCGAAATATTTTAAGAGTATTCCTCCCTGACTAGGAATAATATGAAACTTCCTTTACTGTTTGGAGTGAGCTTACATTTTCAGCAAACTTGCAGGTATTATATCAATGACTAGTGACTTCTGGCAGTCAAATGTGTTCCTCTACATTGCAGTAATTCCTAGAATATAAATGAGGGTGGGTGAGACTTTATGGACAAAATTCCAAACTGCAAAATACATGGAAATAATAACGTCAATACTAGATTTGGGTAGTGAAGAGGTTAAGGGGATCTCTAATTAATGTGAACCAATGTGATTCTGCCACTGTGGTACATCAGCTCCATAGAGATAGATAGATTTATAGATAGATAGATAGATAGATGTGGTATATATATATATATACACATATATATATATATAGTAGATAAATACTGTAGATAGATAGGCATGCATGATAATTTGATGATCAAAATAAAGCCCACATGAAAAAAGTCTATATGAGAATTGCCTACAGAAAAAAAAACACTGTCATAAATGGTCAGCTTTCTTCACATTCCATTTTCTTTCTTTTGGCCTCTCTTCCATTTACTCTTATTTGCTTTGCCTTTGATTGGCTGGTTGCTTTTTTCCCCCTCCTCTTTATTCATTTTTCCTTTCATTCTGCATTTACTTTCTCTCATCACTAGCAAGCTACTGCTAATTATTCTTCTAACTCTTTCTATGCCAGATGTATTTGCTGGGAGTGTATGGTTAGTGTGTTTGATTAGCAGTAATGTGAAAGGTGATGTGTATGCTCAGTTTAAAGTATAGATTAATGGAGTCATTTAACCAACTATGTACCCAACAGTTTTCGGTGCTTATTCAGTGTGGGCAATTTTCGGTGTTGGCATTTTTCTTGTGCTCATTTATGACAGTGGAGTTTTTTTCTGTGGGCAATTTTCATGTGGGCTTTTTTCATAGATTTGATCATTCAGTGCAGGCCCGCACTGGCCATCGGGCATACAGGGCAATTGCCCAGTGGGCCGCAATGGCCATGGCCCGAGGCCGGCAGGATCTTCCCGGCCGGCCCATGCAGGGCCCGCACTACCCTCACCGGCCCACAGGCACTGACATGCAGCCGGGGGAGGGAGGACCCGGTGGAGCTGTAGCCAGCAGCTCTGCCGGGTTCCTCTCACGAGGTCTGAGCGTTGCAGCAGTTACCACGGCAACGCTCAGATCTCGCGAGAGTGAACTCTAGCCTTGTAGGCTAGAGTTCACTCTCACCACTGAGATCAGCATGGTCCCCCTTCCATGGCAGCACAGCTCCACCCCCTCCCAGGCTAAAGGTAAGAAGGGAGGGGGGATGTAACTTTTTTTTTTTATTAATAAAAAATATATAGAAATTTAGATAAAAAATATATTCACACAGCACACTCACACTAACAGCCCCCTCAGATACACAGCACCCTCACTCACACAGCACCCTCAGAAACACACAGCACCCAGACACACACCACCCTCAGACACACACAGCACCCTCACTCACACACAGCTCCCTCACTCACACACAGCACCTTCAGAAACACAGCACCCTCAGTCACAGACATCAACCTCAGACACACACAGCACCCTCGGACACACAGCACCCTCAGACACACAGCACCCTCAGACACAGACAGCACCCTCAGACACAGACGTCACCCTAGGCAGGGCCAGATTAAGAGCCCAGTGGGCCTGGTGCTGACAATTATGATGGGCCTAATTACAAAATCTTATTTACCAAAAACACTAAAACAGTCCTGCCTCCTAAGCGTCATGTATCTGATGTAGATGGTACTGGAGGGAAACTCATAGGATGCAGCTATGAGAAAACACATACCCTATGCTAATCTCACGCTTTCATCTTCAAGTAAACCCATACCCCCTAACAGCAGTGTCCAGTAAAGCAGGAAGTCTATGGATGGGGTAAAAGGGTGGGCCACTGACACGAATCTGTGTCCCTATGTCTCCCAGTCACTTAGTGTCTGTGTCCCCATGTCTCCCAGTGTCCCCATGTCACTAGGACTCTAGGTGACATTGAGAGACATTGGGACACTGGGAGACATGGGAACACAAACTCTTGGGGACACTGGGAGAAATGGAGAAATGGGACACTGGTTGACTATGGGACACGAGGGGACATGGGGCACTGAGACATTTTGATACATAGGGGACACTGTGATATATAGGGGACACTGGAGACTTGATAAAGACCTGGGTACAGGTCAAACGTTGCTGTGTCCAATAAACCTGCTTAAATCTATCACAGTGAGTGCCTGAGATTTTTTTTTTCTATACTAGGGGACACTGAGACACTTGGGGGTACTGTGAGACATGGGGACACTGAGAGACTAGGGGATTCTGAGAGACTAGAGGACACTAAGACACTAGAGACACCAGGGACACTGGGAGACATGGGGCACTGAGACACTCTGATATATAGGGGACACTGTGATACATCGGTGACACTGGAGACTTGATAAAGACCTGTGTACAGGTCGAAACGTTGCATGTCCAATAAACCTGCTTAAATCTATCACAGTGAATGCCTGATATTTTTCTTTTATACTAGGGGACACTGAGACACTAGGAGACATGGGGACACTGGGAGACATTGGACACTGAGACACTGGGAGACTAGGGGACTTTGGGAGACTAGAAAACACTGAGACACTAGGGACACTGGCACACTACGGACATTGAGAGACACCAGGGACACTGGGAGACATGAGGATACGGAGATACTAGAGACACTGACTGGTTTCAAAGTCGCCCAGTGTCCCCATGTCTCCTTGTGTCCCCATTTCTCTCAGTGTCCCCTAGTGTCTCAGTGTCCCCATGTCACCAAGTGTCCCCTAGTGTTTGTATCCCCATGTCTCCCAGTGTCCCTTAGAGTTTGTGTCCCAATGTCTCTCAGTGTTCCAATGTCACTAGGACACTTAGAGACATTGGGACACTGGGAGAGACATGGGGACACTGAGACACTGGGAGAGTCACTGAGATACATAGGGACACTGAGATAATAGGGGACTCTGGGAGATTGGGGACACAAACACTAGGGACACCGAGAGACACCAGGGACACTGGGAGACATGGGGATACTGGGAAACTAGGGGCCACTGGGAGACATGGGGCCACTGTGTCCCTAGTGTCTCACGGTCTCCATGTTCCCCAGTGTCCCTATGTCTCCTTGTGTCCCAATGTCTCAGCGTCCCCAAGTCTCTCACCGTCCCCATGTCTCGCAGGCTCGTAGCTGCTGTCTGGACTCTATGTGCAGAGCTGCACCCCGTGGATCAGTGAGTAGAGAGAGGCAGGGAGGGAGATGCTGTAACTTCTCATCCCTGCCTCTCTCAACCCCTACTGGCCGGCGCTGGTATTGCAGAATAATCTCTGTTTATACTGAGACAGACATTTGTATTGCCGGTATTACTGCAATATCGGCACCGGCTAGGCAGCTTCAAATACCTGAGAAATACTTCTGAGATATACCTGGCAACCATAAGAAATACATGAGAAATACCTGGCAACCCAGGTAAAAAAAAAAATAGATTTTTTTAAATCAATGGGCCTATTCCATGGGCCAGGGCCTGGAGCTGCAGCTCCATCAGCCCCTATGTTAATCCGGCCCTGACCCTAGGACATAGACATCACCCTTACACACACAGAACCCTCAGACACACAAAGCACCCTCAGACACACAGAGCAACCTCAGATACAAACAGCACCCTCAGACGCAGACAGCACCCTCAGACGCACACAGCACCCTCAGACACAGACAGCACACTCAGACACACAGCACACTCAGGCACACAGCACTCTTAGACACACAGCACTCTCACTCACACAGCACCCTCACACACACATACAGCACACTCTCACACATATACAGCACACACACACACACACATATATATATAATATATAAAATAACCCTCAGTGAGTTAACAAACAAAGAAAATTAGAAACATAGAATGTGACGGCAGAGCAGATAAGAACACACACACACACTGCATCCCTCATAGACACGCTGCACCCCTCACACATACACACTGTGCCAAATATATATATATATATATATATACACTACAGCACACCTCACAGTGCTCCACTACACACATAACTCTCCAGATACATGCTAGATCCCTTACCCTATATACACACACAGCACCCTCACTCACACACAGCACCTTCAGAATCACAGCACCCTCAGACACACACAGCACCCTCAGACACAGACAACACCCTCAGACACAGACGTCACCCTCCAGATTACGCTCCAGATGCACGCTATATCCCTTAACCTATATACACTCTTAATCCTCTACACACACACACACACACACACAATCTCCTATACACACTCTGGGTCCTTTACACACTAGATCTCCTACACACACACACTGCACCACCTACACACACTACATTCCTTGTAAGCAAACACATACAACATTCTCTAAACACACCCTCTCTACAACTCCTACACACACTACGTCACCTATATACACACACACTACAGCCTGTATGCACACACTCGCTACATCCCCTATAACACTATGCCCCCTATACACACTCTCTACAGCCCCTAGCCACACATATTACACCACAAACAGGAATTAAATCAACCTATTTACACAATACCACAACACACTCTACACACACGCAATCCCACAAGCAGGTTTCAAACACATGCTGCACCATACACTTTCTTGGCCCTTTTGTCCTCTGGTATCCCACTTATGGAGACACCAGAGATAAGTTAAAAGCAAACACAGATCAAACATGTTATTAAATTTGCTTGTGCTGCGCAGAACAAATACAGGGCCTTTTTCTCATGCTAGAGCTCTTTAGCAAGGATCTGTGCATTGAACCAACATGCTCACTTTGAAAGGGGGCGTGCTTGTCATTAGTCATGACAAAACACACCCTCTCTGGCCCCGAACCCTTCTTAGGGGGCCGCTCTGATGAAAAATGCCCGGGCCGAATTTTTTCCCCAGTCCGGCCCTGATTCAGTGACATGCAGAAAATACAGATCATAAAAGCTATCAGTAGCAGAACTGGACAAATGAATATAACAATCATATGTGATTTATGATTTACTTACCTTCTCAAAAAATAAAAATATGCCTCAAAAAACTGGCTGGCTGTAGTCCTCTGTCATTGCTTTTCTTTTTTTTTTTTTTTCAACTAGCTTGCAATTACAATAACTATTATTGATAGAGGATTTTCTCTTCACTGAAAAACAAAACACAAAAAAGACATTTTACCCCTACCTATTTGTTCTTATGTAGAACATATTTTAAGACTGCCTCAGGATGAAATGTAATATTTCAGAATTTGGGTGTAGCAAGATAGTGACTAAGCTGTGCTGATTGGGATGGGCCCATAACAAATACAATGCGTTTTTAGTGGTTACTTTTAATTTATCTGACGTTTTCAAAAAGTATTTGTTGGCTAAATATCACTATTTTCCTTCTGAGAAAATACCCTCTGGTTATGTATGGGTTTTTAACGTCTGGTCACAATCTTTATGGTTTGGAACAGAGTTTTGTATGGTTAATTTTAAATAGCCAGATGGATGTTCTGATACCACACTATACCTCAAGTCTACTTTGAACATGTTTTCAAGAGTCTGGAAACATTTTATTTTTTTAATTGGAAAATTTGTCAGAACTTCATCTCACTTTACAGAGATTTGTATTGTTTTAACACAGAACAAATTTGATACTTTTCAATTACATACAAAACTTTGTGGGCACAAAGCTAATTAATCAACAATAACAAGCAACATGCCACAAGGGTCCATGTGCTTTGCGTGTCTCTTTTCCTTTGGAAGTGATGATAAGGGGTATTTTGTAAGTTGCCTCCAGTTTACTTTGAAATGTATTTTCATAGTACTCTGAATTAGTTTTCTGAAAGTCTTCCTGCCCAGAACGTTGGGAGCCAATAGACCCATAAGCATCCACCCATCCTAGAACAAACCAAGGGGATATATATATATATATATATATATATATATATGTATATATATATATATATATATATATTTTTTTTTGGTACCTCAGTTTACAAATGCCTCGGTTAACATAATTTTTGGTTTACAAATGAAAATCCATTCAAAATAATGCCTCAGTTTATGAAAAATGTTCGCAATACAAAGCAAGTTTCCCCAGGTAGCACGTGGTGTCGAGTGTGGAAGTGTTGGAGGTGTTGGAGCTGCTTTTGCATCGAGTTTTAGAGCCATTCTGCAAATTTTGTTGCAGTGGTTTGGGGACGTTTTGGAACTTTTTTGGTGCATTTCTCAAGCTGTGAAAAGATAGGGAGCTGAGTTTGTTGTTTGCATGCCTTTTAATGTGTGTTCTGCATTGTGGGTTGGTTCCCATGTCAGCTCATTTTGACTTTTTTCTGACTTCCAGAACGGATTAATTGGTTTTCAATGCATTCCTATGGGAAACCGCGTTTCGGTTTACAAATTTTTCGCAATAAGAAATGTCCCGGAGAACGCATTAAATTCGTAAACCGAGGTACCACTGTCACCTCCTCCCTTACTCTGTTACCTGTCACCCCCTCTCTGACACCTGCCACCACCTCCTTCACTCTGCCACCCCCTCCTTCTCTTCCTCACTTTGTCACCCCCTCCCTCCCTTACTCTGTCAGACTGTCACCCCCTCACTCTGCCAACTGTCACCACCTCACACACACACACACACACACACACACACACTCTGTCACCTGTCACCTCTCCCTCACTCTGTCACCCCCTCCTTCCCTCACTCTGCAACCTTTCACCACCCGGTTCTAATTTTAAAATTTTCTTAGAATTTAAACTTTAATTAGAAATTTCAGATATCGGGGAGAATGTAAGGTTGCTTGATAATGGTATTATTATCTACTTTCCATTACTAGGGTTGGAGAAAGATTTTTTTCCAGAACAAGTTTCCTTAGACAAGCACCTTGACCATTTTACTAGTATAGTAGTACATTAAAAGTAGTCCTGAATTAATTACTTTTTTGGTTAGATTTTTAAAAATATGTGCTGATATTTGTTGCTTATCAGGCTAGAAAACAATGACATAATTCTATTTAAAAAAAAAACACATTACAGCAACGTTGTGCTTATAGAATTGAATTAGGGATTATTCTAGCTTGTAGTGAACGAATAATCTGAATTTTATTAAAGACAGGAGGCGAATATTTGCTTATCTTTCTTTACTGTAACTCCCAGCAGCAAAGAAATGGTTAACAATGTTGTATGGAAAAATCAACCAATCACAACATATCTCAACTACAATATAGTGTCATCAAACTCCTCCCACTTCCTCTTTCTTGATGTTGCCAGTCAGTAGCAAGTCAACCATGTAAACTTTAACCGGAACAGTTCCCGAAGCTGAAACTCGAGATGAAGTCAACCATGTAAACGGAAAGTTGATCGAATAAACTTGAGATCTTCACACTAAAAGAAAAAAGAGACTTCGTGAAAGTAAGGTTTCTCGGACAAGAGAAAAAATATATATATAGTTGAACCCCCCATTTCCAATTATAGTTCATACAAATTGACAGAATAATCGAAATCATAAAGATCTATCAGCACTCTATGAGATAGGTGTAGGACCACAAGATGAACAAATCGTATATAGCAGATTTGTATGTAAATAATGGTATCATACATTAATTAGTGATTATGAGACTTACCTCGAGGGTGGGTTCCGGAGTGAACGAAGGGAGGGAAAATATTCGCCTCCTGTCTTTAATAAAATTCAGATTATTCGTTCACTACAAGCTAGAATAATCCCTAATTTTATGGCAAGACAGGAGGCTTCATATTTGCTGTTTTAACGCTCTCGAATAATAGAACAAGCCGCATGTGTTTGTGTTGGTTTAAAATAAAAAGTCCGAAAGGTAGATTCCCTTGACCAATCTGCGCAGGACAAAATATCTGCTAATGAACTGCCGGCCCGAAAGGCAGAGGAAGCGGCCGCTCCCCTAACCGAATGGGCCCCAAATGAACTATCGATTCCCGCTTGGATAAGTAACCATCTTATCCAGCGAGCGATAGTGGGGGAAGAGACCGGTTTGTGAGGTCTGACATAAGAGATGAAAAGAGGACCGGTAGGAGAACGTAGGGCGGCAGTTGCCTCTGTGTAACAACGAGTACACAGAGCCACACAGAGAGCAGGCCTGTCGGGAAAGTATAGGTAAAAGACAGACGAGGAATTCGTCTTAGTGCGCCTAGTAATCGTAAATCGGACCCCTTCTGGTTGGAAGGAGACAGCGTGTGAATCAAAAGCGTGAACGTCAGAAACTCTGCGGAATGACACCAGGCACAGTAGCAGGGCCAATTTTGCAGAGAGCTGTCGAAGGGATAAGGCCTCGTTAGGAGGCCAGGACTCTAACAATGCGAAGACTCGAGATATGTCCCAGAAGCCAGAGTATTTGGCAGAAGGTGGCCTCGTCAAACGAATGCCTCGTAAAAGTCTGCACACAGAAGGATGTTTCCCAACTAAGGAATTATCAATAGGGTCATGTCCCGCCGAAATGGCGGAACGAAAAATATTAATTGATCGGTATGATTTACCCTGATTGAAAAGGGATGATAGAAAATTTAGAATGGATGAGAGAGATGTTGAAACTGGATCGAAATCCCTCTCCAGACACCAGCTGACCCAAACTCGCCATGCGGCGAGATAGGTGCGCCTGGTTCCTGGTGCCCATGAATCCCATAGGAGTGTTTGAGCAGTGCTTGAAAGTCCTGCGACATGCCAAGCACCCCTGAAACTGTCCAGGCCACTAACTGAAGGTGGCCCTGTAGAGCTAGTGGATGGTAGTCGCCCGTTGAGTTCTTGAGAACCCGATGTGAGCGAGGTAGAATGATGGGGTAGTCTGTGGAAAGCTCCAGAAGAGTGGGGAACCACGTCTGGGCCCGCCATAGAGGGGTAACTATCACAATCTTGACCCCCTGTGATTTGACCTGGTGGAGAGTACGTTGAATCATGGAGAAGGGAGGGAAGGCATAGGCTCCGTCCCGTGGCCAATGTTGGAGAAAAGCGTTGACAGCTAGGGATAGAGGGTCTGGTAACCAGCTGAAATAATCGTCTGTTTGACGATTCAGCCGAGACGCGAAGAGGTCGAGAGTGAGCGGTCCCCGCAATAGGTGAATGTGGTGAAATAGAAGAGGATCTAATTGCCAGTCGCTGGCATCCCTCCAGTGACGTGAGAACCAGTCCGCGACTAAATTGTCGGGGCCTGGGAGATACTCGGCCCGAATAGACAGATTCCTGTCTAAGCAAAACTGATACAGATCCTTGGTGAGGTCTGACAGTAGTTTCGATTTGGACCCTCCGAGACGGTTTACATATCGTACTGCAGAGATGTTGTCCATCCGAAGTACCAGAGAGCAGTTGGAGGCTTCTTTGGCAAAGCTGCGGATCGCGAAGGATCCGGCAATGAGCTCGAGACAATTTATGTGAAGTGCTCGTTCCGACGGGGACCAGAGACCTCCTGTGTATGATTGGGCGCACGTAGCGCCCCAACCGAGTAGGCTGGCATCGGATTCCAGAATAAAATCTGGTTGAGATCCGAAAATCGCTTTCCCATTCCAGGCTTCCATATTGCGAAGCCACCAGTGAAGTTCGATAAGAACTTCGTCCGTTAGGGAAATGAATTGGTCGTAGGAGGTCGAGCGATGTAAATAGGAGGTTTTCAGCCGTTGCATTGCTCTGTAATGCAAGGGCCCTGGAAAAATAGCCTGAATTGATGCAGACAGAAGACCCAGCACGTGTGCTAGGTCGCGGAGTCGAGGTCGTTGTGACTTGAGTAATTTTTGAATCTCTCGTTTTATGTTTTTGATTTTGGAGTAGGGTAATTGTAGAGTTGCTTGAACTGAATCTATCTGAAAACCCAAAAATTGGACTATTTGAGAAGGTACCAGGTCTGATTTCTGGTAATTTATGACAAAACCTAGGTTTTGAAGGAGGGCAGAGGTCATGTGTGTGTGTTTGCGAAGTAATTGCTGATCTTGTGCCATGATCAGGATATCGTCCAAATATATAATTGAACGTATGCCCTGAGAACGAAGGAGCGCCATGACTGGTTTCATCAACTTGGTGAAACACCATGGAGCAGAACAAAGTCCAAAAGGGAGGCAGGTGAACTGCCAAATGTCGCCTTGCCAACGGAATTGGAGGAAGGCACGGTGACTTGGTGCTACAGGGACCGTCAGATAAGCATCTTTGAGGTCGAATCTGGAGAACCAGTCTCCCATGCAGAGCAAGTCCCTGAGAAGATGGATACCTTCCATCTTGAAATGACGGTATGTGATAAAGCGATTCAACGCCTTGAGGTTGATAATGGGACGATGGTCCCCCGTTTTCTTCCGAACCAGAAATATATTGCTGAGGAAGGTGCAAGGGAAAGGCGAAGGTTCGATCGCCCCTTTGTGTAACAATTTTGTCAGTTCTGTGTTCAAGGTTAGAGTATCTGCTTTTGACATCCCTAAGGGTGTCGGGTGAGAATATTGAACTGGATGTGTGATAAAATCTATTTTGAAACCTGTGACTGTATGAAGGATCCAAAGATCCTGAGAAAGAAGTTTCCACTGTGGGAAAAAGAATGTTAATCGACCTGCGATTGATACAGTTTTTAAATAAGCAATGTCCATTACCTGAAGCAGTGCGTCCGCGCAGGGATGCAGAGCCACGTCCTCGAATTGAGCCTCTGGTGTTGAACAGCTGCCTGTGGTAGGGTCGTGAGTATCCCGTGGACCAATACTCTGTGGGTCGGGGCCTGTAGCCTGAAAAGGCTGCTCTACTGGTAGCTCGGCCCCTTGAGCGACCAGCTCTCCCAGAAAAACGATTTTGAAAAGTAGGGAGGACTGGGCTTTATTGAGTGTGGTAAAAACTGAGACATGCTTGGAGAGGTCTCGCATGAAACTGTTACCAAATAAAAGACCATCGGCCTCTGGGCCTAGTTCTTTAGTGCTCAAATCCACCAGTTTGGCATCGATTTTGTACAGTGCCGCTTTGCGTCTCTCAATTGAAATAGCCGTATTGGCGTTGCCCAAAAGGCAAAGGGCTCTCTGTGCCCATTCTCTTATAATGTGCGGATCAAGTTCACCGCTGGTGAGTGCCTCATCTGCGAGTATGAATATCTGTATGATAGGACCTGAAATGTCCAATAATTTGTCTTGGGTTGCTTTCAAACCCTGTTCAATACCCTTACGAGGGTCTTTACCAGATTTTGTTAAATAGGTGACCAGCATGGGGTCAAATTCAGGGGTAGAGGCAACTTTGCCTGGAATAGTTGGTCTCGGGCATTCGCCCTTAGTTTGTTTCTGATTTCTTTTTCGAGAGGCTTGCGAAGCCACAGTTTACAGAAATTAGCAATATGATCTGGGGGAGCCCATTCTGCTGAGCGCGGGTGGCGTATCACCCTTGGGTCAAAAAGGGGAAGGCCTGAAGCATCCAGGATGGTGTCTGAGTCAGGTACCTTACTCTTGTGATCTTGACTTAGGAAGGTTTCTTTCACAAACTCCGATGTTGAGGAATCCTGGGGCACATTCACCATGGGATCCTCATCAGAGTAATTAGGGTCATAGTCACTTAGAATATGGCCAGATAAACGTGAAGTAGAACCCTCTAGAGGGTCTGTAGCATCCTGCGAAACGTAAGGTTTAGATTGTTTAATGACCTTAGCAGGAGCTTTGCCCTTGCCCGCAGTAGCGCTATTCCCTTTCCAGGGTCTCTTGCGCGGGGCGTTATCTTGGTCGGAAATATGGGAGTCCTCAGAATCAGAGGGCTGTTGTGTAGAGGGGTGTACCTCTGGATTACGTTCATGGTAGGCTGCCAGAGCCTTAGGAATGGACTCTGCGATGGTTGAGAAAAGCCATTCCTTAAGTTCAGCAGAAATCGCAGGGTCTTGGCGATCTGACATAATGACAATTTCAAGATAAATGTAAACCCTATTAGAGTATCAATTAAGGATGAGGCAACTCAATTAGAAAAAAAATATGAGGTGGGGGTCACCCACGAGACGTCAGAATCAATGGGGGGTCACCCACAAATGCTTGGCACAATAAATTAGCAAATGACAAATAATGGGGGTCACCCAATAATACAGATTGAGAGTACTAGAAATCTTGTGAATTTAGTGAGGTGGGGTCACCACTATAAAATTACACTAGTAATATATATAATGTATATATAATGCACAGTAAGTAATGGGGGTCACCCACAGAAAATAAATCAGGTGGTGTTAGCCACATAAATATTTACACAGCAGTGTTTTCAGTAGGTGGTGTCAGCCACACAAATATTGTACATAATATGTACTTTAGATAAGTAAGTGGGGTTCACCCACATGAGGGAAATAAAATGGTCAAAACAGCAAAATTTGGTCAAAACAAAAAACCACACTGTAATTATACAATTTAAAGAAAGGGGTTCACCCACATAGTAATAAAATGGTCCTGTGTTGGGCAAAGCCTGTTGGAGAAAAACAGATAGGAGATAGATAAGTAAAAGATCATTTTTAATGAGCTTGTGAAAAAAAAAAAAAAAGTGAAGATATAAGGTGGCAGCAAAACCTACCTTCCACAAACTATTAATAAGGTCTGTACCCACTAGGATGATTGTAAAATTTGTGCGCCGCAGTGGAGGAGCCGTTAGCCGTTACTACTAAGGTTTAAGATGGCCGCCGCGAGATCGCCGCCGTAGAAAGGGCGGGAAAAAGGTCCGCGTCAAAGAGGAGACGCCTTTGGTAGGAGGGAGGAAGGTAACGGCGGGGAAAAAGCAGCCGCGGACTCTGGGAAATGGAGTCCGCGGCTGAAGATAGACAGAGAATGGGCCGCGGCTCTCCCTGAGAGAATAGAGCCGCGGCCAGCTGATTGAAAGCGGCAGGGTTTGAAAAAACCCTCCGTGCACTGGAACAAAAAAAGTAATCGGTTAGGACACCTAAATTTAAAGGAAAAGCAATGACAATAACAGAACAGTGAAATAAGGAAAAAATACAAAATATGTGTGAGGAAAAGAGGAAAATATTTAAAGGGAAAGGTGATTAAATTAAAAAAATAAATTTTTTAAGCTGAATTCTGAGTATGCTGTAACAAGGTATAAATAAAAAAAAAATATTGATTTATTTATTAACTTAAACCAGTAAGGCAATGTAATTGGAGCAGACTCACCTGGGAGGCAAGCAGCAAAGAAAGAGGAAGTGGGAGGAGTTTGATGACACTATATTGTAGTTGAGATATGTTGTGATTGGTTGATTTTTCCATACAACATTGTTAACCATTTCTTTGCTGCTGGGAGTTACAGTAAAGAAAGATAAGCAAATATGAAGCCTCCTGTCTTGCCATAAAATTAGATTTAGCATGCCTTCATAATTTTTTTTTGAGCAAAGATTAAATGTTACCTTTGTACTTATCTCTCTAAAAAATCTAAACAGAAATGAATTTCTTTTAAGTTTTATCTGTTTGGATACAAACCACCAAACCAAAATGCATCAGCCACCACCAATAGACACGGATGTCCTCCAAACATCAGATTATAACTGATCATTCTGTATTTATTTTTTTCAATAATGTTATTATTTCTTTCATTTTAATGAACCTGCCATGAACCTTGCTCTGCGTATTATTTTTTCAGGTGTCTAATGCTGTTAAACAGCAAGAAATATAGAATTCAGTTCATATCCTGCTGCTGCAGCTGGAGACCGTGAATGGAACAATCTGGTCTCTTTTAAAATGTGTTGTTTTTTTTACTAAAAAACTATGGAAATTATATTATTAATAATATGTGATATGAGTCGGTGTATTTGAAAGTAGCATTGGAGGCATAGTGAAGATACTGTACATCTGTTAGTTTTCACACGTGTTATGATCTCACTAAAGTCCTCCAATTACATTGGTATCATTTTTAATACATCTAGTGCTGTTTTTTCCACATAAATATTGCAAACTTCTCTTGAAAAGTGATAAATAGCCCCATTTCTCCATTCACATGAGTTGCAGCTTCATTCATATGTAATGCTTAAATAAAATGCCTAAATAACATATACACTAGGAATGTGTTTTAAAATGTGTTTTTTGTTGTTTTTTTTATTTTTCTCTCAATGAATGTCAGATGTGTTGTCATGGGATGGCAGATGTAAAGTATGAAAAGAGAATGTTGTTGCAAATGCCTTTAATTTAAAATGTTATTACAATATTATTACTATAATTCTGTAGCATTCAAGAACAGAACAACAGCGGTGTATTGTTTCGCTTTGTGATAATTTCATAAGTGGCAATAGTAACATGAAAAAAACACAATAAAATGAGTTAATAATTGAACAATTTGTAATATTGCAGTAAAAATTACACAATTGCCTGTTAAGGAAGGTTTTAACAAAATATTGGTCTGCCATGAGACATTTTATATAAATAACAACTTAGCACTTTCAAAACTACTTATACTTTGTGTTGCCATTTTTATCTTCAATTTGACCATTTTTATTTTGTCAATAATCCAAAACATAGGAGATGCAGAAAAGAAAGGGGGAGGGGGGAGCTAAATAAGACTTGAGTCATACAATCAAAATTGTCACATTGATACTTAGTACTGCAGTTTCTTCACATTGCCAGTCTGTAAGCATGGAACTGATTACACAATGTCATGACACAAACATAGACCCAATATGCAGATGCAATAATAACAATTGTGGGCTGTCCGGCTTTTGTCATCAAGGTGCTGCTATAAGGTGCCGCTCCACTTGCAGAGCTGTACCATACATATATTCCCCAACCAGTATGTAATGGCCACCCAGAGTATCAGAGGGGTGTATGCCGTTAGAGACGTCCTTTTCCCTTGGAAAGAGCGGTGCTGCAGTATTCTCCAGATGTCATCTCAGCCAAACAGGTAGTCGAAGGTGTAGTAGAGCTCTTACAAGAGCTGGTGATTAGTTATGAAGCAGGTTCCCTACAAGCACGAGACAAGGCTACCTGTTGAGGGTTAAGCAGAACTGATGTTTAATGGGCTACACTGGCCTTTTTTGCAACTTTTCCCAACAAGTGTGACACCCAGCTGGACCTTGTTGGTCACAGGGACATACAGTGAACAACCAATAAACATAGAGTCAGACAATGAGACACTCCCATACATTACACACAACCCCTCCCCTTTGCTTGAGAGATAATTCAGTTAATTACTGTATCAATGACCATTTTTATACATTTTCAGAAATACCCTAAGATCATATCCGAACCCCATTAAAAACATACATTTTCTAATAAACCCGACCTAGGGAAACAACATACAGTTGCAAGAAAAAGTATGTGAACCCTTTGGAATGATATGGATTTCTGCACAAATTGGTCATAAAATGTGATCTGATCATCATCTAAGTCACAACAATAGACAATCACAGTCTGCTTAAACTAATAACACACAAACAATGAAATGTTGCCATGTTTTTATTGAACACACCATGTAAACATTCACAGTGCAGGTGGAAAAAGTATGTGAACCCCTAGACTAATGACATCTCCAAGAGCTAATTGGAGTGAGATGTCAGCCAACTGGAGTCCAATCAATGAGATGAGATTGGAGGTGTTGGTTACAGCTGCCCTGCCCTATAAAGAACACACACCAGTTCTGGGTTTGCTTTTCACAAGAAGCATTGCCTGATGTGAATGATGCCTCACACAAAAGAGCTCTCAGAAGACCTACGATTAAGAATTGTTGACTTGCATAAAGCTGGAAAGGGTTTTAAAAGTATCTCCAAAAGCCTTGCTGTTCAAATTGTCTATAAATGGAGAAAGTTCAGCACTCTCCCTAGGAGTGGCCGTCCTGTAAAGATGACTGCAAGAGCACAGCGTAGACTGCTCAATGAGATGAAGAAAAATCCTATAGTGTCAGCTAAAGACTTACAAAAGTCACTGGCAAATGCTAACATCCCTGTTAGCGAATCTACAATACGCAAAACACTAAACAAGAATGGATTTCATGGGAGGATACCACAGAGGAAGCCACTGCTGTCCAAACAAAACATTGCTGCACGTTTACAGTTTGCACAAGAGCACCTGGATGTTCCACAGCAGTACTGGCAAAATATTCTGTGGACAGATGAAACCAAAGTTGAGTTGTTTGGAAGAAACACACAACACTATGTGTGGCGAAAAAAAGGCACAGCACACCAACATCAAAACCTCATCCCAACTGTGAAGTATGGTGGTGGGGGCATCATGGTTTGGGGCTGCTTTGCTGCGTCAGGGCCTGGACGGATTGCTATCATCGAAGGAAAAATGAATTCCCATGTTTATCAAGACATTTTGCAGGAGAACTTAAGGCCATCTGTCTACCAGCTGAAGCTCAACAGAAGATGGGTGTTGCAACAGGACAATGACCCAAAGCATAGAAGTAAATCAACAACAGAATGGCTTAAACAGAAGAAAATACACCTTCTGAAGTGGCCCAGTCAGAGTCCTGACCTCAACCCGATTGAGATGCTGTGGCATGACCTCAAGAAAGCGATTCACAACTGAAACAGTTCTGTAAAGAGGAATGGTCAAGAATTACTCCTGACCGTTGTGCACGTCTGATCTGCAACTACAGGAAACGTTTGGTTGAAGTTATTGCTGCCAAAGGAGGTTCAACCAGTTATTAAATCCAAGGGTTCACATACTTTTTCCACCTGCACTGTGAATGTTTACGAGGTGTGTTCAATAAAAACATGGCAACATTTCATTCTTTGTGTGTTATTAATTTAAGCAGACTGTGATTGTCTATTGTTGTGACTTAGATGATGATCAGATCACATTTTATGACCAATTTGAGCAGAAATCCATATCATTACAAAGGGTTCACATACTTTTTCTTGCAACTGTATTTAAAAATCATCCCAATCGGTTCAGGGGTTCAGGGGTTCGTAAGTTAGATGGAAGTCCCATTTCTGCCCAGCCACACACGAGGCTCCTGCCCAAAATAGTTCCATGAATTCAGCTGGTGTGGCCAGTCTCTTTCATGCAGAGTAAAATGTTGAACAATAGTTCACATAATTGTTTGTGTGTGTAATGGTCGTGTGCCGCTTCATTCGTATGTTGTTTCTCCCGAATGCCGCCTCTTTCAGATGAATTAACACAAATATAAGTGGTCCTATTCATACATACGAATCGATGGCCACCCAGTGAACCCCTGAGAACGTTAGGGTTGTGGTTTGGCCTAGTGTCAAATTAGTCAATTGACGGCACACGACTGTATTGGGTAAACTGTTCGGTATACAAACAAATTGGGTACAGTTTGTTC
>OW240917.1:120118555-120143256 GCA_933207985.1 Pelobates cultripes | reverse complement strand
ACGCACACACACACACATCATCCAGCACTCACACACACACATCATCCACACACACCCATCATCCAGCACTCGCACACACCATCCAGCGCTCACACACACGTCAACCAGCGTGCACACACACATCATCCTGCACACGCACACACTGCATTCATTATACACACTTCACTCACTACAAACACACTACATTCACTATACACCCTCTGCATTCACTATACACACTCTGCATTTATTATGCACATTCTG
Organism: Pelobates cultripes; assembly: GCA_933207985.1. Taxonomy (NCBI): domain Eukaryota; kingdom Metazoa; phylum Chordata; class Amphibia; order Anura; family Pelobatidae; genus Pelobates; species Pelobates cultripes. The sequence continues at coordinate 120,143,013 of OW240917.1, read as the reverse complement.
CACTCACTACACACTACATTCACTATACACACTCTGCATTCACTACAAGCACACTACATACACTGCATTCAGTGTACACACTCTGCACTCACTAAAAACACACTGCATTCATTATACACACTCTGCATTCACTACAACACACTACATTCATTATACACACCCTGCACTGCACTATATGCATAGGAGTGTAATTTTTAAAGGGGAGGCGGCGGGAATCTTGGGTGAGTTCCCACACTTTTTTCCCCAGGACTTGACCCCTGCGCATACTGCATTATATACACACTGCATTCACACACACTGCATTATATACACACACTGCATTATATACACACACTGCATTCATTATATACACACACACTGCATTCACACACACACACTGCAATATATACACACACTGCATTCACACAAACACACACTGCATTATATACACACACTGCATTATATACACACACTGCATTCACACAAACACACACTGCATTATATACACACACTGCATTCATTATATACACACACTGCATTCACACACACTGCATTATATACACACACTGCATTATATACACACACTGCATTCATTATATACACGCACTGAATTATATACACACACTGCTTTATATACACACACTGCATTCACACAAACACACACTGCATTATATACACACATTGCATTCATTATATACACACACTGCATTCACACACACACACACTGCATTATATACACACACTGCATTATATACACACACTGCATTCATTATATACACACTGAATTATATACACACACTGCATTCATTATATATACACTGCATTCATACAAACACACACACTGCATTCATTATATACACACACACTGCATTATATACACACTGCATTCATACAAACACACACTGCATTATATACACACACACTGCATTCATTATATACACACACTGTAAATAAATATTCAATTAAAGTAATTTTATTGCAACTAATTTTATTTAGAAATTTACCAGTTGCTGCTGCTATTTCCCACCCTAGGCTTATACTCGAGTCAATACGTTTTCCCAGTTTTTTGTGGTAAAATTAGGGACCTCGGCTTATATTCGGGTCGACTTATACTCAAGTATATACGGTAGTTTTAAGTTCCTAACCAGTTGGTACTTAAAGGACCACTATAGGCACCCAGACCACTTCAGCTTAATGAATTGGTCTGGGTGCCATGTCCATCTAGTGTTAACCCTGCCTGCTGTAAACACAGAAGTTTCAGAGAAATTGCTATGTTTACATATTGGTTAATGCAGCCTCTAATGGCTGTCTCATTGACAGCCACTAGATGCGCTTCCGCGCTTCTCACTGTGATTTTCACACCCAGCGGAGCTGCAGACCAGATAGCGATCCCACTGGACCACCAGAAAAATGGTATGTAAATGTGGAGAGGCTTATCACAGCCTCCCCACCCCCCACAATCTGCCCACCCCACACAGCCTGCCCCCCACAGCCTTCCTGCACACTGCACACCCATACTGTCACATTCCTTCACACTAACCCTATACTGTCACCTTTCTACACACTGTCCCCCACTTGGAGCACTCAGGTAATTCAAACTGCTCAGCCCCCCCCCCCCTCCCCAGCACTTGTCCAACATTACATGCAGTACACAGACACTACATCTACTACACAGACACTGAATCCACTAGACACCCTGAATTCACCACATAAATACTGCATTCACTGTACATACTGCATCCACTACACAAGCACAGACACTGCAATCCACGTCAACACACACAGACAATGTAGTCTACACACTGTTTACAATACACACTAAATCCATGACACAAAAACAGACAGCATCCATGACACACATACACTGCATTCACTACACAAACTGTATTCACTACACACACAATGCATACAATACAAACACTGTGTCCACTACACAAACAGACATTTAATTCATTACACACAGCATAACATAATAGAGTGGGGTAGGGGTTGAGGACAGCATTTCATTCTTGGACCCAGGCAGCACAATATTTTGAGCCGACCCTGGTTCAGAGGGCCCATGATGACCCCTGCTCACCACTGACTGTGCTTACAATGGGGACATGAGCTTCAGAAATGGACCATGGAGTTATTGAAGAAGGTTGTCTTGTCTGATGCATCACATTCTTTTTAGATCAGGTGTGTGGCTGGGTGCTGTTTACCTGGGAAAGAGATGGAAGCAGGATGCATTATGGGAAGAAGGCAGGCTGGTGAAGGTAGTGTTATACTCTGGACAATTTTCTGCTGTTATTGGATCCTGGCATTCATGTGAATGTTACTCTGACATGTACCACTGACCAAGTGATTGTTGCAGACCACATGGTAATGGTGTTCCCTCATGGTAGTGGTGTCTTTCAGTAGGATAATACATTCTGCCACAGTGCAAAATTGTTCAGGAATGGATTGATTAACATGACAAAGAGTTAAAGGTATTTTCTTTGGCCTCCATATTCCCAACATCTCAATCCGATTGAATATCTGTAGTGTGGGAAGGATTATTATCAGGGTTATTCACTAAAATGAGAATTCAAAGTGAATTTACAATTCAAGGTACAAATAGCCGAACTGGAAATATTCTCTTAGTCAGCTATGCTTTCAGTTCTGCTACTTTAATCGTAATTTTTTAAAATTCACTTTGAATTCTCACTTTCGTAAATAACCCTTTATGTCTTTAAAAATATGAAACACTTAATTTAAGACAGGTGTGGCAGAAATGCCTCTGCCACGTGTTTTTGGAGAAGCCTGCTTTCCAGCCTCCTGCCAAAAGACTATGGGCCCTTTAAAAACTTAAGTGATGTACTTTTGCACACCAAAAAAAATAGACTGAAAGACCGTTAGCCCTAATTCCCTGGAACTGTAATGGGCATAGGACCATGTGCACAGTTGGTCAAAATTATGACTTATTAGGATCCTAAATGCGGTTCCAAATTTAAGGCCCGATAAGTTTTAAATGCATACCGTTATTGGCTTATGTTGATTTCAAGTTCATAATTCCTCTGCGCAGGAAATTGCTTCGTATACACAAGCTGTATCAATAAATAAATATTTCAAACAAAATTATGACTTCCAGGAAATTCCTGAATCCCTGAACCGATTTGGGTGATTTTCGGATATGTTGGTCACATATCCAGGTGGTGTAACTATCAGGGGATGTAACTTTTGTGGGGGGTTTGTGTGTTAAAGGTATTTTTGGGGTTTTATAAAAATGTATGCTTTCTGTGCCTGGACTCAATTATCTCCCAGGCACAGAGGAGGGATTATCTTGTTTTATGTGGTAGTGTCCTGGACCTGAGAGCCAATGTAATCGTGTGTATGTTTTTATTGCAGTGTACTCTCAGGTCCAGGAGGAGTGCCCCTTGTATGGGGACATGCATATAAAGCCTGTTGTGGCTACCAATAAACGAGTTCCAGTTTACCCTCAACACAGAGCCTCATCTCGTGCTTGTAGGGAAAAGCTATACCAGTTATATTCCCTGCTCCTGGGATTGTTCTTTCGATTGCTATAATCACTAGCTCTTGTAAGAGCTACTCTGCTATACCTGCTATACTCTCTTGGAGGAGAGGTCTTCCCACTGGGAGCTGGATCTAGGAATTTTTGTCCAGGGTGGGAAGGGACGGCTAAGGGTCTACAGTGCTTATGGTGTGAGGTGCAGTGCTTATGGTACTCGACGACAGCTAGGAAGCAGCGATTGGCGGAGGCACCCAGTTGTTTCCAGAGTTTCCTTAATGAGCAGTGCTGACATCACTGAGCATTATTTTTCTATATGTACATTTCATTTTGCTTGCTGATCCATGATTCATGGATTCTCAAAAACATCACATTAATCAAAGAGTTGCAGTGAAGACACCTAGAATGGCATAATCTGGATACTATGCACTTTGTCTTCTATCAAGCCCAATCATCTTTTCAAACTTAAGATCTCACCAATTATTGTCTGGAATGCACAGCATCACTTCAAATATATGTTTGCACACATACCCTCCTATCTCATTGGACCTAGTAAGTGTTACAGCACTCATAATTCCATCATTGTCCTGGTGGGGGACATGTGAATATCCACTGGCCCATCTACTGTTTGCACTCCACAAATTGGCTGAGGTTGGCCCATTAAAGGGACACTCAAGGCACAATAACAACTTCATCTCCAGGGGTTAAACCATTAATGGATGTTAAAACACCACAAGGTTTAAGTCCTGTTGCCATTTTTAGGAATTTGTATTGCTAGGAATGCAATCAGGTTCCTTACAAATACCCATAAACAGATGTGACCATTTCTGTCTATTTTTATATAGAGAGAAAACATGGGTAGGCACATGTAAGGAATTGCCACCGTATCTCAAATCCAGAGGAGACAAAACTCCAAAAGGGTTACAAACAAAGGTCCAATACCAAGTGTTTGTGACAAAAATATATTCTTGTTTCTATGTTAATATTTTAGATTCTGTGCAAAATATTGGAAAAAAAAGGAATACCCAATAATATCTAAATCCCCCACCCTCCCAATATTTCTGTATAGGTTGAATGAATACAATCAAAGTTAAAATGGTATATGTGGCGGAACCCGCCTCGCCACCTGGCATTGGAGAGGCCTGGCTGCCCGCCTCCTACCTGCTGACTATGGCCCCTGGTAAAGTTGTACTTTTGAATGCAATATTTGGGCATATTGTATTTTATTGTGCGGCTACTGGCCCTTTAAGCACAGTGAATGGACTTACTGAAACTTTTTGGACACTTCCTCTTCCCCTCCCCCAGATCCATTGTTCTCCAGCAGGGTGTTGTCCCAGGGACACTGCCAAACCAGTGGGAACTGGTTTGCCAGGAAAAATCATTCTTACAAGTGAAAACAAAGGACTTCGACCTAACCGTTAAACCCCTGAACCTATTCAAGTGATATGTTTGTCCCCAAGTTATACTGGTTAAAATAATATAAGTTTTATGTATGTACGATGTTAACTCACAAAGTTATAAAAATGTACAAAAAGTTACTTTTCAGCTTGGAGATAATTGAGTAGATACAGTAATTGACTCAATTATCTCCTAAGCAGAAGGGAGGAATATGCTGGGTGTGTTTCTATTTTCCCATTGTGTCTGATTGGCTGCTGTACTTGCATTGTATGTGTTGTAATGTGTTTATTGGTGGTTCTGCAAAACCCTGTGGGCAGTACTATGTTTTGTGGATTGTGAATAAAAGAGGCTGTATGTGCCAGTACAGGGAGTTCCTGTTTTAACCCTCAAAGTGAAGTGTCGTCTCATTATTGGGGGAAGGATTTATTGTATGCTGTTCCAGTTTGACTGCTAGGAGAGTAAACCTATTCGTATGGTTCCTATTCAACTGTCTACAGCATTCATATGCTTGGGAGAATTTATTTGTTTCTCCGGTTCGGTGATTGTGGTGTCTGCCAGAGTGCTTGGAGTCCTCAGGAAGCGCTAGGAGCATCCTTCAACGGAGGTACCCAGTCGGGGTGCCAGGCGATCCGTTACAGTATACATTTCCATAATTCTTTTTTTTTTGTAGAGCATTCCCAATCAAAGTAATGAGAATATTCCTGTTAATTCCTGATTGTAGAACTATTTCACATAATTATTCTTTATACATATGGTTCATTAATTCTTTCCTAATTATGTATAACTTTGAAAATATCGCTACTGTGCTTTTGTTAAAGTTTGAATCAGATTATATATATTTTTTTTTTGCATGAGTAATACCAGCCATTGGGGATGCCTTGGGGATTTCTCCTTATTTATGAATCAATGATTAAATATAAGTAGAATATGCTGATAGACTCTTGGCACATGTTTTAATTTTTTTATTTGTGGAAAACATAGAATATTCAAGAAAGATTGCTCTTCCCCACTGAACACTTAGTACAGTATCACTTAATATTTCATCAATAATATCTTGTGAATTTAAAGCAAAAAAAAGATTAATTACAATGTTGGGTAGTGACTTTATATCTTTTATTATTCCCATTAAAAAAAATCTAAGAGATAATACTATCTTAATGCTCACTCTTATGAGAGTCAATTGAAAAGCACATGAGGTTTTTGAGCAGTCTTTTGGTGTAAGTGATACCTTTGTATATACAGCAAAATTATATTTCTGTTCAGATTTTTCTCCAGGGAAGAAGAATATTCACATCTGCAATATGGTGTATGCAGAGCAGAAAGTGGTCAAATGCTTCAGTTCTGCGCTCGGGACTAAGGTTTGAGAGACTTGTTAGCTGCTCTAAGATATTTCTGCCAAATTAATCACATAAAAGAATAATGTTTTATTATTCACTAGTCACTAAGACTCAGTGTTCTTCCAAAAACACAAGTTAAATTATTTTCAGCACAAAATGCTTGTAATGCATTTTGAATGTTCTCGTGTTTGCGTTTTAGCTGTATGTGTTGACAGACATGATTAGAAAAATCTATTCTATTACTCATGAGAACTCCTTAACACAGGTTACTCATGTTTATAACTTTGGATGAAAATTAGAATGCTTCTGAGATATCTGCATGCCATTAACTTATCTTATGCCATATAGCAGTGTTTCTACTGTTTCCTCTGCAAGTCTGAAAAAAAAATCACAAGTACCTCTATTAAGGGCAGTTGCAAACCAGTCCATAATTTTTCAAACTCTCCTTTCATTCTCTTTTCCTATGTTTTTTGCATTTCTAGTTTCTCTGAGGCTGTGTAGAGTTAAAGTGTATTTTTGTGTGTGTTAATTGTGTATGCTATGTTTGAGTGAAGGCTGGGTGTGTATGGTGTCTATGATGTGTACGTTGGGTGGCTCTGTGTGTTGTGTGTGGGCTAAGTGTGTTGAGATGCTGTGTGTGCTGTTGGTTGTATGTAGTGTATGGGGAGGGTGTGTGTTTTACTTTTCAAGGAATGGGAGCAAGATCCCTGGCAGGGGTGATAGCAATATACCCCTCATGAGAATTTTCTTCCCTTCATTGGGAGGTCCAGTGGTGAGCAGTCATCCTTTATGGTCCAGAGGTGGAGTTTGTGTTCTGCAGCTCTGGTGGGTACAGATCATAGTGACTGTTTCCTATAACCCCAGTGCTCCTTAATGAGACAGAACCCTTGTTGAGTGACCAGACTGCAGTGCTCTGAGTCATCACCATTGTGGTGGTGCACAGAACTGGTCAGACAGATCTTTAGATCTACCTAATGGCCTGTGGGGTGCAGGACACCACCTCTTCATATCCTTTGCCAGAGGCACATGTATCCCCTGAGGTGCGACTATCTCTGATTAAGATGTACATAGGGTTAACTGCACCAGAATTATACAGAGAAAAAATGAAACCATTGTTTAAATGGACTAGATCTTTAAAATAAAACATCCAACCTTTCCATACAGAATATTCCTTCCATTGTTACATAGATACACTTAACCTCAAACATATATAACATCTAAAGTTCTCTGACTCTTGGGAAAAACATCAAACCTCCAAATCAGGTGACAATCTGACTTTGTCGGCAAACCATTGGACGAAGTATCAGTGTTGGAATGTAAGAAACACTGTCTTTACATTTGCTAGAATAATATGTAAATGCAGTTTCATACTTTTTAATTTGATGTAAACCTGGAAATTGATATACTGTAATCTGTTAATGTGTGCCATGACAGGTACACATTACAGTTTACAGTAGAGGCTGTACTTCGTAAGGAACCCGTCCCACCACTAAATTCTGCAGTGTGGTCCATTGTCCAACCATACTGTGTAGCATTACAGGGTCCCTTATTCACCCAAAAGCATAGCTGGTCACCATAACAGATTATGTGCTGTACCATGATGGTGGCCTGGTTTCCTTGAAGTCTCTTCTTACATGCAGCATCTCCCTCTCTTCCCTTCATCCCCTTCTCACCGATCAGATCCATCTGCCTCTCACTCCTCAACTCCATTTGCCTCTCTCCCACCAAGCTCAATCTCACTATCTCCCTCCACCCCCTTTCAGCTAAATTTAACTTTCCCCCAGGCTCCATCTTCTTCTCTGTAACGGAGCTCCCTGTACCTCTGGCCAAGGATTGCTTTATAGCTGAAACAGGGGACAAACCACAGCACTTCTGCTCATAGTCGCCGTGGCTTGACTGGGGTCCTGGAACCGCTCCCTCCTGGAGCTGAATGGTGAACTCGCTCTATCCACCCCCAGGCACTGGATGACACTCAGTCCTGGGAGCTCTAGTCCTTACAAGGACTTTCTCTGTTGAACCCTCCACACTGGACAGTGATTAGTGATTAGCCTTTCCCCTCCTAGTAACCAGACGACACAGTTCTGGGAGTGCAAGCTGGAATCATTTAATCTGGCCAGATGGCCAACTTTAATACAATTCTGAACACAGTTAAGCAGGCCTCTGACACTCCCACACAAACAAGATAATCCCTCTCCTGGACCTGAGAGGGGACTAGTTACCAGTCCAAAACTCCTCCCCTGTGCCTGAGAGAAAATTGAGTCAGGAACTGAACTAACCCAATTATCTCCAGACACAAAAAGTCCACAAGTCACAGACAACTCCCAAATACCTTAAAATACTTAAACCCCCCACAAAGTTACATCCTGTTATAGCCCTGATCTGGGTGACCAACATATCCAAAAATCACCCAGATCGGTCAAGAGGTTCGTGAATTTCCTGGAAGTCCTAATTTCACCGACCGCACACAAGGCTGCTGCCCAAAACAGTTCCATAAGATCAGTGCTAGCGGTCGGTCTAGTTCGGTAGTTTAAAACCAAACAAACTACCGAACATGGTCAATATTCTTATTTTTTTATTAGGGAACCTTTTTTTACCTTATTTTTATTAGGGATCCTGAAAAAATGGCATGTGCAAATATTTTTAATCTAGGTATATCACCTAAAACATAAACTTAGAATTTAAGCTCCCAACAGCCTTTCTGCTTCAAAAATAAAGTGCTACAACTTATAGTACCACTGGCTACCTCTTACCATAAAAGGTCAAACAAGTAAACTGTCATGCTATGGCTTTCATGTACTCTGAGGACGCTCTCCAATAGGGAAATCTTCTTAGAAAGCTGCTCTATGGCATCATTGGCCATATGAGGAAAATTAGTTTATGTTTTAGTAAGATTCTCCACTCTCACCTTAAATAAAGTGCAGAACATACACTTATAGGATCAGGGACGTATTAGCCGCGAGGCAAACAAGGCATTTGCCTTGGGTGGCATTTTTCAGGGGGCGGCAAAAAACGCCGCCCCCCAAATGCCCAAGGCGAATGCCTTGTTAGCCTTGCGGCTAACTGACATCCCGAGCGGCCGGGCGGGTGGCCGGCGAGGGAGCACTTCCCATGAGCTGACTGCTCAGCTCCCTCGCGCACCGCAAAGTGAGGCTGGGAGCCGGAAGATGACGTCATCTTCCGGTTCCCAGCCTCACTCTGCAGCCAACGCGCGAGGGAGCTGAGCAGTCAGCTCATGGGAAGTGCTCCCTCGCCGGCCGCCCGCCTGCAGCCACTGGACCACCAGGAGAGAGACCCCCCAGCACTCCCAAAGGTAAGGAGGTTGGGGGATTTAAAAAAATTAATGTGTGTGTTTGTGTGTGTGTGTGTGTGTGTTTGTGTCTGACTGTGTGTGTGTTTGTGTCTGTGTGTGTGTTTGTGTCTGTGTATGTGTCTGACTGTGTGTGTGTGTGTGTTTGTGTCTGACTGTGTTTGTGTCTGTGTATGTGTCTGACTGTGTGTGTGTGTATGTGACTGTCTGTGTGTGTTTGTGTGTGTGTTTGTGTCTGACTGTGTATGTGTGTGTGTGTGTGTGTGTCTGACTGTGTGTGTGTGAGTGTTTGTGTCTGACTGTTTATGTCTGTGTATGTGTCTGACTGTGTGTGTGTGTGTGTGTTTGTGTATGTGTCTGACTGTGTGTGTGTGTATTTAGAAGGTGGGGCGGGGGGAAGGGTTGGGTGGGGGTGGGGCGCCTGAGTTTTGTCCTGCCTAGGGCAGCATAAAACCAGGATACACCACTGTATAGGATGCAGATTTGACTCATCATAACCAAAGAAAAAAGTTACATTTAGGATGTTCAGGCTTGAATATTTGGAATTGTTTTCATAAACAGATTTTTTTTTTTTATTCTTTGTTAAAGACCTGAAACATAATTGTTTAAAATAGAATATGCAGTGACTCAATAACAAAACACTATAATTAATATTATCGTTTATCTGGCAAAGTGTTACAACACCAGAAGCTTTGAAGACTTAAAAAGCCATTTCATTTAGCAAACATAAGCGATGCATGCGCGCCGGAATGCTGGAGATGTGAAAAAGAATTGGGCACTGTAACGGATCACCTGGCACCCCGACTGGGTACCTCCGTTGAAGAATGCTCCTAGCGCTTACAGAGGGCTCCAAGCGCTCCGCCAGACACCACAACCACCGTAGACCCCACGAACCGCCGCAGCTTGTTTGGGGTCTCGGCGTCTCCTACCCACCCTAGACCTACGACAAGGCTCCAGGTTCCAGTGGGTGAACCTCTCCTCCAAGAGAGTGAAGCAGGAACAAGCTCTTACAAGAGCTCAGTGATTATAGCAAGGAAATATGCAGAGCATAGCAATCCCTTGTAGCAGATTCCCCCAATAAGAGACAGGACTCAGATTGAGGGTGAAGTAGAACTGACTGTACTGGCACATGTAGCCTCTTTTATTCACAATCCACAAACATAGTACTGCCAACAGGGTTTTGAAATACCACCAATCAATCTGCACAATACACACAGACACTCCCACACAAAATCCTCCCCTCCCCTCTGCCTGTGATATGATTACTGAACACAATGGGTAATATAATTATGACAGGCAGAGAAATACAGTATTATAAAACATATCACAGGGACCCCAAAACATGCCATAATGCCATAAAAATTATATCCTGGATCTGGATGAACCACATATCAAAAATTCACCCAGATCCGTTCAGTAGTTTGGAAGATACAGTTTAATGCAGATTCCACAGAACATATACAGGCTATATGAAAAATAATTACTGTATAATGTGACCCCTGTTGTATAGTCCAAAACCACTGCACGATGTCTCTGTGCGCCAAATACCAGCGAGATGGCACAGTGTAGAAAAGTCCACACAGTGTCTGTGAGTTAAAATGGCCGCCATCCATTGTTCTCACCATGTGCTTCATCCATTGTTCTCACCACGTTCCTCTGATACATGAAATGGTGGCCACCCAGTAACTCCACAGTATGTCCCCAGATGGTTCTTAAAGAGCCAGCAGCAGCACAACACAAATCCATTATGCCCAAATCATGTCTTTAAAGGGCAATACATCCCAGGGGCCATAGTCACATGGCAGGAGGCGGGCAATCAGTCTTCTCCAATGCCCAGTGGCGAGGTCGGTTTCACCACAGGCACTTTGTTCCATATCTGGTGGATTTGCCCTCTAATTCAACCTTTCTGGAATGAAGTGCACCAGTTGGTTGCTACCCTCACTGATGGTTTGATCGACTTCTCTCAGGAAGCCTGTCTATTACACCCAAGTCACCAACTAGTTACAAGAAATCAATACTCCCACATATGATAAAAGTGGCACGTAGCCTTATCTCCACCTACTGGAAGAGACACTTTGTGACTGGTTAAACAGAGTTGAGGAAATACGTAGCATAGAGAAGCTGATCCTAGCTGACAAGAGCCAAACATATCAGAAGATTTGGTTCCACTGGCTCCAATCACTATTGGCACGATGAATGCACTTCGGGACTCGTATACTGCTACCTTATTAAATGGAGAAGAGATATATGAATAAAATGTAGGCCTATGACCCCCTATTGAACCTGGCAACTACTGCAATGAGGAGCGTTATGGAGGGGGAAGCGGGATGGCGTGGAAGAGCCGACCATGTTTTTTGACGTGCAAGTTGTATGACAGATTAAATTTTTATGTTGCCCCATTTTGTTTGCTCTCTTGCCCTCCCCATCACCATCCCCTGTATACTTCTCTTCTTTTCTACTACTCTTTTTCTCTTGCTTTCTCTCACTCATGCACTACCCCTGGTAGATATAGTTAACTAAACGTACTCACTTCAAGGGATGTGTTGCCCCCTTTACTCGACTACCTTAGAGCAAATTCGCTAATTGAGAACTTAGAAATGGTTCTTACATGTGATAAAATGTAGTTTCTGGTTAACTCTCATTTAATGGATACTCATGAGATATACCATAAACTGATATGTGTGATTTAAGACTTTATATTCATGTGTACCTTGGCCGATGAACCTTTCATCCTAATAAACGTCATTCTGAAATAAAAAAAAAATAATTTTTTTTTTTCATTTTTTACGAATCATAATATTTGAATGTACCACTTAACACTGTAAAATCACAGGAACAGAGCTTTTAAAGGTGGACTATATCCTAGGCTTGTCTATGTTTTTTCCACTTCTTCCAATATATTAACCCCTAGTTACCAACTCTGCTGGAAAGGTAATCCCTGTATTGTTATGTGAAAATAATCACTTCTGAACTTCATTGTATGTTTTTTTAGTTAAACTCTTTCTACACAAACCCTGACTATGCTCTTTCTACGCTTGCATTTTGCAGTGCAATTCTTTTTTTTCATGTGGTTTCTCTCGCTCTTTCTCCCTCAGCCTTTATGCCAACATATCGTCATCCCTTGTCTGTATGTGTTGGGAAGAAATGGAGGATTCAAAAGTTTAATCCCTTCCCACACTTGTTTGCATCTAGGCTCATGCTGATATTATTGAGCCAGAGTCAAATTAATGCTGGAAATTTTCATTCATTGAATCTTATCCTAGGTGTTTAAGGCTGGGCATTTTGAATGTTTAGAATGTTATATGTTTTCAAATTGAATGTTACAATCTATAATGTTTTGAAATGCCTTTAACTAAGGATTGTCTGGAATTGAAAGGGAATTTAAAATGAATTTCAAATTTAAAGTGAATATGTATAGGAAAAATAATTGTGACAAAACTCCCATACTCCAGCACTGACTGCCTAGTCCGCTTCCTAGCTGCTTTCAGGGACAATGGAACTCTTCTGCCCCAGTCACCAAAGCTTGACTGGGGTCGCTGAGAATGTCTTCCACTATGGACAAGGCTGCAGCTTTCTCTCCTTCCATGCACTTAATTTAGCTCCTTTCCCAGGCAGATACATCACATCTCTCCCTATCCTGTAACCAGTCACTTGTGTCCCTCAGGACTAGCTATTTCAACTTGTCTTGGGATCCAGTGAACAAGCAGCCAGCCAACAGGTCCAAAGACTCTGTTACTGGTATCCCAGAATAAGCTCCTGGTGATGGTGAATTCCATCACAATAATATTATTAGGATGTTTTCAAAGTAATATATAGAGATTTACTCACCTCTCTGTTCCAGTGACACCATCTTCGAGCTTTGTGTGTGTTACTGTTACTGACATGTATTATCCACCTCCGTCTCATCCTCTTCTCCACCAACTTCTTTGATTAGCCCAACATAGGGATGCTCCCCATGCAGGGCAAACCTCCACAGTGATGTCAGCATGCCAGCTTCAGAACAATGCAATGTCACATCACAGCAATGTCAGGGGGCGCAAACATTTTTCAGCTTACCTGTCTCCCTGCAGCCTGCAGCCTGCAGCCAGCGAAGTCGGACGTCCTCTCCTGATGTCAGGAGGAGGGGGCATAACTTCCTCTGCTCTTCTCCCAGACTCCGCCATGATCCTAGTAGAAGAGCAGTGGAAGTCATGCCTACACCTTCTGACATCAGGAGAGGACTGCTGACTTTGCTGGCTGCAGGCTGCAGGCTGAAGGCTGTAGGGAGACAGGTAAGCTGAAAAATGTTTGCGTCCCCTGCTCTGGCACCCTAAGACGGCCACCTGAGCCACCTTATGGACGTGCTGGCCCTGTTTGCTAGCAAAACTGCTAGCACAATGTATAAATGAAATCTTATGCTCTTTCAAAACAGCATCAGAAACACATGACTACAGGTATCCTTTAAGGACAAAATAGCCAAACTTGAAAAAATACCCCAGGCAGCTTTGCTATCAGGTTGACTACTTTGGCTTTTAATTTGAACTTCACTTTGAATTCCCAACAATTCTCCTTTTAGTTAATAACGTTAATGTATTTCATTATTGGTTTATTTAAGTTTCCTTTCTATAACACATAATAATGCAATCAAGGGTATCTGGAGACTCTCTACAATTAGTCTTCAATGTCATACTTTAAGATCTGTCTTGAACCCCTTAATAACACCAATATTTCCTATAATAAATTGATATATGTTTTTTTGATAAGCACTGGATACCAAATCAGAAACTGATTTTGGTGAATTTTTCTTATATTTTGGCCTTAATTTTAAACATTTAAATTTAGCGCAACTCACTGCTTAGCAAATTAACCCCTTTTACATCAGTGTCAAAAAATATGAGATGATCTATTGTTCAGCTATTCTTGTTATTTTTCTTAAATAGAGTCTTTCTGCCAATTTGTATTGAACAAATTTGATTTATTGTTTTCATAACGAAACCTATAGAAATAACTATGCACAACTCACAAGAGAGTTCAAATCTGTAGCCCATAAAGAAGACACATGAGACTTGTACATCCGCTATTATTATAATTTACCATTATTATGCAACATAATGAACTCCGAGAACAATAAAATATTGGATGTGGTTATGTTTATATTTAGAACCTATGTTGAATTCTGATCGTGGCTCTGCCAAAAACTTACACTTGTGAGACGCAGTCCCATTGTTCTGCCTCATTTGTTTTGGCCCCTGGGAAGGCCAAGTGTAGTTATTTTATTCATGCTGCTTGAATGAACATTTCAGTACAAATTCTGACTTCATACCCATTAAGTACAGTGCAGAAAGCAAAGATATATATCACAAATAATAAATAGCACCAAATGACCTAGCAAGAATAGGTTTCAGCATTTTTTTTCAATTCAGGCCATGGTAGATAGTGTGACAATGGATAAGGTAGTTATGTATAAGGTGCTATGTGGACCAATTAAAATGTGAACTTTATTTGAGAAACAATGGGAGAGGTTTATCAAAGATTAGCCAAATAATTTACATCTAATTCTTGGTAAATTGCCAGTGCAATTTATTAAATCTGTCCAGTGTGGTCATAGTAACATAGTTACATAGCTAAAAAGAGACATGTGTCTATCAAGTTCCACCTTTCTCGCATTTGCTTTTGCTATTGATCCAAAAAAAGGCAAACCCCTCTCCCACCCAAAACACCCCCCCCCCCACAGTTTGAAGCACTTCCAATTTTGCAACAAACTAGGAAAACATAATTTTTTTGATTCCAGAATAGCAGTCAGATATCACCTTGGATCAAGAAGCTAACAGAAATCCAATGAGTCTCTTGAGACAGATACTAAACAAAGTGGAAATAGTGGTTGTGGGTCTTAAGATTAATAGTAGGCGATTTTAATTGCATTTACAATATTTTTCTAGACAACATTTTCACATAATAAAAACTGTATTGATTAAATTATTTAAAAAAAAGCCAAAATATTTAATAATTTAATGAAAAAAGAAACTCTATATGATTTATGGAGAATTAATAACCCCTTATCAAAAGAATATACGTTTTACTCATGGCTCCATGACTCACATTCCAGAATAGGTTATATTTGGGGGGAATTAAAACTATTAGAGAGAACTCAGAAAATGGAAATTAAACTTATGCCATTTTCAGACCATAATAGCATAATTTTGGAATGAAAAAGTAGTAAAATAAGATGGCATGACAAAACATGGAGACTGGACGAGACCTTATTACAAAACAAAGATAAAAGATTATTTAGAAAAAAATGACAAAATTTTATTTTCTAGAAAATAAAAATGGGCAGGTAGAGGATGACATCTTATGGTATTCTTATAAAGCAGTTATCAGAGACCATTGCATTAAATTAAAGAAATTAAGAGATTAAAAAAATGGGTGCCCGTCTAGCAGAATTGTATATAGAATTATATAATATACTTAGGGAAAGTTACTCCAACCCGTCTAGAGATAACTAGGTCAAAATAATGAATATTAAAAAAGAGATTCAAGATAAAATCTTTGAAAGAATAAAAAAAAAATTTGATAAAAATGAAAAACAAATATTTTCATAAATACAATAAGGCAGATAAGATACTAACAAAAACAAGAAATTCCAATAATAGAAAAAATAATTTTGAACAACAAGACATGCTTAACACCAGAAGATATAGGGAGCCCTTTAACAAATATTATTCAAAATTATACAATTTAGCAGACTCCTCATCATGAACCCCTCATCATAATCAAGATTAAGGCATATATCAAAGAGGCCAATCTTCCAAGTTTATCAAATGAACATCTGATTACACTAAACAAAGAAATATCTAAAGAAGAGATTATAAAAGCTATAGATAGTTTAGAAAATTACAAAACTCCAGGACCAGATGGTTTTGGTAATACATTATATAAAGAAATGAAAGCCCTAATTGCAGATCATCTGAAAAATTCCTTTAATAACGATGTCTCCAAAGGTAGATTCTTAAAGAAGATGCTTAAAGCAAATATTTTACCAATACTCAAGCCAGGAAAAGATCCAACAGACATAAAAAATTATCATCCAATCTCATTTATTAACTTTGATATAAAGATATTTTCATCTATCCTTTCACATAGATTAAAAGATGTATTGAACATTTTGATCCACTCTGACCAGTTCCTCATAAAACAGTTAATAATAATATAAGATGACTGATATTACAACAAAAGATAAATCTCATGCTGATGCTGTCACTAGATGCCGAGAAGGCTTTTGACAGGTGGGCCTTTATGAATTTAACTTTGGAGACATTTGGCATCATATATATCCCCAATGGCGAGAATGATAGGCCCCAATATTTGCGCAAAATGGTTTAAACAAAAAAACAGAACCAGACAGGGGTGTCCGCTACCCCCATTCTTTATATTTTAACTATGGAAGTAATGGCTAGGATAATTAGACAGAATACACTGATCAGAGGTCGTAAAATATCAAATAACAAATTAAAATTGTCACTTTATGCTGACGATATTGTATTATATCTAGCTAATCCTGCAAGCTCCCTTCCAGCAGTTATGGACGAATTAGATACTTACAGTGCAGTCTCAAATTACAAACTAAACGAAACAAAATCAATAGCATTGCATATAAATATCTCTAAAACTACATAGATAAGTACCAGGATAGATATGGTTTTCAACTTCAGAAAACTTTTGTTTATTTAGGAATTAAGATTTGTGGGAATTTAGACAAAATACTGCAGATTAATTTTATGAATTGTCTGAAAGACACCAATAAAAATCTTAAAAAATTGAGAAATCTAGAGGTATTTTGGGATGGCAAGATAAACATCCTGAGGTCATATATACTCCCTAAGTGGATATACTTGTTCAAGATGTTGCCTATAGCCATCCCCTCGCCTTGGCGGACAATAGTTAAAAACACTTTTTCCATCTTTGTATGGAGAGGAAAAAGGCCAAGAATGAAAAATTTATTAATATCAAGGGACAGCAAAAATGGTGGATTAGGCTATCCGGACATTAATACATATTATGAAGCCGGAATAGTATCACACATAATGAAATGCCAACAAAATCAAATAGAAAAAAAGGGTTTATATCGGTATGGTGGTCAGAAGGCGAGAGGTCAGGCCCATTAGTTCTATGACTTCGAGTATAAGGGTGTTATGAGGAGCAAGCGGCAAGATTAGTAGAGCAAAGATTAGAAGAGAAGGGTGGGGTGGGGGATGAGGAAAAAAAAGGGGGGGGGAGGTTGGGTTAGTTTAGTGTTTCTGCCATAGGGGGCACAGTGTCCCCCGCCCCCCCAAGGTGTCAGGCCGGGAGCATCCATGGTCCAGAGAGGCGCGTTCGTGTTCCAAGCATCACTTGCCTCCGTGTTTCCTGATCTGCGCTATGCTTAGATTTCACTATCCTACGCCGGTCTCCCAGAGATGAATGTCAGTCAAGGTGTCCAGGTTTGCATGTATCGGTCTGTGGTTCCACGCAGCGAGGCCGTTAGTTGCTCCATTCCATGGATTTCTTAAACCTTGTCCATCCAATCTTGGAGGGTGGGTACTTGCGTGGTTCGCCACCTTATTGGGACAAGCATTTTGGCCGCATTCAGTAAATGCTTTGTTAGCGTTTTTTTGTATTTTGAAAGGGGTAGCGAGGTATGGTGAAGAAGCATCTGGAGTGGTTGAAGCGTGATATCCGTGTCCAAGATGTTTTTGATCTGTGAATGTATTTGTTGCCAGTATGGGGCTATGTTTCTGCAGGACCACCATATATGGAGGTCCGAGCCCACCTCGTCTTCACAGCGCCAACAGGTCGCTGAGGCATCCGGTATCACCCTGTGTATTCTCTCTGGCCTCCTGTACCAGTTGGTCAGCAGTTTAAAGCTGAGTTCCTGTTGTTTGGTACACATTGAACTTTGATGTGTCAATATATGGATTTTTGTCCATTGGGGGGCCGTCAGTGTGACTCCTGTGGCTTCTTCCCAGCGTGTAGTGTGTTTTAGGGGTTCAGGCTGCATTGTGTAGAGGTACGAGATTCCTCTGCACAGGTGTTTGCGTTTCGTGCATAGTTGTTCAAATTCTGTCAGGGACCTGTGGAATAGGTGTCACTAATAGTGGGATTGATAGTAGGTTTTAGTTTGAAAGTATCGAAATCTATCCAGTCCCGATGGTATCCGTTCTGGCATCAGATCTTATAGTTGCTTCAGCGAATCCCCTGTACACCACTGGTGCATGTATGTCGAATCCGAGTCTCTAAAGGCCTTGATATCCTGTGGTGTAAGGCCACCCGCTATCGCAATTAAAGATTTAATTATAAATAATAGGTTAAAGTTGTTTAAGAGACTGGCACAAGAATTCCAACTGACAGTTGCTGAGATTTTTACATATATTAGAGTTAAACATTTTTTAGAAAGGGTGGATTTGATTTCAGATTGATTGTTACAAGGGGACAGATAAAAAAAATACTCATGTTGTGTAAATTTAATTGAAGCATGTAATATTTCTATAACTCCTTCAGCCATAAAAAAAAAAAAAATGGGAGAAAGATTTAATGATAATGTTAGATGAAAAAGATTGGATATCTTCTAGTTCTAAAATAAATATATTCACTCACTTTCTCTTATAGAAACCCACTTAAAAATTATTAATTTATGGTACCCTATCAAGAATATCTAAGTTTGTTCAAGATACTAATGATAAATGTTGGAACTGTGGACGTGCTACTGGTACTCATGTTCATATGTGGGGGGCCTGTACAAAGGTGTCGGAAATAAGGTACTGGGCTCAAAATATTATATTTAGATTATGTGAGGTTAAAGTCTCAAAGACTCCTGTAGTAATGTTATTACAATTACCGTGGCCAAAATTGAAGCAGATGGACCAGTTTCTGATAACCCACTGTCTGATTGCCGTTAAAATAATAGCAAGGAATTGGAAAGGAGGAAATTAGTTTACTATAAATTGTGCACTCAAATATTATTACAATTAAAAATGGAAAAAATATTAAATTTATAAAAGAGACATCTGAGTTATGGGAGAAATGGGAAACAGGTTTAAATAAAGTGATTAAAGATGGCCTAGTTGGCTAGGTGATTTATGTTTTTTTTTCTAGATATGGACAAGGATAGGGACTCTCGTTGACAGGATAGGTTATTGGTCTACCCTGGCAGTGGACCAGGGTGGCCTTTGATATGAATGTAGGATGAATGAAGGTATATAATATGTATATGTCAATTGTATATATTGTGGTAGTGTAATGTCTATTTTTTTGTTATTTTTTTTTAAAAACAAAGAAAAACGTTACCTGCGCTCTGGCCCAGATCCCCATGTGCATTTGAACAAAAATGGAGGCTCTTTAGTTCTATTCTAAATGGCCATTTGAATATATAAGCTCACCAGCCACGTCAAGGCAAGCCTCAATAGGTGAGTTCCTACAGTAGCCATTAGATACGCTGATATCAGCCAAGAGTCTCCAATAAGACAGGAAGGGGTATTTTATAAACCCTTTAACATTTAACCCTTTATAGGGCTTCTGCACATACAATAAACTTTGCTGATATCAGACAAAGTGAGACAGAAAGGGGTGTTTTATAAACCCTTTAACATTTAACCCTTTATAGGGCTTCTACACATTCAATAAACTTTGCTGGTATCAGACAAAGTATAGACGTCTCTAATGAGACATGAAAGGGTGTTTTATAAACCCCTACATACTTTAACCTGAATAGGGCTATAACATACAAATCACCTTGCTGGTATCAGCTAAAAGGCAAATTTCTCTGATGAGACAGGAAGGGGTGCTGCCCCTACATACATATAAAGTCTTAATAAGACAAACGTGGGAAGGCTGGCAGCAATGTAACATAGCTGAGTGATACAAAATTCATATACAAACACAAAGATAAAGCACCGCGCTTACAGCAGCAGTGGCTAAGTCTCCAACAGCTTAAAATACATAGTAAAAACAAAGAAAAACGTTACCTGCGCTCTGGCCCAGATCCCCATGTGCATTTGAACAAAAATGGAGGCTCTTTAGTTCTATTCTAAATGGCCATTTGAATATATAAGCTCACCAGCCACGTCAAGGCAAGCCTCAATAGGTGAGTTCCTAAATTTTTTTTTAAATGCACAATAAAAAGAATTTAAAAAAAGAAAGTTATAGATAAAGTTATAGATAAAGTCTAATGAATTGTTGATAAGTTAGCTGTTTTACATTTTTTATATATATATATATAGTCTTATTTGTCTTTTTTTATTTTTTGTTAGGGAAAAATATATTTCAATAAAAATTATATTTAAAAAAAAAAAAAGCTATTACCCCACAAATTAAAATTTATATCCTATAATATTGTGTTTTTGCATGTATTTATCCAATTGCTGTTTAAACCTCTGTACAGACTCTCATAAAAAAACCTTTTCAGGCAGAGAATTCTACTTATTGCAAAAAAAAAAACAAAAAAACTGTTCTGTTATTTCTTTTGAGCCTCACCATCATTTTTGAACATTGCCATTTTTTTTGGCAACACAAAAAAAATTATTATTTTTCTTCCAATTTTCTAGTCAAAAAAGTGATCTGTTTCGGCTCTCTTTTCAGTCACTCTAAATTTGTCGGTTTCTGACAAGGGAATTTCTGTGACAACTGGTTGAATTTTCTATGAAGAAAACTGTCACTTTTCATGCTTCAACAAATATGACCAAAATAATGACAAGACTAAAAAAAAAAAAAAAAAGGATATATATTAAACCACACTCCCTCAGTGGATTCAATGGAAATGGCAGGATCTGGACTCAAGTTAACCAATTCTGCCAAGGTTATCCAAATAAAATTAAAATACAAAAAGAATACACATGAATCTGCACACAAATAGTGAAAATGTATATCACAATTTTAAATGAAGAATATATCTTTTATTTTTTTTACATATGCAACAAAAAAAATCAAAGGAAACAAAATAAAGAAAAAATGTTCTGTATCAGGGACAGGTAAACAGATATAGGGACAAAATAGAAAGAGCATGAAAATTACTCTAACTCTGCACATGTGACCATAAAAATTTAAGCATAAATGTCTCCCCTGAGAGAAATCCTACAGTAGTATATTGGATAATTACAGAAAAAAATTATTTTTGGTTAAAAAATCACAAAAAAAACACAAAATGAAACAAAACCATATAATCTAGGAAAAATAGACCAATACACAAGGCAGAAAAAAACAAACTTGTTATATTAGCAAAAATAACTAACATAATTACTGAAAAATTAGGACCATCCAAATATCAAAAAGTCCATGCAATCAACTTTTTTACAAGCCTATTTACCACATACAAAAATTGGAATGCTTACTTAATGTGAATGAAGGTAATAAACATACTGAATGCATTGAGAGCATACAATCAATGATATTTTGGGAATAAGCTAAATATCTGAGGAGGAAAACATAAACAAAACAGTGTGATACAGCTGGATACAATGTAACTGCGCTTTTTAAAATTGCACTCACAGTGTGTTGGAAAAGGTTGCGCATTAGGGTGCCTCCCCTGGTTTAGGCTGGGGCCTATCACCTTCTTTAGGTCCCTCCTGGTGCAGCTCTGGTCGGTAACAAAATCAGAGAATCTGAATATTTAGCTTTATAAAAAATTATTTATTTTTTACAAATGAATATTAAAAACAATATTCCAAAATGGACTGAAATGTCAACACTATGTAATCAACTTTTGAAGCTTGAATAAATGGCACATTTTTGGCAACAGTATCTTGTCCTGTGAGTGCACGTCCAACAAGGTATTTTATATATATATATATATACATATATATATATATACAGTTGCAAGAAAAAGTATGTGAACCCTTTGGAATGATATGGATTTCTGCACAAATTGGTCATAAAAAGTCACAACAATAGACAATCACAGTCTGCTTAAACTAATAACACACAAAGAATGAAATGTTGCCATGTTTTTATTGAACACACCATGTAAACATTCACAGTGCTATTCCCTGTTAGTGGTCCTCCCTCCCTATTGTGCCTCCTACCTCCCTGTTGTGCCTCCTACCACTGAGTGAGCACTTCCTATCAGTCTGGCAGCGGCCGAGTACAGGAAATAGAAGCTCCTGTACCTCGATCCGCGTTGCCCGGCCACACTACATTGAGTGACTGGCAGGAGGGAGCGCTGTGCGCTTCCCTCCTGCCGGTCACTTAAATCTGGCACCCCCTGGTCCGGTGCGCCCTGGCTACTGCCTAAGTTGCCTATAGGATGCACCGGCCCTGCTGCCATTTAAGAGTTAAGGGTTACTCCATTCACCATGACTACTTCAGTCATATGATACAGTTCGCACACCCCTAAGGCCGACCTTAAATAATGTCTTCCCTATGTCATAGTACCCCAGTCCTAGTGAGTTCTATACCCATTTATTGCTTTTAGAGAAATTAATGTACAAAACAGCATTACATTCTAAAATGTTTACTTAAACATATTGTGGAGGTAGGTTAATGGTAGGTAGGCACAGGGTGATGTTCTCAGAGCCTTAAATTCTAGGTCAGGGGTAGGCAACCTTTTAGCAGCACTGTGCCGATATAGGATTGTGATGTCCCGTAGCGTGCCGGTCCTATTTTTTAAAATTGAGGTGTGTATGCTGCCGTATTCTACTTGTGTTATTTATACTGTAGTTGCTTTGTATCGTTGTATTTGTGCTATATGAGCTATTATATTGTATATGTTCAGCGGTAGTTTGTGGTATCGTGTATGATACATATGAATGTGGGCTGTGTATGGGGGCTGCTTGTGGAATTGTGTGTGTGTAGATGGATATGTCACATTGTGTGTTTGGTAGTGTGTGTATGTTTGGGGTATTGCATGTGAGAGGCTGCATGTGGGATTGTGTGCATGTATGTGGATTGTTAGCGGGTTACGTTTGTGCGGATTGTGTGTATGTTTGTTTGTGGGCTATTTATATTATTTGTATGAGTAAATCTAGCAGTGTGGGTGGCTTCCCTGGGTTCCAGTGGGAACCAGGCTGGCCAGGTACAGGTCAAGGACAGGAGCTGCAACAGCAGCTACAGGCTGCTCTACTACAGTGTGGATTCCCATTCACAAGTGATGGGAGGAAGTGATCAGAGATCACTTCCTCTATGTGCTGCAATGCATAAATTGAGGATTGTCCTTCACCACCTTTTTGTATTAGCAGATATCTGAAGTTTCACTGGGACTCCTGATAGGCCAGAGCCTGTTTGGCTGTAGCAGCCTTGAGTGCCGTGCATGGCACTAGTGCCGTAGGTTGCTTACCCCTGCTCTAGGTAAACAATTTGGAGCTGGAAAACACAAACCCATCAAGCATAAATTAACTGGGGGTGCAGCAGAAGTTATAAAATTGACCCAGTTTCTTTCATCCCAATTAACCTAACGCTCCAAGGAATGTTTACGAATTTATAATTAAGTGCACCTATAATTAAAAACTCATTTGTTTTGTATTTTGTACACCTGGTAGCTTTCTAAGTATGCATTCCAGAGAAAAAATAACATTATTTGCACAATACAGCAAAACCAAATCATGTAATATTCAGTGGTTATCCCAGGAGCTAAAGAGAGAGGCTGACTTGGAGAGTTATACAATAGTGATTTATAAAGGTCGTAGTTTTGCTGACTTTAGAGATTTTCCATCTGGTGTAAAGCCCCACGTGTACTACACTTAAAACACATGTAATGCATTAGTTTCACTTTAAGATTCTCTTTAATGCTTGCTGTTTTAGCTAAGCTTTTAAGATGTTAAGATGCAATGTGCTACGAGGCTGTGGCAACCTCTGTGCATTTTATTTCTATTCGTATTATTTAATAGCGTATTGGTACTTTACATTTTTTTCCATTCCTTGACTTGCAAAGTATAGGACTTACTGTATAATAGTGAAACTGATTTAAGCATTTTGCCACCAGATGTCACTATACTTAAACATCTCA
>OW240917.1:120102436-120118455 GCA_933207985.1 Pelobates cultripes | reverse complement strand
GATCAGTTAACATTATTAGCGTTATTCACTAAAGGACGAATTCCAACGAGAATTTCAAATTTAAGGCCAAAGTAGCTGAACTGGAAGTATATTTTGCAAGTTCAGTTTTGTTTTGTTTTTTTTCTCCTTAAAGGGACACTATAGGCACCCAGGCCACTTCTGCTTATTGAAGTGGTCTGGGTACGGTGTCCATATTGCACTTATTGCTGCAATGTAAAACATTGTAGTTGCACAAAAACTGCAAAGTTTACATTATAGCATTAATACAGCCAAAAGAGGTGCTTCCAGAATGTTACCAGACTTTTGGTCCACTGACACTGGATGTTCTCACACTTTGCATGAGGACATCCAGTGTCAGCGATTTCCCGATAGAAATCATTGATTCTTAATGTGTGCGCTGTGAAGTCAGAGGAGGCAGAGCCGCGACCCAGAGCAGAGGAACATCTGCATTATACACCGCGCGGGAGGCAGAGGGAGCTATAGTGCCAGGAATACAGCTCTATAGTATCCCATTAAATTTGAAATTCACTTGTAATTCTCTCTTTAGTAAATAAACCATCTATATTAAAAATAGTAGGAAGTGATATTTCCCCTTTAACCTACTGGTATTTTACATCATGGAATTGGTACAGGTGAGAGATGTACTAATGGGCTATGAGCGATTTGGCTGGTTCTTTAGTTTTGTCACAATGGATGTCACAAATAGACTCCAGTACATCATCGGAGAAACTTGTGAAGTTGATGGTTTCAAAATTTTTGTGTTTGGGTTACCCTGAAATGTTCACGTATTTTAGATAGTGCTTTCTGCTATTAGTTAATGCGTTTCAATTGTAAGGAGAACAGGAAGGGATTACTTTCTTTAGACATACAGTTTGAGCAAATGCAATGATTTGGCTTATTTTGTAAGGAGAACAGGAATATATTATTTTTCTTTTTTGACCAAATGTTTATTTTTGAGATTTCCAAAGAACTCTTTTGGTGATTCAGAAAAAACATTTTATGAAAGCATTTATAATATGAATCTCAAGGCAAGGTGGACATATTATGTGAATCTCAAGGCAAGGTTGATTTATTATTATTATCTTATTATTATATATTATTATATTATTATAAATTCCAGAGCGCTGTACAATGGGCGGACTAACAGACATGTAATTGTAACCAGACAAATGGACACAAATGGACACAGAGGGGTTGAGGGCCCTGCTCAATGAGCTTACATGCTAGAGGGAGTGGGGTATAGTGACACAAAGGGTAAAAGTAGGAATAATGAAATAGGCTTCTAGAAAAGTATTCACTGAGGACCTCTCCCCTACCGTCTTGCGACCTGCCATTCCGTGTCACTGCTTGCCTTTCTTCCATCTCTGATTGGATGTCCTCCCGCTTTTTGAAACTCAATCTTTCTAAAACTGAACTTGTCTTTCCTCCTCCTAATGCTGATCCCCCTCTTTCGCTCTCCCTTCAAGTGGGTGGTACCCATATCAGTCCATCCTTGCAAGCATGCTGTCTTGGCATTATACTTGATTCTGGCCTCACATTTAAACCTCACATCCAGTCTGTTACCAAATCCTGTAGATTCCACCTTAACAACATAGCCTGCATTCACCCATTTCTTACACAATTTGCTACTAAGGAGCTTGTCCATGCTCTAGTAATCTCTCGCATGGATTATTGTAACTCTCTCCTAATAGGTCTTCCCACAAGTCGTATTGCTGCGCTACAGTCTGTAGTGAATGCTGCAGCTAGACTGATTTTCCTCTCCTGTCACTCCTCTCACACCTCTCCCCTCTGTGAGTCCTTGCATTGGCTTCCTGTATCCTATTGGAGTCAATTCAAGGTACTAATCCACACCTATAAAACACCGACCAATTCTAGCCCTCCTATATCTCTTCACTGATCCGCAGGTATGCATCTTCTCGGTCTCTCCGCTCATGACCTTCTCCTGTCTGCTGCTCGCTCCCGCACAGCCAACTCACGCTTGCAGGACTTCTCGCGGGTGGCTCCTTTCCTTTTGAATAGTCTGCCTTCGACAATAAAGCTCCCCCCTAGTCTTCAATCATTTAAAAAGTGCCTCAAAACCCATCTCTTTAGGAAAGCTTGTGGCCTCCCAGAGTAACCTCTACATATATGTCCCTTGCTTTCTCCTAAAGGGCAACACTCTATTCTCTCCTCCAGCTCTGCTCCACTCCACCCTGTTTGATTGCTACCCCCTGTCCTGTTGGGTTTTAGACTGTAAGCTCGTTTGAGCAGGGCCCTCTTCAACCTATTGTTACTGTAAGTTTTTGTAATTGTCTCATTTATTGTTAAATATTATCCCTTTGATAATATTGTAAAGTGCTACTGAATATGCTGGCGCTATATAAATACCAGTAATAATAATAACAACTTATTTTTGACAGTTGCAGGAGAGGAGTCATGGGGGGATGAGGGGGGATGAAAACTCGATAACAGTTTAAATGATATGCTTTCCTGAAGAAGTGTGTTTTCAAAGATTTTTTGAAGGAGGGGAGACTGGGTGAAACGGAGAAGGAACGGAAGTTCCACAGAAAAGGTGCAGCCCTGGAGAAGTTTTGGAGGTGAGCATCAGATGTGGGAGTACGAACAGAGGATAGACGTAGATGTTTGGCAGAGCACAGGGGCCTCGACGGGACATACTTGTGTATAAGGGAGGTTAGGTAGGTTGGAGCAGCAACATGTAGGGACTTGTGAGCAAGCACCAGGGGGGGGGGGGAGACGGACAGGAAAATGAGCCTCGCAATGCGGTGCAATCTGTGAACATGTAAGACCACTGAGAAGGGGATTGCAGTAGTCAAGGCGAGAAAGAACAGCGGCATGGACCAGCACCTTGGCTGAGGTTGGTGTTAAATAGGGGAGGATGCAAGCTATGTTTTTGAGAAGCGGCAGGATTTGGCAATCGACTGGATATGAGGGGTGAAGAAGAGGTCGGAGTCAAAGAGAACACCTAGGCAGTGACCCTACAAGGTATAGGTGATGGTGGCACCATTGACTCGGAGGGAGACAGACACGGGAGTAGCAACACTTGAGGGAGGAAAGACCAGAAGTTCTATTTTGGACACGTTGAGTTTAAGGAAGTGAGCAGCAATCCAGTTGGAAATCCCAGAGAGGCAGTCAGAGACACAAGTCAAGATGGGCGGAGAGAGATCAGAAGAGGACAGGTAGATTTGCGTGTCATCTGCATATAAATGATAATGGAAGTCAAAGGAGCTGATGAGTTTACCAAGGGAGGCAGTGTAGACTGAAAACAATAGGGGACAAAGGACAGAACCTTGGCGAACGCCAACAAAGAGAGGTTGGGGAGAAGAGGCAGAGCCACAAAAGTAACACTGAAAAATCGCTGGGATAGGTAGGAGGAGCACCAAGAGAGAGAGCAGTATCTCATAGACCCAGATTACGGAGAATGAGAAGAAGCTGTTGATGATCAACAGTGTCAAAGGCAGCAGAAAGATCAAGGAGAATTAGAATAGAGTAATGGCCGCGAGATTAAGCAGCGCTTAAATAGTTAGATACTTTGGTCACAACTGTTTCAAGAAAGTGAAGACCGCGGAATCCAGACTGAAGTGGGTCAAGCAGAAATTTGGATTCAAGGAAGTCTGTCAATCTCGCATACACAACTCTATGAATGTTAGTGTCAAATTATTCTATTTTTAAATTGCCTTATTTCAATAAGACAAATTTCCTTCTTAATTTGCCTCTCATTAGAGCTATAGCGTTGATCCAAGAGAATGTTGTTTGTTTTTTTTTCTTTTTAAGCACCTACATTTTTCTTTTTTCTTTCTATCATGATGTTTGATTTTGATAAACTATAAGTTGTCCAGCAAAAGTATGCGTATAAGTAAATGTGTCATTTGAATTTTTAGGTAGTTTTTTTGTGATCTTTAAATGGAAACTGTACAGTTATGGCCCAGTGAAGCTGCTCTGAGTAAAGGAACACTTTGTTATGGGCAAATGCAAATATTACATGTTTTAGAATGAAATATTGTATTTCTTAAACTGTGTACTTTGTCTTTAAGAGATATTGCAAACTGACAAGGTGTGAGAAATGGAACATATTGTTTTTCATAGATGTTTCTTTAACCCCTTGACAACCGATGACGGTTTAGGACTGTCATCGGAAAAATCCCCTTGGGGACCGATGACGGTCCTGAACTGTCATAATGGTCTGGGGCTACTTACCTGATCGCCATCGGTCCCCCGGCTGCGATCAGCGCTCCTCCCAGTCCAGGGGGACTGACTGTCTGCCCGGGCAGTCTCCCCTCGGCAGATCAGGACCCCGTGGCCACGTGATCACTCGATCACATGACCGCAATAGGTGTCTGCTTATCTGCCTGCAGGGGGACTGTCTGTGCTGACAGGCAGTCTCCCTGCAAGTGGAAAATCAAAAATAGAGTTAAAAAATGAATCAATCAGTGTAAAAACAATAATATATGTGTGTGTGTGTATATGTGTGTGTGTATATATATATATATATATATATGTATTAAGGCAGTTTTGCCTGTATTTGTGGGAGGGGCTTAAATTAATTCACTCCCCTATATAAGGGACACCCCTTACCTGACTCATATCGCTTGAGGTCAGCATCAGAATGATTTCCACTTCCGGGTCATCCAGACGCCATTTTACCTGATTACTCCATGAGGTTTTCTAAGCTGAGCTGTGTCAGGAATCCAGCCACAGGCTTTTCCAGCCTACTACCTTCTTTCTTCAATCTATCGCTGTGGATGGTGTCCAAGTGACTCACAAACCGTAAGTTGACCTACCCATTACGCCAGGCATCAGTCCCACGGCACCATGCAAGGGTCAGGTCCTCACTTTACTGCTGCATTTTGTCTAAGTCTGTTCTAAAACCATTGCATGTTCATGCATATCATTCGTTTAAACCCCCTACTG
Source organism: Pelobates cultripes (assembly GCA_933207985.1). Classification (NCBI taxonomy): domain Eukaryota; kingdom Metazoa; phylum Chordata; class Amphibia; order Anura; family Pelobatidae; genus Pelobates; species Pelobates cultripes. Next base: position 120,113,547 of record OW240917.1, on the reverse strand, counting down.
GTCTTTGGGTGTACTACAGACTTCTTAGACATTATTGCATTTCATGTACAAACCAACGAACCACTGCATCTTTGCCTACACACTGACCCCTACCGGTCATTCGGTGTACTACAGGCTTCTCAGACATTATTGCATTTCATGTACAAACCAACGAACCACCGCATTTTTCACCTACACACTGACCCCTATTGGTCATTCGGTGTACTACAGGCTTCTTAGGCGTTGTTTGCATTTTCATGTACAAACCAATAAACCACTGCATTTACACCTACACACTGACCCCTACTGGTCTTTCGGTGGACTACAGGCTTCTTAGACATTATCGCATTTCATGTACAAATCAACGAACCACTGCATTTGCGCCTACACACTGACCCCTACCGGTCATTCTGTGTACTACAGGCTTCTCCGACATTATTGCATTTCAGGTACAAACCAACAAACCACTTAATTTTTCACCTACACACTGACCCCTATCAGTCATTCGGTGTACTACAGGCTTCTTAGACATTATTGCTTTTCATGTACAAAACAATAAACCACTGCATTTTCACCTACACACTGACACCTACCAGTCATTCTGTGTACTACAGGCTTCTCAGACATTATTGCATTTTATGTACAAACCAACAAACCACTGCATTTTTCACCTACATACTGACCCTTATCAGTCATTCGGTGTACTACAGGCTTCTTAGACATTATTGCTTTTCGTGTACAAAACAATAAACCACTGCATTTTTACCTACACACTTACACCTACCGGTCATTCAGTGTACTACAGGCTTCTCAGACATTATTGCATTTCATGTACAAACCAACGAACCACGGCATTTTCGCCTACATGCTGACCCCTACCGGTCAATCGGTATACTACAGTCTTCTCAGACTTTATTTCACTTCATAAGCAAACAAACTAACTACAGCATTTTCGCTTTTATACTGACTCCTATCTGTCAAACGGTAGGATTAACCCCTTAGGGACACATGACATGTGTGACATGTCGTGATTCCTTTTTATTCCAGAAGTTTGGTCCTTAAGGGGTTAAAGGGTATTTTTACCATACAATCAGCATTTATGACCCCTACTGGTCAACAGCAAAACTGTCTTCACATGTCATACACAATTTACCAGCCAATATAAATTACACATAAGATTGCTTTAACCCCTTAAGGACACAAGACATGTGTGACGTGTCATGATTCCCTTTTATTCCAGAAGTTTGGTCCTTAAGGGGTTAAACATAACCATAAACCATAAATGAAACTCCAGCACGGGCTCAAATTCAGGTTTAATTCACAATAATTTACATTTCACATCAAGACCAACAGTGGTTCTATCAATAGAATAAATAGTACAAAATATAAATACTTATTCGTAGTAGTAGTAGGAACTTAATCTGTAAAACACAAAAGTCCATACATAGTGTAAAACTGTAAATAGTAAAAGTGATAGAAGCAAAGGTATTGGGTCACTCACAATAAATAGAGCCTAAAATAGCAGGCTCTAGCTTGATTGCATGTGGAAAATCAGCTTTTCCAGGCTATTCAAGATGTCCCCACAGTCTTCCTATAGACACTGGTGCTGGATTCCAGATGTAGGAAAGATGGACCAAAAGAATTCTTCAGCTTTAAAAAGTATTTACTTCAATAAAATAACCAGATAAATAAAAATGTAAAAATATATAACATTTAAAACACAACGCGTTTCGACAATAAGTCTTTCTCAAGTGTACAGTCCTCTTCTTCCAGCATCCTTTTAAATCTGTGCTACCGGAAATTAGATTTCCCGCCGAGTTTCACTTCCGGTATGACGTCATGACGTACGTTCCGTCGCTGCGTCATGACGTGTCGGCTGTTATTGCGTCATTTCGTCATTCCTATGCGTCCATTCGGCAACCCGGAAGTGACTACAGGGCTCCGTTTAGAAAACGGGCAAAAGCAATCCTAATTATAAATAACATCTTATTGCCTCATATAATCAAACAAAATACAATTGAGAAAAATTCTCACATTAAATATATACTGAACATATCATAAAGAAAATATTCAGACAGAATACAAAATATAATTTTCATATTAAAATGCATAGTCATATATATAAAATGGGAATAATAATTAATCCATTCCAAATCAAGTTAAAATCTTAGCATAATATGTAAACAATATATAGTTGCATATGTAGACAAATATATAATAAAATGAGACAAAAGGCAAAAAATAAAAGTCATAAAAACTTCTAAAAATATGGAATATACCCAAAAAGTCATATCAAAGCTGCCATCTCAAAATCCACGTTGAGACCGCTGGGAGACAAGGTGTCCAAATTAAAAATCCACCTCATCTCACAGCGGCTCAACGTCGATTCAACATGACCACCCCTCCAATGGGGTTTAATATGTTGGACACCAAAAAAGCTAAGCCCTGTAGGGTCTCCTCCATGGTATTTTAGGAAATGTAGGGAAACATTATGTTTCAGAAAACCTTTTTTAATATTGTAAATATGTTCTCGTATTCTTGTTTTCAATGTCCTTGATGTCTTTCCAACATACTGTAATCCACAAGGACATACGAGAACATATATTACATTTTTCGAATGGCATGTAATAAGGGAATCGATTTTATAATGGTATGTTCCTACTCGTGATTTAAAACTCTCTAATTTCTTTGATTTATTTTTATAAGTTTTACATCCCATACAGTTACCACAATAGTGGAAACCTTTATTGTTATCCTTATAAGTGCTCAAAAAATTGTTATTTTTAGGTTTATCCAAATAACTGGTAGTTAGAATTTGTCTAAGATTTTTTGCTCCCCTAAATACAATTTTGGGTTTATTATCAATATAGGGTAGAATATCCGTATCCTGCTGTAGTATGTGCCAATTTCTATTGATCACTCTTTTGAGGGTTTTATGTTCCTTACTGTAATTAAAAATCATTGGAATTTTGTCATCCCTTTTTTTATTCTCCCTAGATTTATATGTTAAAAGAGACTCTCTATTTATTCCTTTAACAGTCCTAATTTCTTCTTCTAATTTATTAGAATCATAGCCCCTATCTATAAACTGATCCTTAAGAGTATTGGCCTGATGTTCAAAAGAAATAAGGTCTGTACAGTTCCATCTTATCCGGATAAATTGACCCTTGGGGACATTATCGAGCCAAGGTAAAAAATGGCAGCTATCCATGTGGATATAACTATTGACGTCCACGGGTTTAAAGAACGTACGAGTACTAATTTTCTGATCCTGTATAAATATCTCTAAATCTAAAAAGTGGATACAATCTGATTTGATTTCCTGAGTTAAATGTATATTCCACTGGTTGGAATTTAAAAATGTAATATAATCCAAATCAGAATTCCTATCACCTTTCCAAACGAAATATGATAGTTTTCCCCTAAGATATAGGAGGGAAAACAGTCCACCTCCGAGATTAAGAAGAGAAATCGAGATATCTAATCGGTTTGAACCAATTAGAGATCTGGACAATCATAGAGTGACCCCTTTTTTAGAGAAGAGATGGAGGGAACCTCCCACCCGGACTCCTATACCCCAAAAAAGACGATACAGGGACGTAGAAGAAGGGGAAATAGAGGAGGAAAGAGATTGGAGAGACCGAAAAGAAAAAATCATGAGGAAATAAGAATTTTTAATTTATCAAAAAGAGTTCTCAATGCAAATGAAATAAATGTTTTAAATAGAGGTTTTAAGTTTGCACCTAGTTGCATTATGGACAAATTTGAGGCATATACGGATATTAATAGGTTTATGAGGAGACTATGCTTAAAAAATTTTTTTGATCGAAATCAAGTGAAAGATCAAAATACTAATATGGATGTATCTCGTTTTAATCATACAGAGTTAAAACCAAAGTCATCTTTTTACCCTATACATTTAAAATCCAATTCCATGAAAGTTTTTGAAAGAGCATGTGCCAATGATATTAAACTAATGAAAGAAAATAAAAGAGATAATTTGACAAAAAAGGAGAGACAGGCCATGCAAAATTTAGGGAAAGACTCTCAAATAGTAATTAAGCCAGCAGACAAGGGAGGAGGTGTAGTTCTAATGGATAGAGATAAATATATTTCAGAGATTAGACGTCAATTGGAGGATAATAACACATATAAGAAATTAGAGAAAAATCCACAAATAGATATAAATGAGAAATTTATGAAATACTTGGAGAAAGGTTTCTCTAAAGGCATTATAAACCAGAAAGAGTATACCTTTTTAAATGTTAAGTCACCTAAAATCCCTGTGATATATACTTTACCAAAGTTACATAAAGATGCATCCAATCCACCAGGTAGACCAATTGTCTCAGGTGTGGAATCGCTTCTATCGAATTTATCGAAATATGTAGATATACACCTCCAACCATTAGTCAAAAAGAGTCCATCTTATTTGAAAGACTCTATGAGCCTACTACAAATTTTAAAAGATTTTGTATGGAAAGATGAGTACTTATTCATTACATGTGACGTCACGAGTTTGTATACATGTATTGATCACGAAATAGGATGTTTAGCCACACGCTTTTTTCTAGAATCCTCTACTTTGTATCCTGTTGAACAGGTGGATTTTGTCATGGAGGGGATATCCCTTATCCTCCATAACAACTTTTTTTGGTTTGAAGATGATTTTTTCTTGCAATGTAGGGGAACAGCCATGGGGACCAGGTTCGCACCCAGTTATGCGAATCTGTTTATGTCATACTGGGAAGACAGATATGTATATTCATCGCATAACTGGAATGCGAACCTGGTCCTATACAAAAGATATATCGATGATATTTTTTTAATTTGGAAAGGTGATAGGAATTCTGCTTTGGATTATATTACATTTTTAAATTCCAACCAGTGGAATATACATTTAACTCAGGAAATCAAATCAGATTGTATCCACTTTTTAGACTTAGAGATATATATACAGGATCAGAAAATTAGTACTCGTACGTTCTTTAAACCTGTGGACGTCAATAGTTATATCCACATGGATAGCTGCCATTTTCTACCTTGGCTCGATAATGTCCCCAAGGGTCAATTTATCCGGATAAGACGGAATTGTACAGACCTTATTTCTTTTGAACATCAGGCCAATACTCTTAAGGATCAGTTTATTGATAGGGGCTATGATTCTAATAAATTAGAAGAAGAAATTAGGACTGTTAAAGGAATAAATAGAGAGTCTCTTTTAACATATAAATCTAGGGAGAATAAAAAAAGGGATGACAAAATTCCAATGATCTTTAATTATAGTAAGGAACATAAAACCCTCAAAAGAGTGATCAATAGAAATTGGCATATACTACAGCAGGATACGGATATTCTACCCTATATTGATAATAAACCCAAAATTGTATTTAGGGGAGCAAAAAATCTTAGACAAATTCTAACTACCAGTTATTTGGATAAACCTAAAAATAACAATTTTTTGAGCACTTATAAGGATAACAATAAAGGTTTCCACTATTGTGGTAACTGTATGGGATGTAAAACTTATAAAAATAAATCAAAGAAATTAGAGAGTTTTAAATCAAGAGTAGGAACATACCATTATAAAATCGATTCCCTTATTACATGCCATTCGAAAAATGTAATATATGTTCTCGTATGTCCTTGTGGATTACAGTATGTTGGAAAGACATCAAGGACATTAAAAACAAGAATACGAGAACATATTTACAATATTAAAAAAGGTTTTCTGAAACATAATGTTTCCCTACATTTCTTAAAATACCATGGAGGAGACCCTACAGGGCTTAGCTTTTTTGGTGTCCAACATATTAAACCCCATTGGAGGGGTGGTCATGTTGAATCGACGTTGAGCCGCTGTGAGATGAGGTGGATTTTTAATTTGGACACCTTGTCTCCCAGCGGTCTCAACGTGGATTTTGAGATGGCAGCTTTGATATGACTTTTTGGGTATATTCCATATTTTCAGACGTTTTTATGACTTTTATTTTTTGCCTTTTGTCTCATTTTATTATATATTTGTCTACATATGCAACTATATATTGTTTACATATTATGCTAAGATTTTAACTTGATTTGGAATGGATTAATTATTACTCCCATTGTATATATATGACCATGCATTTTAATATGAAAATCATATTTTGTATTCTGTTTGAATATTTTCTTTATGATGTGTTCAGTATATATTTAATGTGAGAATTTTTCTCAATTGGATTATATGAGGCAATAAGATGTCATTTATAATTAGGATTGCTTTTGCCCGTTTTCTAAATGGAGCCCTGTAGTCACTTCCGGGTTGCCGAATGGACGCATGGGAATGACGAAATGACGCAATAACAGCCGACACGTCATGACGCAGCGACGGAACGTACGTCATGACGTCATACCGGAAGTGAAACTCGGCGGGAAATCTAATTTCCGGTAGCACAGATTTAAAAGGATGCCGGAAGAAGAGGACTGTACACTTGAGAAAGACTTATTGTCGAAACGCGTTGTGTTTTAATGTTATTTTTACATTTTTATTTATCTGGTTATTTTATTGAAGTAAATACTTTTTAAAGCTGAAGAATTCGTTTGGTCCATCTTTCCTACATCTGGAATCCAGCACCAGTGTCTATAGGAAGACTGTGGGGACATCTTGAATAGCCTGGAAAAGCTGATTTTCCACATGCAAACAAGCTAGAGCCTGCTATTTTAGGCTCTATTTATTGTGAGTGACCCAATACCTTTGCTTCTATCACTTTTACTATTTACAGTTTTACACTATGTATGGACTTTTGTGTTTTACAGATTAAGTTCCTACTACTACTACGAATAAGTATTTATATTTTGTACTATTTATTCTATTTATTGCACCCCCCACTTTGTTATTCTGTTTTATCACGATTTGGGAGTGTCTTTGAGTGATTTTGAGACACTGGGGGTAGTTGCTATTCTGTGTACAGCGCCAATCCACCTATATTTATTTCCTTTTGGGGGAATATTTCTTGTTTGTTTACAGTGGTTCTATCAACACTGCCACCTACAGGTCTGTCAAGTACATTGACAATTTTCATGGGGTTTTACAAACACCAAAACACTTACACCTATAGGTCAACAGACAAACAACATTTCACATACCAATCAGTATCCAACTACACTGCCACCTATAGGGCACTCGGCAGATCTCCAGTGCACTTGCATTTTGCAACACCATGTTCACTGACCCCTACCATTCAATAAGACATACAACAATTCACATAGCAAGCACTATATCAACATCAGGTATAAATACATATATTATTACACAGTAGCAGACGCGTCTGTATATACGTAACTGGTAATATAGTTCACATACATTTTTCACAGCACGCTGCTCACGCAACAGACTTTCCCCTAGCAAGGGGACATACAACATACAAGGTGGGGACAGACCACATTTTCACTTGTACATACGGCACTTAATGGGTTAAGATTGATACATATTTAACCAGTATGGCTACGATGTTTAATATTTACACATCATGGCACTTTACTTTTCACATATACTGTACGTATTAAGATAAGCTTGGTCTATGCCATATTTCCTTATGCCATACGGTTTTATCCATTCAGGTTACAGTTACTACTAAAAAACCTATACGGATTGTCAGGTTCAATACCATACTACCAGGTACATACACCTGCTCACGTAGTTATCCATCTCTTACCTTCCCTGGAATAGTAATAGTGTACTGGCAATTAGGGTTCTAGGGCCCAATAGGTATTACCCCCTTTTTTCTCTGCATTATGCTTCGGTTAGTGGTCCCGCGAGGCCAACACCCCGCCTCACACTCGGAGGCATACACCCCTCGGGCCACTCGTGAGCTAGCCGCCTCGCATTGTATCATAGAGAGGGCCTCACCTGTCACTCCCCTTCCTATTTTCTGGTTACTGTCACCGAGAGGCCAACATCCTGCCACAATGTTCGGTGGCCACACAAAATCCCCTCGCGCCAAGCATAGATAGAGCCTCTCAAGCCACTTGGCAACTAGCAGGGCCTCACCAGTCACCAAAAAACACCAAGCCTAATCGTTTCGCCTTACGGCTTAGCTAGCAAGCCAGTACAAGAACCCTGGGTACAAATAATTGCATCTTTATTGTTATTTAAGTATTTCTCCAAAAGATGGTGAAGAATCACCTCTTCCTAGCACCCCGGCTAGAATTGATACACCTTCAAGCAGAGGAGATGTTGCTAGTCCTGCAGCAATCAGATCCTGGACGATCCCACACATTACCACCGACCTAAGGAGGTGACAAATCCCCTACCCTGCTACAGCAAGGAAAGCAGAGTTATTCAAACTCCTCCATACATCAACGGACAACACGGAGGCAGGGAAGGCCCAGCTACATCAACTCAGGTGACACCCAGGCTATGCTAGCCTCACTCATAAACTCATGAGCCAAAAATTTTTATGACAGACTGGCAATCTCGAGTTGGTCACCACAGCCCTCACAAGGCTGGGCCTCACGTTACTGTACAACCAGCACCAACCGAAACTCGGTTACCTGGTACAATCAATTCTTATGACACACAAGATGTTAACCCTGCACGTATGATCCCAGCACATTGGGGAAGCAAGGCATATATATATGTATGATGATGTATCTGTGATGGTCAGATTCAGGGATTCCAGGTAAATCGGGAACTGACCATCTCTTGGATGGGTTGGTATTTGGAATATGTAGAGATGTTTATTTGTGCAGGTACCCATACAGAAGGGGTTCTGTCCCAAACAAATGGACGAGCACTCTCAGGCTCCAGGTACCAGCACCTCTGAACTTCCAGAGACGATTGATATGAGTAGTTGCATTGCATATAGACTGTTGCATATATGTTCAAATGGTTCAGGGCACATGACAAACCATGTGGCCCAATACAACTTACAAATAACGTACTCACCATCTGTACACACCAATGCATTTTCAACACTACTGACTCATCACCCTTCCAGACTTGTAGTAGATTTACTAAAGCTCTGGAGCTTCAAAGGGCTCCCATACAGGTATCATAAACACACCTTCAAGGAATATAGCATGCCCTCACTTACAGTCAGCACAACAAAACCATTGGCTGAAAACACACTCATAGCCAAGATTTGCAGAGTGGTCTTCCAATCTCCACCATTTACAGCATGGCACCAAACACACACATTGGTATTGTCACAAGGAATCTTCCCTTAAACAAAGACTAACCATAGACTTATTGGCACCACACACCTCCGCTACCCCAAGTCTCAACTCCCTTCTTACTATACAACACCATTGATCTACCTTTACAGCTATCACTCAAGCATGGGTTAAAGCTTGGTTAAGTAAGACCAATATCATCAACGCAGTAAACAGCTACCATCTACCCTACACACTGGCACTTACATGGCATAAATTGGGCAATCCTTTCCCTGCTCAACTTTCGAGCTACAGATTAACCTACTATCGATATTCGCAGATACTCTGTGCTGGTTATGATAACATATCCAGAGGCATTACAGTCATACACTATCTAGAAGACTTCTTGTTGCTCAAAGAAAGCATATTTTTCACTAGAAGCCTCATGGCAGCTTAGTCTGGTTGACCACTTGGGCGTCCCAGTACCCCATAAGAAACAGAAGGCGCAGACACTATCATCACATTACTGGGCATATGACTTGAGTCGGCATCCATACGCGCAAGTTACCACAAGACAAATAGGGAACATTCTCAACTAAATCAATCACTACCTCCTGCTTAGTACTTACAACTACAAGGAACTACAATCCCTACCAGGTTCCTTAATTTTGCCATGCCAATCATACCACAAGACCACGCTTTCACATCCAGAGTACTTTCCCCTTTTTTCCACACTTCCAACATGATGATCAGAGGAGGTGCCTAGACACCTCAGCAACAGCAGACCTGCACATGGGGGGGGATTTCTTAACCACTTGGCATGGTAAAAGCATGTTCCTTCCAGGATTGTCTGACACTTCTCCAACCAGATGGTCAGACGCAGCATATACCACGGGTTTGGCAGCAATCTACCGGGAACAATTGCTTTGGGGCTGTTGGCCATGGCATCCAGGTTTGGAAATTTTTCCACCACTTCAGCCCCTTTGGGAGATCTACCCCATTGTAGCGGCTGCTGTGGCATGGGGTAAATCATGGTCAGGGTCATCAATCCGTTGTTACTCAGACAACTAAGCACATATCATATCATCAACAAACGCCACTACTCATCCATAAGTTCATGATGTTTCTGGGGAACTCACTTGGTTGGCCACTTATCACATTTCACTTTCATGTGCCAGACGGGGGTATACATCCCTGCCGACAACTGTCTCATTTATATTCCAGGCATGTTCATCATACGCTTCCTACAGCCGCCCATACAGTCACGTCCACCCTTTCGTTCCAGAGACAAAATCATGGATTAGACATACTCATGCAGCATAGCATGCACTATCCCACCTAGCACTTTCGTCCCATACTTGTAGAACGCATAACACAGCTTTTCACCTGGCTTAAAGAATCTCATTAGAATACGACATAGCTCAACCTGTGTCACAAAATTTCTCCTAAGTTTTGCTTATTTTTGCCACCTTAAACTTAAACTATCTCATACACCATTAATTATATATTTTACAGGCATTCAACAACACATGATAACCTATGGCCAAAACTACCATAAACTTCATGCTATCATACCAGAAAAGAATATACTCCAGAGGTTTTCAGGAATCCATTCCCCCACGTTCCTCTCAGAGATTACCAATAGCCATCCAACTGTTCATCCTTATCGGACCTATTAGACCTATTAGATCTACAACCATTCAATTATACTACCAAGTCGGCCATTACCAGCCATGCACATTGCCTTTTATGCCTTTCTCAGGCCAGAGAATCCACTACCATCACCACCACTCAGACAGATCATTGACTTTAACGATCCCACGTACGTAAACACATATATCATTACCTATTGGCTCTACCACATTCCGAAACGAGTCAACACGCACCAACAGTAGAGATAACATACTATCCTACCCACAACAAATGGTGCCCACTTTCGGTCCTAGATTCCTACCTTCAAAATCCTTTCAGGAATTAAATACTGTAATGCATTTAAGGAA
>OW240917.1:119963627-120102336 GCA_933207985.1 Pelobates cultripes | reverse complement strand
ACAAATTGACAGAATAATCGAAATCATAAAGATCTATCAGCACTCTATGAGATAGGTGTAGGACCACAAGATGAACAAATCGTATATAGCAGATTTGTATGTAAATAATGGTATCATACATTAATTAGTGATTATGAGACTTACCTCGAGGGTGGGTTCCGGAGTGAACGAAGGGAGGGAAAATATTCGCCTCCTGTTTTTAATAAAATTCAGATTATTCGTTCACTACAAGCTAGAATAATCCCTAATTTTATGGCAAGACAGGAGGCTTCATATTTGCTGTTTTAACGCTCTCGAATAATAGAACAAGCCGCATGTGTTTGTGTTGGTTTAAAATAAAAAGTCCGAAAGGTAGATTCCCTTGACCAATCTGCGCAGGACAAAATATCTGCTAATGAACTGCCGGCCCGAAAGGCAGAGGAAGCAGCCACTCCTCTAACCGAATGGGCCCCAAATGAACTATCGATTCCCGCTTGGATAAGTAACCATCTTATCCAGCGAGCGATAGTGGGGGAAGAGACCGGTTTGTGAGGTCTGACATAAGAGATGAAAAGAGGACCGGTAGGAGAACGTAGGGCGGCAGTTGCCTCTGTGTAACAACGAGTACACAGAGCCACACAGAGGGCTGGCCTGTCGGGAAAGTATGGGTAAAAAACAGACGAGGAATTCGTCTTAGTGCGCCTAGTAATCGTAAATCGGACCCCTTCTGGTGTGAAGGAGACAGCGTGTGAATCAAAAGCGTGAACGTCAGAAACTCTGCGGAATGACACCAGGCACAGTAGCAGGGCCAATTTTGCAGAGAGCTGTCGAAGGGATAAGGCCTCGTTAGGAGGCCAGGACTCTAACAATGCGAAGACTCGAGATATGTCCCAGAAGCCAGAGTATTTGGCAGAAGGTGGCCTCGTCAAACGAATGCCTCGTAAAAGTCTGCACACAGAAGGATGTTTCCCAACTAAGGAATTATCAATAGGGTCATGTCCCGCCGAAATGGCGGAACGAAAAACAATTGATCGGTATGATTTACCCTGATCGAAAAGGGATGATAGAAAATTTAGAATGGATGAGAGAGATGTTGAAACGGGATCGAAATCCCTCTCCAGACACCAGCTGACCCAAACTCGCCATGCGGCGAGATAGGTGCGCCTGGTTCCTGGTGCCCATGAATCCCATAGGAGTGTTTGAGCAGTGCCTGAAAGTCCTGCGACATGCCAAGCACCCCTGAAACTGTCCAGGCCACTAACTGAAGGTGGCCCTGTAGAGCTAGTGGATGGTAGTCGCCCGTTGAGTTCTTGAGAACCCGATGTGAGCGAGGTAGAATGATGGGGTAGTCTGTGGAAAGCTCCAGAAGAGTGGGGAACCACGTCTGGGCCCGCCATAGAGGGGTAACTATCACAATCTTGACCCCCTGTGATTTGACCTGGTGGAGAGTACGTTGAATCATGGAGAAGGGAGGGAAGGCATAGGCTCCGTCCCGTGGCCAATGTTGGAGAAAAGCGTCGACAGCAAGGGATAGAGGGTCTGGTAACCAGCTGAAATAATCGTCTGTTTGACGATTCAGCCGAGACGCGAAGAGGTTGAGAGTGAGCGGTCCCCGCAATAGGTGAATGTGGTGAAATAGAAGAGGATCTAATTGCCAGTCGCTGGCATCCCTCCAGTGACGTGAGAACCAGTCCGCGACTAAATTGTCGGGGCCTGGGAGATACTCGGCCCGAATAGACAGATTCCTGTCTAAGCAAAACTGATACAGATCCTTGGTGAGGTCTGACAGTAGTTTCGATTTGGACCCTCCGAGACGGTTTACATATCGTACTGTGGAGATGTTGTCCATCCGAAGTACCAGAGAGCAGTTGGAGGCTTCTTTGGCAAAGCTGCGGATCGCGAAGGATCCGGCAATGAGCTCGAGACAATTTATGTGAAGTGCTCGTTCCGACGGGGACCAGAGACCTCCTGTGTATGATTGGGCGCACGTAGCGCCCCAACCGAGTAGGCTGGCATCGGATTCCAGAATAAAATCTGGTTGAGATCCGAAAATCGCTTTCCCATTCCAGGCTTCCATATTGCGAAGCCACCAGTGAAGTTCGATAAGAACTTCGTCCGTTAGGGAAATGAATTGGTCGTAGGAGGTCGAGCGATGTAAATAGGAGGTTTTCAGCCGTTGCATTGCTCTGTAATGCAAGGGCCCTGGAAAAATAGCCTGAATTGATGCAGACAGAAGACCCAGCACGTGTGCTAGGTCGCGGAGTCGAGGTCGTTGTGACTTGAGTAATTTTTGAATCTCTCGCTTTATGTTTTTGATTTTGGAGTAGGGTAATTGTAGAGTTGCTTGAACTGAATCTATCTGAAAACCCAAAAATTGGACTATTTGAGAAGGTACCAGGTCTGATTTCTGGTAATTTATGACAAAACCTAGGTTTTGAAGGAGGGCAGAGGTCATGTGTGTGTGTGTGCGAAGTAATTGCTGATCTTGTGCCATGATCAGGATATCGTCCAAATATATAATTGAACGTATGCCCTGAGAACGAAGGAGCGCCATGACTGGTTTCATCAACTTGGTGAAACACCATGGAGCAGAACAAAGTCCGAAGGGGAGGCAGGTGAACTGCCAAATGTCGCCTTGCCAACGGAATTGGAGGAAGGCACGGTGACTTGGTGCTACAGGGACCGTCAGATAAGCATCTTTGAGGTCGAATCTGGAGAACCAGTATCCCATGCAGAGCAAGTCCCTGAGAAGATGGATACCTTCCATCTTGAAATGACGGTATGTGATAAAGCGATTCAACGCCTTGAGGTTGATAATGGGACGATGGTCCCCCGTTTTCTTCCGAACCAGAAATATATTGCTGAGGAAGGTGCAAGGGAAAGGCGAAGGTTCGATTGCCCCTTTGTGTAACAATTTTGTCAGTTCTGTGTTCAAGGTTAGAGTATCTGCTTTTGACATCCCTAAGGGTGTCGGGTGAGAATATTGAACTGGATGTGTGATAAAATCTATTTTGAAACCTGTGACTGTATGAAGGATCCAAAGATCCTGAGAAAGAAGTTTCCACTGTGGGAAAAAGAATGTTAATCGACCTGCGATTGATACAGTTTTTAAATAAGCAAGGTCCATTACCTGAAGCAGTGCGTCCGCGCAGGGATGCAGAGCCACGTCCTCGAATTGAGCCTCTGGTGTTGAACAGCTGCCTGTGGTAGGGTCGTGAGTATCCCGTGGACCAATACTCTGTGGGTCGGGGCCTGTAGCCTGAAAAGGCTGCTCTACTGGTAGCTCGGCCCCTTGAGCGACCAGCTCTCCCAGAAAAACGATTTTGAAAAGTGGGACGGAACACCCTACGTAGGGAGGACTGGGCTTTATTGAGTGTGGTAAAAACTGAGACATGCTTGGAGAGGTCTCGCATGAAACTGTTACCAAATAAAAGACCATCGGCCTCTGGGCCTAGTTCTTTAGTGCTCAAATCCACCAGTTTGGCATCGATTTTGTACAGTGCCGCTTTGCGTCTCTCAATTGAAATAGCCGTATTGGCGTTGCCCAAAAGGCAAAGGGCTCTCTGTGCCCATTCTCTTATAATGTGCGGATCAAGTTCACCGCTGGTGAGTGCCTCATCTGCGAGTATGAATATCTGTATGATAGGACCTGAAATGTCCAATAATTTGTCTTGGGTTGCTTTCAAACCCTGTTCAATACCCTTACGAGGGTCTTTACCAGATTTTGTTAAATAGGTGACCAGCATGGGGTCAAATTCAGGGGTAGAGGCAACTTTGCCTGGAATAGTTGGTCTCGGGCATTCAGCCCTTAGTTTGTTTCTGATTTCTTTTTCGAGAGGCTTGCGAAGCCACAGTTTACAGAAATTAGCAATATGATCTGGGGGAGCCCATTCTGCTGAGCGCGGGTGGCGTATCACCCTTGGGTCAAAAAGGGGAAGGCCTGAAGCATCCAGGAGGGTGTCTGAGTCAGGTACCTTACTCTTGTGATCTTGACTTAGGAAGGTTTCTTTCACAAACTCCGATGCTGAGGAATCCTGGGGCACATTCACCATGGGATCCTCATCCGAGTAATTAGGGTCATAGTCACTTAGAATATGGCCAGATAAACGTGAAGTAGAACCCTCTGTAGGGTCTGTAGCATCCTGCAAAACGTAAGGTTTAGATTGTTTAATGACCTTAGCAGGAGCTTTGCCCTTGCCCGCAGTAGCGCTATTCCCTTTCCAGGGTCTCTTGCGCGGGGCGTTATCTTGGTCGGAAATATGGGAGTCCTCAGAATCAGAGGGCTGTTGTGTAGAGGGGTGTACCTCTGGATTACGTTCATGGTAGGCTGCCAGAGCCTTAGGAATGGACTCTGCGATTGTTGAGAAAAGCCATTCCTTAAGTTCAGCAGAAATCGCAGGGTCTTGGCGATCTGACATAATGACAATTTCAAGATAAATGTAAACCCTATTAGAGTATCAATTAAGGATGAGGCAACTCAATTAGAAAAAAAATATGAGGTGGGGGTCACCCACGAGACGTCAGAATCAATGGGGGGTCACCCACAAATGCTTGGCACAATAAATTAGCAAATGACAAATAATGGGGGTCACCCAATAATACAGATTGAGAGTACTAGAAATCTTGTGAATTTAGTGAGGTGGGGTCACCACTATAAAATTACACTAGTAATATATATAATGTATATATAATGCACAGTAAGTAATGGGGGTCACCCACAGAAAATAAATCAGGTGGTGTTAGCCACATAAATATTTACACAGCAGTGTTTTCAGTAGGTGGTGTCAGCCACACAAATATTGTACATAATATGTACTTTAGATAAGTAAGTGGGGTTCACCCACATGAGGGAAATAAAATGGTCAAACAGCAAAATTTGGTCAAAACAAAAACCACACTGTAATTATACAATTTAAAGAAAGGGGTTCACCCAGATAGTAATAAAATGGTCCTGTGTTGGGCAAAGCCTGTTGGAGAAAAACAGATAGGAGATAGATAAGTAAAAGATCATTTTTAATGAGCTTGTGAAAAAAAAAAAAAAAAGTGAAGATATAAGGTGGCAGCAAAACCTACCTTCCACAAACTATTAATAAGGTCTGTACCCACTAGGATGATTGTAAAATTTGTGCGCCGCAGTGGAGGAGCCGTTAGCCGTTACTACTAAGGTTTAAGATGGCCGCCGCGAGATCGCCGCCGTAGAAATGGCAATCGCCTTTGGTAGGAGGGAGGAAGGTAACGGCGGGAAAAAAGCAGCCGCGGACTCTGGGAAATGGAGTCCGCGGCTGAAGAGAGACAGAGAATGGGCCGCGGCTCTCCCTGAGAGAATAGAGCCGCGGCCAGCTGATTGAAAGCGGCAGGGTTTGAAAAAACCCTCCGTGCACTGGAACAAAAAAAGTAATCGGTTAGGACACCTAAATTTAAAGGAAAAGCAATGACAATAACAGAACAGTGAAATAAGGAAAAAATACAAAATATGTGTGAGGAAAAGAGGAAAATATTTAAAGGGAAAGGTGATTAAATTAAAAAAATAAATTTTTTAAGCTGAATTCTGAGTATGCTGTAACAAGGTATAAATAAAAAAAAAAATATTGAATTAACTTAAACCAGTAAGGCAATGTAATTGGAGCAGACTCACCTGGGAGGCAAGCAGCAAAGAAAGAGGAAGTGGGAGGAGTTTGATGACACTATATTGTAGTTGAGATATGTTGTGATTGGTTGATTTTTCCATACAACATTGTTAACCATTTCTTTGCTGCTGGGAGTTACAGTAAAGAAAGATAAGCAAATATGAAGCCTCCTGTCTTGCCATAAAATTAGATTTAGCATGCCTTCATAATTTTTTTTTGAGCAAAGATTAAATGTTACCTTTGTACTTATCTCTCTAAAAAATCTAAACAGAAATGAATTTCTTTTAAGTTTTATCTGTTTGGATACAAACCACCAAACCAAAATGCATCAGCCACCACCAATAGACACGGATGTCCTCCAAACATCAGATTATAACTGATCATTCTGTATTTATTTTTTTCAATAATGTTATTATTTCTTTCATTTTAATGAACCTGCCATGAACCTTGCTCTGCGTATTATTTTTTCAGGTGTCTAATGCTGTTAAACAGCAAGAAATATAGAATTCAGTTCATATCCTGCTGCTGCAGCTGGAGACCGTGAATGGAACAATCTGGTCTCTTTTAAAATGTGTTGTTTTTTTTACTAAAAAACTATGGAAATTATATTATTAATAATATGTGATATGAGTCGGTGTATTTGAAAGTAGCATTGGAGGCATAGTGAAGATACTGTACATCTGTTAGTTTTCACACATGTTATGATCTCACTAAAGTCCTCCAATTACATTGGTATCATTTTTAATACATCTAGTGCTGTTTGTTCCACATAAATATTGCAAACTTCTCTTGAAAAGTGATAAATAGCCCCATTTCTCCATTCACATGAGTTGCAGCTTCATTCATATGTAATGCTTAAATAAAATGCCTAAATAAAATATACACTAGGAATGTGTTTTAAAATGTGTTTTTTGTTGTTTTTTTTATTTTTCTCTCAATGAATGTCAGATGTGTTGTCATGGGATGGCAGATGTAAAGTATGAAAAGAGAATGTTGTTGCAAATGCCTTTAATTTAAAATGTTATTACAATATTATTACTATAATTCTGTAGCATTCAAGAACAGAACAACAGCGGTGTATTGTTTCGCTTTGTGATAATTTCATAAGTGGCAATAGTAACGTGAAAAAAACACAATAAAATGAGTTAATAATTGAACAATTTGTAATATTGCAGTAAAAATTACACAATTGCCTGTTAAGGAAGGTTTTAACAAAATATTGGTCTGCCATGAGACATTTTATATAAATAACAACTTAGCACTTTCAAAACTACTTATACTTTGTGTTGCCATTTTTATCTTCAATTTGACCATTTTTATTTTGTCAATAATCCAAAACATAGGAGATGCAGAAAAGAAAGGGGGAGGAGGGAGCTAAATAAGACTTGAGTCATACAATCAAAATTGTCACATTGATACTTAGTACTGCAGTTTCTTCACATTGCCAGTCTGTAAGCATGGAACTGATTACACAATGTCATGACACAAACATAGACCCAATATGCAGATGCAATAATAACAATTGTGGGCTGTCCGGCTTTTGTCATCAAGGTGCTGCTATAAGGTGACGCTCCACTTGCAGAGCTGTACCATACATATATTCCCCAGCCAGTATGTAATGGCCACCCAGAGTATCAGAGGGGTGTATGCCGTTAGAGACGTCCTTTTCCCTTGGAAAGAGCGGTGCTGCAGTATTCTCCAGATGTCATCTCAGCCGAACAGGTAGTCGAAGGTGTAGTAGAGCTCTTACAAGAGCTGGTGATTAGTTATGAAGCAGGTTCCCTACAAGCACGAGACAAGGCTACCTGTTGAGGGTTAAGCAGAACTGATGTTTAATGGGCTACACTGGCCTTTTTTGCAACTTTTCCAAACAAGTGTGACACCCAGCTGGACCTTGTTGGTCACAGGGACATACAGTGAACAACCAATAAACATAGAGTCAGACAATGAGACACTCCCATACATTACACACAACCCCTCCCCTTTGCTTGAGAGATAATTCAGTTAATTACTGTATCAATGACCATTTTTATACATTTTCAGAAATACCCTAAGATCATATCCGAACCCCATTAAAAACATACATTTTCTAATAAACCCGACCTAGGGAAACAACATACAGTTGCAAGAAAAAGTATGTGAACCCTTTGGAATGATATGGATTTCTGCACAAATTGGTCATAAAATGTGATCTGATCATCATCTAAGTCACAACAATAGACAATCACAGTCTGCTTAAACTAATAACACACAAACAATGAAATGTTGCCATGTTTTTATTGAACACACCATGTAAACATTCACAGTGCAGGTGGAAAAAGTATGTGAACCCCTAGACTAGTGACATCTCCAAGAGCTAATTGGAGTGAGATGTCAGCCAACTGGAGTCCAATCAATGAGATGAGATTGGAGGTGTTGGTTACAGCTGCCCTGCCCTATAAAGAACACACACCAGTTCTGGGTTTGCTTTTCACAAGAAGCATTGCCTGATGTGAATGATGCCTCACACAAAAGAGCTCTCAGAAGACCTACGATTAAGAATTGTTGACTTGCATAAAGCTGGAAAGGGTTTTAAAAGTATCTCCAAAAGCCTTGCTGTTCAAATTGTCTATAAATGGAGAAAGTTCAGCACTCTCCCTAGGAGTGGCCGTCCTGTAAAGATGACTGCAAGAGCACAGCGTAGACTGCTCAATGAGATGAAGAAAAATCCTATAGTGTCAGCTAAAGACTTACAAAAGTCACTGGCAAATGCTAACATCCCTGTTAGCGAATCTACAATACGCAAAACACTAAACAAGAATGGATTTCATGGGAGGATACCACAGAGGAAGCCACTGCTGTCCAAACAAAACATTGCTGCACTTTTACAGTTTGCACAAGAGCACCTGGATGTTCCACAGCAGTACTGGCAAAATATTCTGTGGACAGATGAAACCAAAGTTGAGTTGTTTGGAAGAAACACACAACACTATGTGTGGCGAAAAAAAGGCACAGTACACCAACATCAAAACCTCATCCCAACTGTGAAGTATGGTGGTGGGGGCATCATGGTTTGGGGCTGCTTTGCTGCGTCAGGGCCTGGACGGATTGCTATCATCGAAGGAAAAATGAATTCCCAAGTTTATCAAGACATTTTGCAGGAGAACTTAAGGCCATCTGTCTACCAGCTGAAGCTCAACAGAAGATGGGTGTTGCAACAGGACAATGACCCAAAGCATAGAAGTAAATCAACAACAGAATGGCTTAAACAGAAGAAAATACACCTTCTGAAGTGGCCCAGTCAGAGTCCTGACCTCAACCCGATTGAGATGCTGTGGCATGACCTCAAGAAAGCGATTCACACCAGACATCCCAAGAATATTGCTGAACTGAAACAGTTCTGTAAAGAGGAATGGTCAAGAATTACTCCTGACCGTTGTGCACGTCTGATCTGCAACTACAGGAAACGTTTGGTTGAAGTTATTGCTGCCAAAGGAGGTTCAACCAGTTATTAAATCCAAGGGTTCACATACTTTTTCCACCTGCACTGTGAATGTTTACGAGGTGTGTTCAATAAAAACATGGCAACATTTCATTCTTTGTGTGTTATTAATTTAAGCAGACTGTGATTGTCTATTGTTGTGACTTAGATGATGATCAGATCACATTTTATGACCAATTTGAGCAGAAATCCATATCATTACAAAGGGTTCACATACTTTTTCTTGCAACTGTATTTAAAAATCATCCCAATCGGTTCAGGGGTTCAGGGGTTCGTAAGTTAGATGGAAGTCCCATTTCTGCCCAGCCACACACGAGGCTCCTGCCCAAAATAGTTCCATGAATTCAGCTGGTGTGGCCAGTTTCTTTCATGCAGAGTAAAATGTTGAACAATAGTTCACATAATTGTTTGTGTGTGTAATGGTCGTGTGCCGCTTCATTCGTATGTTGTTTCTCCCGAATGCCGCCTCTTTCAGATGAATTAACACAAATATAAGTGGTCCTATTCATACATACGAATCGATGGCCACCCAGTGAACCCCTGAGAACGTTAGGGTTGTGGTTTGGCCTAGTGTCAAATAAGTCAATTGACGGCACACGACTGTATTGGGTAAACTGTTCGGTATACAAACAAATTGGGTACAGTTTGTTCGTTTGAATTCAGGGCATCTGTTGCACGGTATTTGGTTAGGTCATCCTAAGCCTCATCTGACGCTATTGTGTTGGTATATTATGTATAACGTAGGGTTTAGAAAGCTACTCAATTCTTGACCAGTTAGCGGTGGGTTTTTAATTCGTGACATTAGATCAGTTTATGTTGTCATCCCATTCATAGGGTCATCTCATATGGGGGGGTCAATTGAGATAAGACAAGGCATGATGTGTGGGTGCTTAGGGAAGAGGGAAGGACCTCTGAATAGGGTGTCTAGCCCGGGGGGTCTGCAATAATAATTATTGTTATTATTATGTTGTTATTTATATAGCGCCAGCAAATTCCACAGCGCTTTACAGTGGGTGGACGAACAACCATGTAGTTGTAACCAGACAAGTTGGACAGACAGGGCACTGCTCAATGAGCTTACATGCTAGAGGGAGTGGGGTAAAGTGACACAAAAGGTAAGGATAGTATTACACTAATGACAGTTTCAAGAGAGGAATCAGTAGGGAGCTATTAACAGTTTAATTGATACACTTTTGTGAAGAAGTGTGTTTTTAATGATTTTTTTGAAGGAGTGGAGACTGGGTGAGCAACTAACGGAGGAGGGAAGTGAGTTCCAGAGGAACGGTGCAGCCCTTGAGAATTCTTGAAGGCAAGCATCAGAGGTGTAAGGGCCTAGACGGGACATACTTGTGTATTAGGGAGGATAGATAGGTGGGAGCAGCATTATGTAGAGATTTGAAAGCAAGAACCAGAATTTAAAATTGAGCCCTATATCTTACAGGGAGCCAATGTAGGGACTGACAGTAGGGTGAGGTGTGGGCAGTGCAGGCTGACAGGAAGATGAGCCTCACCGCGGCATTCATTATGGACTGTATCGGTGGAAGTTGGGAGCACGTAAGACCACTGAGAAGCGGTTTACAGTAGTTAAGGAAAGAAAGGACAGTGGAATGGACCAGCACCTTAGTCACATCTGGCGTTAAATAGGGTCGGATGCACGCAATGCTTTTGAAATGGAAGCGGCAGGATTTAGCGATAGGCTGAACATGAGGCGTGAAGGAGAGGTCGGAGTCAAAGAGAACACGTAGGCAGTGAGTCTGCGTGGTGGAACTGCTGGTAGCACGGTTGACTTGGAGGGAGACAGACACAGGGGTAGCAACACTTGAGGGAGGAAAGACCAGAATTTCAGTTTTGGTCAAGTTGTGTTTAAGGAAGTGGGCAGCCATCCAGTTAGAAATAGCAAAGAGGCAATCAGAGACACTAGTCAAGAGGAACGGGGAGAGATCAGTAGAGGACAGATAGATTTGTGTGTCATCCACATAGAAATGATATTGGAAGCCAAAGGAGCTAATGAGTTTACCAAGTGTGGCAGAACCAGCCTCGCCACTGGGCATTGGAGAAGACTGATTGCCAGCCTCCTGCCCTGTGACTATGGCCCCATGTTGAAATGCTGGATTTTCCCTGCAAAGACCCGAAATTCGGTACTTTCCCTATGTGAGCATTGTTACCCCAGATAGCTATGCCATGGAGCCCATTCGTATAACGAAAGACTATGTGAAAGACTTTGGTGTAACGGAACACCTGGCACCCCGACTGGGTACCTCCGTCGAAGGATGCTCCTAGCGCTTCCTGAGGACTCCAAGCACGCAGCAGACACCACAACCACTGTACCGGAGAAGCATTTGAATGCTCTCAAGCATATGAATGCTGTAAGCAGCTGAACAGCAAAAGCATACAATCAGCTTACACTCCTGGCAATCAGCATACAATCCAATTCCCCCAATAACGAGACAACACTTCGTTTTGGGGTCAAGCAGAACTGACTGTACTGGCACATACAGCCTCTTTTATTCACAATCCACAAACATAGTACTGCCCACAGGGATTTGAAATACAACCAATCAATACACACAGACACTCCCACACAAAATCCTCCCCTCTGCCTGTGATATGATTACTGAACACAATGGTTAATCTAATTATCACAGGCAGAGAAATACAGTATCATAAAACACATCACAGGGACCCCAAAACATGCAATAACCCCATAAAAAGTATATCCTCGGAACCGGGGTATCTGGGTGAACCACATATCCAAAATTCACCCAGACCCGTTCAGTAGTTTGGAAGACGCAGTTTAATGCAGATTCTGCAGAACATATACAGGCTATATGAAAAATAATTACTGTATAATGTGTTGTATAGTTTAAAACTACTGAACAATGTCTTCGTGCACCAAATACTGGCGAGATGGCACCGTGTAGAAAGGTCCAAACAGTGTCCGTGAGTTAAAATGGCCACCATCCATTGTTCTCACCATGTGCTTCATCCATTGTTCTTACCATGTGCCTCTGATACCTGAAATGGTGGCCACCCAGTAACTCCACAGTATGTCCCCAGATGGTTCTTAAAGGGCCAGCAGCAGCATAATAAAATACAATATGCCCAAATACTGTATTTAAAGGGCCAAATCTCCCAGGGGCCATAGTCAGCAGGCAGGAGGCGGGCAAACAGGCTTCTCCAATGCCTAGTGGCGAAGTTGGTTTTGCCACATTTGGCTCCATGGCAATTGAACTGTATGTATGTGATCTGAGCGCCATTCAGTAATAATTTGCGCAGATCTAAGCTATCTGTGGATATGTTGAATGTACCCGTTTTATGCAATCGCTGCACAGTTATATATTTTTATGTATTTTATTGTATTTTGCTACCATGTGGCTAATGGAGTTTTGCCTCTGTCCTTGGAGATAATTGGATTACTTCCCAATTATCTCCAGGATAGAAGACTCTATGGAACTGGTTTTGGGCAGAAAAACCATGCTTCATTTTGTCAAATAGGACTTTCCCTTAACTTTTTATCCCCTGAACCGATTGCCCTGATTTTTGAGTATGTGTATATTTCAAGCATGCGGATTCTGAAAATGTATGTTTTATGTGAATGGCATGTATATTTGGGAAGTTATTCATATTTTGTAAAAACTGTATTTCTCTGCCTATGATAATTATATTACCCATTGTGTTCAGTAATAATATCACAGGCAGAGGGGAGGATTTTGTGTGGGAGTGTCTGTGTATATTGTATGGATTGATTGGTTGTATTTCAAAACCCTGTGGACAGTACAATGTTTGTGGATTGTGAATAAAAGAGGCTGTATGTGCCAGTACAGTCAGTTCTGCTTGACCCTCAAAACGAAGTGTCGTCTTGTTACTGGGGGAATCTGCTACAAGGGATTGCTATGCTAGTCATACTCCCTTGCTATATCACTACTAAGCTCTTGTAAGAGCTTGTTCCTGTCTTGCTCTCTGGAGGAGTCTACAGTGGTTATGGTGTCGGCTGGAGTGCTTGGAGCCCTCAGGAAGCACTAGGAGCATCCTTTAACGGAGGTACCCAGTCGGGGTGCCAGGTGATCCGTTACACCAAGGGAGACAGTATAGATGGAGAACAGTAGGGGACCAAGGACTGAACCTTGGGGGACACCAACAGAGAGGAGTTGGGGAGAAGAAGCAGAACCAGAGAAAGAAACACTGAAAGAGCGCTGGGAGAGGTAGGAGGAGCACCAGGAGAGAGCAATTTCTTGTAGACCGATATTGCGGAGGATGAGAAGAAGCTGTTTATGATCAACAGTGTCAAAAGTCGCAGAAAGGTCAAGAGAATTAGAATAGGATAGAGTAGCGACCACGAGATTTTGCAGCGAGTAGATCATTGGATATTTTGGTCAGTGCTATTTCCACAGAGTGCTTAGCGCAGAAACCAGACTGAAGTGGGTCTAGCAGAGAGTTGGACTCGAGGAAGTCTTTCAATCTCGCATACACAATTCTTTCAAGGATCTTGGATGCAAAAGGCAGTAGACACTCAATGGTGTCTAACACCCCACTGACTAGTACAGTGAAGTCGTCATTGTTCATGCATGCGCATTCCAGTCCACTCTTCTTGGCTGCCAGGTAACACTAATATCATACAAATTGTTCTTATTATATTAACAGTGGCTAGACTTTTTGAAAATACCTAGTATATTGTGGTGGATCAGGTCGCAACTTTTTTCTTACTTGGCATCATAGGCTAAACTTTTGACTTACTACACATTTCTGTAATGAAAGCCATAGAGGCAGTTACACTGACAGAAAATATGTGGCTACTTTCTGCTTCTGTATATGCTTAACGGTAACCCCTTGCATGCTAGGGGAATAAGCAGTAAATTACTAAAATGTCTTGCTCTAAGTAATTTAAAGGGACACTCCAGACCCCTAAAGCAGTGTAGCTTGCTGAAGAATGTGTCCTCTTTTTTTCATTTTGGAAAAAGTGCAGATTTCAATAGATAAATTGTACTGGTTACACCTCCTTGGCTTTTCACGCAGACAACAGGTCCTGTTACTTCCTGGTTTGGTTAGCTTATTTGCACTGAAGTCAAGAGGTAGCAATTGCCCATAGCACCTGTCTTGCAAAGACTTCTCATTCAGCTGCATTGGGAAGTCTGTGATTGGACAGCCACAGAATGTCTGGGTGGGCTTATGCAGAAAGGGAGGACTTACAAAGGCAACAGATAATAGATTTGCAGTTTTTGCAAGCTATTTTTGAATATTACGCCAATGAAAGTGTATGATTAAATGCATGCAAGTTTTTATTTCGAGTATATCTACTAAACAGTGACTTTGGGCTATATTTGTATTTGGGTAGTGGAGTTTCCCTTTAAATCACTTTTCCTACTTAGCAATCCATTTTTAATATTTTTTTAGCGTGGAAAAAATAAATATTTATTTCAGTTGGGACACTATTTTCTTTCGATTACAATGATGCTGCTTCATTGGAATTTAACTAACAGGGTTATTCACTAAACACCGTTTTCTTTCCAGATGGGCAAAATCTGATAAAATGACCAAATTACGGTCATTATGGCAATTCTCATATTTACTAAACCCAAATCAGATCAGAATTCGGTCTGCTAAGCAAAATTTGCAGCAATCACCCCATTTCATTAAAATCAGTACTGTCACATAAGAACCTTATAGAAAATAGATAATTCGGAGGATTCACAAAGCACCAGTTTTAGTTAAATGCGGAACCGGTGAAATGCATATTCGCCAGTTATCATTTTATGCAAGCAAACAAAAATTTTAAGTACTATTTGCCAAATGGCAGACAATTGGCAAATAGTTAAATAATCCTCACAGTAAACATCATAATTAAACCTTGTCTGCTGGGGATGGTGGCTGGGATATGTATGGGGGAACCTGGTGACCCCCTCCTAGCCTTTGCCTGTGGGCAGCAGGTGGCAGCTCTAAATAAGCTCTAAATAAGTAAAAAGTGTACATATGCCCATCTCCTCAAAACAGTGGCATGTCCCTCCATTCCCCCCTCAAGAGGCTAGGGATCCTCAATCCCCTATCCACTCCCCATTAAACTCAAATAACCCTACTTTGCCCCTCACTCTAAAAATAGTGAGGGAGGCCAATAAAGCTAATACCTGAAAAAATAACAAATTATACTTACCATCAGAGTTCTTCTTCTTCTAACTTTTCAGCCCCAAAAAAGGCAAAATTAAAATCCAGAATTCCCAATGCAACTAATGAATATAGAAAAAAAACTGATGCGTAAATAAAACATCAGGGAAATTCTAAAATTGCGATGCAATAAAATGAATCCATCTTCCACGAGGACTCACCGCAGACTGAGCTCTCATAGCAGAGAAAGCTTTCCCAGCGATATGTCAGCTATTACACTGTGTGGGAAAATTTCCCACACTTTGCAATATCAGTCAGAGCTTTAAAAGATCTGAAGCATCTATGAAGCATTCGGTCCGGATTTCAGCCATTCAGTGGCGTTCGACTTGGCTGAAATCTGGTGAAAAATTGAAGTCTAAATTGCAAAATTCATTCATTTTTAAATGGCGTTTACAGTGTCCAGATTTAGCAGTCCAAATGGCCCCATGGGCAGCCTGATTGTTTTTAACTATTTGGTATGGAGCCATTTAGATTTAGTGAACGACCCCATAAATGCAAAAAAACAAGCAAAACATTCAAACTTTTTAAAGAGACGGTAATATTTTTTCTGTAACACTAATAGTAGCTTCCAGCATGTTTACAGTTTACAGTTTTATTACCAGTTCACTAGTTGATTATAGGGATTTCATGGTGCCAACTTTGTTCATGTTTTAACAGTAAACTATCCAGCAGAAGACGTCCACGTGTGATAATATTTCTATCATAGATTTCAAGATGACAAATGGTGTGCTGGAAACCTCCTCGTGCTTACTAATCTCATGAATTTATATTCAAGGCACACTATAGTCACCTAAATTACTTTAGCTAAATAAAGCAGTTTTAGTGTATAGATCATTCCCCTGCAATTACACTGCTCAATTCACTGTCATTTAGGAGTTAAATCACTTTGTTTCTGTTTATGCAGCCCTAGCCACAAGCTATTAACATAGCAGGGGATAAGAAAATCTTAATTAAACAGAACTTGCAATGAAGAAAGCCTAAATAGGGCTCTCTTTACAGAAAGTGTTTATGGAAGGCTGTGCAAGTAACATGCAGGGAGGTGTGACTAGGGTTCATAAGCAAAGGGATTTAACTCCTAAATGGCAGAGGATTGAGCAGTGAGGCTGCAAGGGCATGTTCTATAAACCAAAACTGCTTCATTAAGCTAAAGTTGTTCAGGTGACTATAGTGTCCCTTTCATTATAAAATGATCTTATTATAAACAGGTAAATAACATAACATACCTAAAATAACCTCTTCAGTACAATATACAAGATTCAGAATTGGACGGTATGCAAAGAATGATACAGTTTGCACTTAGCCCTAGGCAAGTTACTACATTTGGCCCCCACCTTTATTCTTCACATAGGTGAATGGTTCCAGGACCCTGTCTCATTAATGGGTCCTAGGCAGCTGCCTAAGGTCACCTTATGGTTAATCCTCCTCTGATGGTATTGGTATGTGCTTATACTATATTTCTATTAGTTTTTCATAGAACTAGATTAATGTGGGATAAAAATAAAGTGTTTTATGGAACTTCAGAGGGAATGAAGACGATTTAAGGAAATCAAAGGGTCATTTCTTTAAAGGACAGATTGTAGTAATCTAAAGCAGAGAAATAGCGTCTTTTATTACTTCCACATGTGTCCACAGCAAAAAGATGACATAAGCTTAAGGTTGATTTGTGTGTAAAGATTGACGTGCACTCATTTAATCTCAAACAATCAAGCTATATTGTGTTTGCATTAAACAATTTCTCATCCTATTTTGTGCTGGGTTCATGCTTCGCATGGGCTAGTGGGTGCTAATTCATGCACTAGATATTTTCTATGTGGAGTAATAGTGCATGCATTCATTCTTTCTACAGTTAATGCCTCACAGATTTCTGTAACAAATTTACACTCTGAGGACTTTTAAAAAAATAATTTGTACTTTAAATCAAGGTCAGGTGTAAGAAATGAAACTAAGGCTACACTCTCTTTATTTCCTTGGTAATACTATATATAACAGAGGTTGACACAAATTTAAATTTGCTGTGATTTTGTATGCATTTATTATTTAACAAACTGATAAATAAAATCTATCTAGAA
Source organism: Pelobates cultripes (assembly GCA_933207985.1). NCBI lineage: Eukaryota > Metazoa > Chordata > Amphibia > Anura > Pelobatidae > Pelobates > Pelobates cultripes. The sequence continues at coordinate 120,085,024 of OW240917.1, read as the reverse complement.
ATTACTTAAAAAAAATAAAACACAGAAAGAGGAAACAAATCTTTAACCCCTTAAGGACCGGCCTGTTTTTGCGATGTTGTACGTTAAGGACCAGAGCGGTTTTAACACTTTTGTGGTGTTTGTGTTTAGCTGTAATTTTCCTCTCTCTCATTTACGGTTCCCACACAAATTATATATTGTTTTTTTCAGGACAAGAAGGGCTTTCTTTACATACCATTATTTGTATCATGTCATATATTTTACTTTAAAAAAATAAATAAATATGGTGAAAATTGAAAAAAAACATGTTTTTGGACTTTTACTTGAAAAAAACTTTTAATTATCTACAAAAGCTAATGAAAAAAACTGCTAAATAGATAAAAAAAATTGTTCTGAGTTTACGTGCTTTATTTTTTTTTTTGCAAGTTATAGGGCTATAAGTACAAGTAGGAAATTGCTTTTTCAATATATATATTTTTTTACATTTATCAATAGTAACATTGTAACACTGTTATCTGTCATAAATCCCTGAATCACACCCCACATGAACATATTTTTTTAAAGTAGACCACCCAGGGTATTTAATATGGGGTATGGCCAGTCTTTTTTAGTAGCCACTTAGTCACAAACACTGGCCAAAGTTAGAACTTATATTTGTTTGTGTGTGACTAAGTGGCTACTAAAAAAGACTGAACATACCCCATTTGCAATACCTTGGGTTATCTTCTTTTGCAAATGGTATGCCATCATTGGGGTAATTCTCATTCCTGGGTTACCATACGCTCTCAAAGGCAACATAACCAATCTGACAATTTATTTGACCCTGTAACTTCCAAAAGCACTATAAAACCTCTACGTGTGGGGTACTGTTATACTCAGGGGACTTCGCTGAACACAAATAATAGTGTTTCAGAACAGTAAAACCTATCACAGCAATAATATCATCAGTGAAAGTGCCGTTTGTGTGTGAAAAATGCAAAAGACTTCACTTTCACTGACCATATCATCGCTGTGATATGTTTTACTGTTTTAAAAGACTAATTTTTGTGTTCAGCGAAGTCTCCCGAGTAAAACAGTACCCTCTATGTACAGGTTTTAGGGTGTCATTGAAAGTTACAGGGTTAAACACAGTGCTAGCAAATTAAATTCTCTGGACTTTCGGCCTGGGTTGGCAGGCAGGTCCCTCAAATTGCAATCAATAAAATTACTTAATTATGTAATAATATTACCTAAATATGCATGTAGAATTTAAATATATATACATATTTATATATTTGAAGTCTATGTGTATATTTATGAAATTATTTATGTAATTATGTATATGGACATATGTATATTTCGTATTATTATTTTTTTTTTTTTATACATACATATATATATAATTTAATTCTAAGTGTATTTTGATATAAATATATATATTTTTTTTTAATTCTTTATTTTTGTTGTGTAAATAGCAAGTAACAGGCAAGCTGATTATGCCACAATAGCACAGACCAGCCTATGAGAGGTTACATGTCTTGATCCAGACGTGGCATGCATGGCAAATACAAATTTTTTAGGAAGGGATAAATGAATGATTCATTTTGGTAAAGACAATGAGAAAGTATGTTAATGCTATGCTTGACATCTATTTCGTTAATAAGAGAAGGAAAACATTACACACTGAATATGTGCCTCCCGATTGAGATCATGTACAAAATTATCTTTAGCTCGTCAGGATTATAAGGTACAGGTTTTCCCAATCGTTTATGACAATAATATGCTTTGAGGTTAACGCTTAAATTATATGCTAGATAATTGAACATTGAGAGGCATGTTAGGAGTACATACTAGGAATAAACATATAAACGGTAAGTGCAGGAGAGAGTATGCGCGAGACACATGGCCTGCTTGCACCTCATGGTAGAGGGCTAATGAGTCAGTGGCATGGCAGTTTCAGCCAATGCCCCGCTTGCACTGGAGTGGTATGGCCTGAGAGGGTGTCTGTCTGGGAGCCGCTTTGGACGTTGTGTGAGGCAGGTCAGTCTCTTGGATAGAAGTACTCAGGGGCGCTGTGAGTGAACGGCGAGGTTCTGCTTTGGGTTTCTGCAGCCTCTTGTGTGGGTTCCCCAGTTGGTGAGTGCTGGCCTTCCGGAGAGTGGCGGGGCTGCGAAGGGGTAGTCCCTGCTGGGGGTAGGACGACGCTGGTCTAGATCTTCGGTTTGGAGGTTTGTGTCGGGTCGTCCGCCTCCTCCTTCCCGCCCTCCAAGCTTTGCCAGTGCCCCGTTCGGGAGCCGCGGGTCTCAGCATGGCCTCTCCTTGGGCTATTGCTGGTGGGGTTTCCTCCTCGGTGCCCCCCTGGCGATAGATTTTGGGCCAAAAGGCGGCAAGTAGGCGATCCAGCCTTTCTTCAGGAGAGGGCAGAGGGTTACACGTGGTGACTGCCATGATTTTCAGTGCTGACCCGGCAGTGTGGGACAGTCACTGTTGTAGTTTTGCCACTTTGTCTCAGGCTTTGGTTACGGGGATATCCCTCACCGGCAGGGGGGGAGAGAGTATACCGGGGAGACCTTCTGGTGAGTGGGCTGCAGTCAGTGTGAGGATCGGCCACCTCCCTCGCTTTGTCTGAGTAGGCCTCAGGTCTGTCCCCGGGTAGGAGCTGTTGATTTCAGTCGGGATACTTGGTGCTTGTCTCCGCAGTCTTGGGTTTCCTTCTCCTGGTCGCTGAGCTGTCGATTTGGAAGGTTTTTGCTCCTATTTTAGCTGGTATTGAGCGTTTTTGCGCAGAGCTTTTCTAATGTGCGACTGCTCAGCATGGCTGCTAAGCTCCGCCCCTCTAAATATATATATATGTTAATATCAAAATACCGTTAGAATAAAATTACATATATATATATATATAATTTTTTTCAAATTATTAAAAATTATTTTTACTTTTTTTTTATTTATTTTTATATACGTATTATTTATATTTTATAATATATATATACAATATATATAGTTATTATATATATTGTATATATACGTGTGTAATTTAATTATAAGTGTATTTTTATATCAATATATGTATATATAAATATAAAAATACACTTAGTATGACATTATATATATAATATATATATAGATATAATACATGTATATATATCATATATATGTATACACTGTAACGGATCACCTGGCACCCCGACTGGGTACCTCCGTTGAAGGATGCTCCTAGCACTTCCTGAGGACTCCAAGCACTGCAGCAGAAACCATAACCACCGCAGACCCCACAAACCGCCACAGCTTGGTTGGGGTCTCACAGTCTCCTACCCACCCTGGACCTAAGACAAGGCTCCAGGTTCCAGTGGGCGAACCTCTCCTCCAAGAGAGTGAAGCAGAAATAATCTCTTAAAAGAGCTTAGTAGTGATTTAGCAAGGGAGTATGACAAGCATAGCAATCCCTTATAGCAGATTCCCCCAATAAGAGACGGCACTCCAAATTGAGGGTGAAGTAGAACTCACAGAGCTGTGGGTTTATTGTTCTTATATACACATTCTTATACATTAGTACCACCCACAGGGTTTTGTAAAACAACCAATAAACACGTACAATACACTCAGACACTCCCACACAAAATCCTCCCCTCTGCCTGTGATACAATTACCTTACACAATGGGTTAATATAATTATCACAGGCAGGAAAATACACAGTTATACACAATATTCATAACTTTAAAAGTATGCATCACATTCACATAAAATACATTTTCAGAAACAGCATACTCCAAATACCAACATACGTCAAAATCATACAAATTGGTCCAGTGGGTCAAAAGTTAGATCAACGTCCTTTGTGACCAAATGAAGAATGGCTTTTCTGCCCAAAACCAGTTCCACAGAGTCTTCTATCCTGAAGATAATTGGGAAGTAATCCAATTTTCTCCAAGGACAGAGGCAAAACTCCATTAGCCACATGGTAGCAAAATACAATAAAATACATAAAAATATATAACTGTGCAGCTAAGCTATTGCATAAAACAAGTACATACATACAGTTCAATTGCCATGGAGCCAAAGTCTTTTACATAGTCTTTCATTATACGAATGGGCTCCATGGCATAGCTATCTGGGGTAACACTGCTCACATAGGGAAAGTACCGAATGACCCGGCTTTCGAGTCTTTGCAGGGGAAAATCAAGCATTTCAACATGGGGCTATAGTCACAGGGCAGGAGGCTGGCAATCAGTCTTCTTCAATGCCCAGTGGTGAGGCTGGTTCCGCCACATACACATATATTATTTGTTTTTTACACAGATTTAATTTTTTTTTACTTTATGTTAGGATTTTCCACTTGCAGGGAGACTGCCTGTCAGCACAGACAGTCCCCCTACAGGCAGATACACAGGCACCTATTGCGGCCACATGATCAAGCGATCACATGGCCGCAGGGCCCTTGCAAAGGTTGTAGACAAGTGATCTGCAGCTTTTGCAGCTGTTTTTAGATATATCCCAATGAAAACAATGCATAATGAAATGCATACATCTTTTCATTGGGCTATATCTACTAAATAAAGGTTTTAATTTTTTTTTATTATTTGGGTAGTGGAGTGTCCATTTAATCTTTATAAAGTTCAGGTATCTTTTACTGTTTGCCACTAAGCTGTCCTCATATGACACTATTATAGAAAAAAATCCAGGCACTCCAACAGGTTCCAAATTTAAGGCAATTTATTTGAACCAGGAACTACACAGCAACGTTTCAGCCCTAACAGGGCTTTTCTCAAGCTATTGTAGCACATAAAACATTCACAATATATAGGTATATACAAAGATTTTTTAAGTGAAAAAACATGTGATATAATCATTAACAACACACATTATCAATCAATAATAATACCTTACTAAATAGAAGATAATTGTCTCTCCAATAGTCATCTTAATACCTGGGGGTGTCAAAAGAAGTCAGGAAATCTCAGCCAATCAAATCTCAAAATTACCAATTGGTAGTTAAATTGATTCATTGAACACAGAATGTATACAATCACTTTTAATACAGAATAGTTTAGATTAAATCAGCAACAGCAGAAGAGCTTTAAATAATTACATTCACGAATGAGGTCACATGGTTTTAACCCAGTGACCTCAATAAACCAATTACCTATCGTTGTAATGCCGATCACATGATCACAACTCGTGATCGGATCAGAGCCAATTATAACTGTGCATAAATGCACATGTCAAAAATAAATACTACAATGTGCCTGCGTCGGCTCATCGTATGACACTATTATGACAGAATGTGAATTCAGCATCATTTGCTAGCATATGTGACTAAGGAAACTGTGACGGACCGTTGGCACTCCGACTGAGTACCTCCACCAATCGATGCTCCTAGGTCTCGCTGAGGACTCCAAGCACTCCAACCGACACCATCAGCACTGCAGACCCAACTTCTAGCGATGCAGCTGCGCCGGGGTCTCGCTGTCTCCACCCACCGTGGACCCAAGGCCAGGATCCAGCTTCCAGTGGGTGAACCTCTCTTTCCCCAGAGAGCAGGAACAAGCTCTTAGCAGAGCTTAGTGATCATACCCTGGGGAGTATAGTGATTATAGCAATACCCAGAGTGTAGTTCTCCAATCCCCCAAACATGAAAGGTACACTGATTTTAATGACCACACACTGGCTTTTATGCAAGTCCCCATGCAAGGGGACATCCCACAGGGTGGGACAAGGTACAACCAATCGTTTACAGGAAAACCGTAAAACACACCCAGCACCAACATACAATCCCTCCCCTCTGCCTGTGATATAATTACTGAACACAATGGGTTAATGTAATTTATCACAGGCAGGAAAAATACACTTTTTACACATATACTGTAACTTTAAAAATATGCATCATATTCACATAAAACATACATATTCAGAATCAGCATACATTAAATATAAACATAACCAAAAATCATGCAAATCCTTCCATTAGTTCAAAAGTTAGTCGGAAGTCCTTTGTGACCAAAGGAAGCATGGATTTTCTGCCCAAAACCAGTTCCACAGAGCCTTCTATCCTGGAGATAATTGGGAAGTAATCCAATTATCTCCAAGGACAGAGGCAAAACTCCATTGAACACATGGCAGCAAAAAGACATAAAATTACACAATGTTACAATTACTACATAAAACATATTCATGCAACATATCCCCAGATAGCTTAGATCTGAGCGCACATTATTACGAAATGGCGCTCAGATCACATACATACAGTTCAATCGCCATGGAGCCAAAGTCTTTTCCATAGTCTTTTGTTACACGAATAGGCTCCATGGCATAGCTATCTGGGGTAGCACTACTACCATACTGAATGTCCAGAACGCCCCGGCAGAAATACACAAATAAACCTTTCTGCAGGGGAAAATACAGCTATCAGCACCTGGGCCATAGTCGGAAGGCAGGAGGCTAGCCAGTAGTCCGCTCCAGGCACAAGTGGTGAAGAGCACTTCGTCACAGAAACATTGGAGGTATGCAGGGCCGTTGCTACCATAAAGCTGCACAAGCGGTCCTCTTCTGCCGGTCATTTACTGTAGCATGGCCGAGCGCCAGTGTTTTTAGGGGGTACCAGCGAGGGAACTCTGCTCTATGTCAGCATTTCCTGTATAGCTCCCTCACACGCCCTGTATAGGTCCTGGGACTAAAGATTCAAACCTCCACAATATGGCCCCTTCTCAACACTAAGTAATAAATCTGCCACAATATGGCCCCTGTCCTCTCACACTAAAGAATCAATCCTCCACAATATGGCCCCTGTCCCTACACTAAATAATAAATTTGCCACAATACAGAGCCCTGTCCCAATCACAATAAAGCCCCAATCCCTTACAATACTGCCCCTATTCCCCCCACTAAAACCCTATTGTACAGCTCTAAATCAATAAATAATAATAAAGTACCTATCCCTTACAATACTGCCCCTATTCCCCACACTAAAGCACAGAAAGGGGCTGGTTGGGAAGTGAGAGACACAAGGGGATGTACGGCACACTAAAGGAGGGATATATTACACTAAAGTGAATGTAACACACACAAAGGGGCAAAAGGGGTTCACATTCAAGAGGGGATATGAAAGTCTAAAGAGGGTAAGAAATTCAAAAGAGGGGCTAAGAGGCATACAGGTGAAGATACTTGGGGGGGAGGGGTGCAAAATGCATCTTAGCCTGTGTTGTCAAAAATGCTTGCACTGGCCCTGGATGTATGGTCATATGGTCTAGGCTGGAAGAAAGAGAGGTAAAACCATCCAGTTGTCAACAGTCATGCAGACAGAGAGGCAAAAAAGATAGAGTAGTAAGCACTGGAGAGAGAAACTCTGTCTCCAGACAGTATTCCTGCATTGCCTTGGTATAAAATGTGATCTGATAATCCTCTAGGTGTGTGTTTGTGTGTGCATACATGTGCGTGTGTCTGTCTTTTTTTTTTTTAAGTTCATTTATTTATTTTTTTATTGTCATTTTTAGCCTTGTGAACTGGGTGCAAGATGTCATATTGCAGTATTCCACTTGGGGAAAAGTATTCCACTTGGTTATTACAAAGTCATACTACTTATTTTGATCTAACCATTGAAGATTTGTTTGAGTGTAGGAAACGTATTTCATACCCATATTCCATTCAATCTGAAATAATTTGGACAAAATATTAGGCTTAGGGAAAATGTCCAACTCTAGCAAGTTCAACATTGTTTTTTCAATATAAACTATTCTAGCCTAAATTGTGTATTGTGTCATTAGAAACAATTGTTAGCTGATAAACCACTGTAATTATGTGAAATCTAATGAAAAGCAATATAAAAGAGAAAAAAAAAGAAAGAGATTTGGCCAAGAAGTTCATAGCAAATAAATAGGTAACATTACATTTTAACATATGTAAACTATTCAAAGCAACTATGAACTTCAAAGTTTAAATACCTTCTTGGGGCAATCTTAAATCTGTGAGTCCAACATCCCTCATTTACCAACACCTCCTTGTAGGTCACCTGGAGAACGCGGACACCTTTCGCCGAAGCTGGGAACGCATTCTAGGTACATCATTCACCGCTACTCAATGGGAAAAGATCCTGGTCCTACGTCACAAATGCTCCTCTAGCTCCAACTATCAGGAAACCAATTATAAGCTCCTATCGTTCTGGTACAGAACACCCGACAGCCTGCACAGAATCTTCCCAGCGGTACCCGACACATGCTGGAGATGCGGAGAGGGACGAGGAACGATATATCTGGTGGGAATGCCCACACAGTCAATACCTAGCTCACCCAGAGGTGACACACTCACCCTTTAATGTACGACCATAAGATGCAGACGTCTGCATATTGAATGCATGTGACATGATGTGTTTACCGATACTGACAGTGTAATACCTTCTAACTGTTAATATTGTTTAGGTTTACATTCATTTATAATCATATTGCTGTTCCCGATTTTGCGAGACCTGCGTGTCTCCTGTTTTGCTATCCCACTGCACTATTGTACATTTTCGATGACACAAATAAAAGCCGTTTGAACAAAAAAAAAAAATCTGTGAGTCAATATCCTGATTTCTAAAACAAGTCTATACTATGTTAGCTGTAATCATAAATGAACAATACACTATACCATTTTAGAAACAATCATGTATTTAAAAGCACATGTATCAAAAAACTAAATAGTAGTATATTACAAAAAAGTATAATTCATCCATACCTTGCGCACCATTCAGTCATCACCACAATTGCACCCGCCATTTCTTTGGAGAGAAATTATTTTTATTTAGTAGTCAGATTAGTCTAACACAATGTTACATTATATACTTTTTAGACTGACACAAATTAAACATACTACACCATATTCTGCCTTTTGTCCTCCTGGATTTGAGGACATCCATAAGACGCTTCTTCTCTGTATCTGTCCCAGCTGGCTGTGTGCACTGATGTCAGACTTAAAATATGCACAGAATTGACATTAGAAGTTCTGGGCTGCCTAACATACAATTAAAAATACCACCACCATTCCTACTTCAAATCACTGAGGTGATCATGGTGGTTGGAGTATCCCTTTAAAGAGTTGAATAAAGTAAGAAAATGCATGAAATTAATGAAACTATAACAAACATGAAACCGGAATAATACAACTAGAAATCTGATAAATAAGATTGTTATTGAATGAACAAGGAACTAGTTTAATTTAATATATGTGGATATTATATATTTATCTAAAACTCCAATTTTAGGACTGTAGAATGTAGCGTGAGTTGCTATAACTCTCAATCTTTATAGGTGGACAAAGAATTTGAATATGTATCCAAGTACTAATAAAATAGCTATTTAAGTCGGAGTTTGGCAACATACCTGCATGCTCAGTTTATTTGCTACATCCAGTGGTTCGTAGCATAATTTACTGCTGCTTGAAAGGAATAGAATTCCAGTAACATCAGGTCAACATGTGCTCTTGCAAAATAGTTTACTATTTGTTAGAAATATGTTTATTGCTTTTCCACACCTTTTTCAGCTTACCATTTCATTTTGCATTACAAACTGAGAGATATATTGGATTGCTTTCTGCCGATAACTGAAGAATTTAAATCCATCACAGTAAAAAATGGTGTGCTGCTATTTTGTTACGGTCAAGATTGATGGGAGTTGGATATTAAATTAATGTATAATCCCTAGCATATTGTATAACGGTAATCTTTAACCCCTAATCCCAACAGTAAGTGCTAAATAAAATGGAACATACGTACCTGTTACGAAATCCCCAGGCATAAAAGGGTTAAACCGCCGTTTAGAAGATCTTCCCCTTCTAGAGACACAGGCAGCTACTGTAGACACCAATCCACCGAGCCGGAGAAGCATATGAATGCTCTCAAACATACGAATACTGTAAACAGCAGAATAGGAAAAACCATACGAATAGGTTTACACTCCTAGCAGTCGAACTGGAACAGCATACAATAAATCCCCCCAAGAACGAGACAAGGCTCCGTTTTGAGGGTCAAGCAGGAACAGGCAGAGCTGTGTGTTTATTGTTCTTATGTACACATTCTTAGACATTAGTACCACCCACAGGGTTTTGGAAAACAACCAATAAACATGTACAATACACTCAGACACTCCCACACAAAATCCTCCCCTCTGCCTGTGATACAATTACTTTACACAATGGGTAATGTAATTATCACAGCCAGAGAAATACAGTTTTTCCACATTATTCATAACTTGAAAAGTATGCATCACATTCACAACTTACATTTTCAGAATCAGCATACTCCAAATACAAACATATGTCAAAATCATCCAAATTGGTCCATTGGTTCAAAAGATAGATCGAAGTCCTTTGTGACCAAATGAAGCATGGCTTTTCTGCCCAAAACCAGTTCCACAGAGTGTTCTATCCTGGAGATAATTGGGAAGTAATCCAATTATCTCCAAGGACAGGGGCAAAACTCCATTGAACACATGGCAGCAAAAGACAATAAAACACATAAAAATAAATAACTGTGCAGCCATTGCACAAAACAGGTACATTCAACATATACCCAGATAGCTCAGATCTGAGCACACATTATTACTGAACGGCGCTCAGAGAACACACATACAGTACAATTGCCATGGAGCCAAAGTCTTTCCCATAGTCTTTCATTATACGAATGGGCTCCATGGTATAGCTATCTGGGGTATCACCGCTCAAACAGGGCAAGTACTGAATGACTTTCGTGTCTTCGCAGGGAAAAATCACGCGTTTCAACATGAGCCATAGTCTAAAGGCAACAGGCGAGCAACCAGGCTTCTCCAATGCAATGTGGCTTTCTCGTCACGGTACCTCACAACTCCAGCTGTGGCAATATGGCGGGACCAACATGGCGATGATGACAGGATGTTTACAATAATCGTAGGGATATTATATCCAAATAAAATTTTCTAAACCAGCAATGACTATGCTCACTTGTATTTATATCTACGTTAATGGCAATGTGTCAAAACTATGAATTATCACACTTATGGTCATGCTTATTTAAGCCCTTGTATTATTTGTAAATGCCCATATTCCCACAGAGGATACCAGAAGACAAGAAGAAAATATTTGGCTAAAGGATTGTGTGCTAAAAGCCAATTCAGTCTCATCTTCTACATAGCAATGTGAGAAAACATCAGGCCAGACAGACAAAACATAGCACAGGTGCAAAGTGCTATGGGACAGTCAGACCATGCACTGTGTTTTAATAGTTAGTTATATGTTTAACCTTTTGAATATCTCGATATTTAATTAGAAATTTTGTTTATATATGTAAGTAACTGCATTTTTTAAACAATCCTACTGAAAACTGGATGCTATTCCTAAATGGAAATCCTCATTATGTATCTCAAATTATTATTATTATTATTATTATTTCATAATATAATGAGCATTCAGTTTCAAACTAATTGAGATTCAGACAAATTTTGGGCGACAAGCGATTTGTCCTAAATCCAGAAATACAAAATGCTATATTGACGAATTATGAAACAAATTAAACCATTTTATTCTGTAATTTTAACCAATAAAATGAAACCATTTTGTTAATTTTGTAATTTGGTGTTCAATCCGTGTTGACAAAAAAAAAAATGATTGTTGATTAGGAGACCGCTATTAGAGACTGAATTTATTAACAAAACAAAAAACTATCAATTCAATGGTAAATATATATATTGTATATGTTTTTTTGTGTCTTCCTCCAAAACTTGGTCTAACCATCTTTAAGGGAATAGCATGACAATAATCATAGTGTAATGTTTGAAACTCATATGTTTACAATGTAACCTGGAAGCAAGACATTTATTTTGACCATAAAGTATAATTTCCAAAAATACCAGAAAATTTACAATGTATAGAAATGTTTTAAAATGCCAAAGTCATGCCATATTATTCATTAAACAACCAGACAAAAGGCTTCATATTTTCTTAATACTTTTTTTTACTGACACCTACTTACCAACAACTCAGCTATCATATCAGAGGGGAGTCAGATCTACATAAATCTCAAAAGGTTCCTCCCTGCAGCTGCCTCCCAGATTGGTTTTCTGATCGAAAGTAATTGTGTCTGCATATTGGTGCCTGTTTTTCCCTATTTCACTCAATCTTCATTCCTCCTCATTCAGGCAACTGGGTGGTTTCCACGACACCACATGGTTTCATTTCTCTCTAGATTTGTCCCTAGTTTCCTCACAGCCTGAACTCTTCTTTGGCTTCATTCTGGTGCCATTTTGTGGCACTGGAATGGTTGCCAGCCTTCTTCATGGCTGAAAATTTATGCCAATATTTGTTCTACACGAGATTGCACAACGTCCTTTCTTCCCACCTTCAGCATTACACGCCTCTGCCCCAAGCTGCCTCTCCCTTTGGTCATTGTTTCCCCTTTGCTGAATGCTTTTTCTACCAAGTTTGGCTTCTGCCTCTGTGTAAATTTGTCTGCCTCTGCTTAAGCCTCTACTTAAACTTGCCTGCCTCTAACTGGGTGAGCCCTGTTTGAATTTGACTGCTGTCTGGTCCAGTGTTTGGCAGTTTGTTACCCCAATGTCTTTTAGCCTAGTTGAGCCATGAGTTAGATTGCATAGTTATTGGCTTACTGCTAGTCACCCTACACCACTCCTACTGGGTGAATCTCTACTAAGGATTCTTTGTAAGCCCCAATCCTTGCGATATTGTGGGCTATACAATTTCTTGTGCTGCTTAAAGTAACAATACCCTTATTCCTGTCAGTTTCAATGTTCCTTCTGTCCATCTTGTTGCTGTCTGCACCTGTTGAACTGCAGTCTATTGCTATGGACCTAAAGTTCATTTTGTACTCAGCCATATCTGACCCCCTACCAAGGGCTCTTGCAGCCTTTCTAAGCCTCCCATGTTCAGATAGCCAGACTCCCTTCCACCAATAAGACTCTAGGCGGTTTGATATTGAGGTGAACACTCAGAAATGCCCATGGAAGGGTAGGAGTGCTTTCAAGAGCAAAGTAAAAAGGCCCATTAAGATTGCAAAGGTCTTTTTCTCAGCACAGACTCAGTGATTGCTTCATCAACATGACTTGATGATCTCTAGGATTTTAGCCTGCTCAACAAATATTACACAAAATATTTCAGAGGTAAATCCCTACACATAAGAGCAGAATCTGACAAAACCAATCCCCACTGCAAAAAGGAAATGGAAGTAGGTAAGTCCCACTCTGACCAAAAGTGACGCACTTTGCTAAAGGACTCAAGGACTCTTCTAGCCATCAAAGCATCTAGGTGGCAAGTCAACCAATACAAAATTTGGTCCCATGTTTGTAACATTCCTGATGAAGTTAGAGCATGTTTCCTCAGTAACATTTACTTCATCAGAAAAAAGACTTGGGATTATTGTCCTTCAAGCTCTTAACTTTTATGTCGACTATCATCACTTCATGATGAAAGGCAACTTTCTTCATAACGACTTGCTTTTGCGAGGGTAATTAGTTCTTGCATCTGGACTTCAAAGAAACCTACCTCACCATTCCAGTCCTTTCAGATTAGACACGTTTTTTGCAGTTTTAGTAGGTCAACCAAATTTAGCAATTCACATTCTGTTTGAGCTCAGCACCATGGTGCTTCATCAAACTCATGAAACTGGTCATTGAATCCATTCAATTCAGAGCCATTCAGTTCTATAATTTATCTGGACATTATTCTTATACTGGCTCAATATCCTACCACTCTTTGTCACCAAAAGGATCTATTTGTGCATCTTTAGAATCATTTTTTTTAGTATTTACCATCGAGTCTGTTTAAGCAATATTAAAACTTCTGCTCTCCAAGATAGCCTTGATTCTATAGGACAATAATAAAGTAAAGGGGGGGAAAAAATCAGAGGAGAGGCAGATATACAAAACCCATAACTAGAACCTCCACTATCCACTTTCTTTGATGATGCAGACTCATAATGAGTAAATCGGTTCAAACCGATGAACATGAAGAGGAAGCCAAACTTGATTCCAGAATTAATCTGTATTAAAATTAAACTGAAAGACTAAAACAAAAAATAAAAATAAAACGAAAGTACAAGCGCTATGAAAAGCTGAATATAAATAAACAGCATACAAATGATACTAGCAAAACCATGGCATTTAAAGAAACAATAGAAGGAGCAAGTAAAAGGTAAGAACAAGTAAGAAAGTAATAACATAACATGTGATCACATGAGAATAAATTGAACAAAACAAACAGGGAGAGAGAGAAAAGAAGAAAAAGGCAGATATAGAGGGAGAGGAAATATTCACCTTCTGTCTTTAATAAAATTTTGATTATTTGGATACCAAGGCCAGAATAATCCATAAATGCTTGTAATTCTCCAGTGAGTTTACATTTTACAACACAATAGTCATACTGGAAAAGCTCACAGTCATCTCTATTTAGCTTAGATATTTTAGCCCGAAAAAAAAAAATAGAAAAAGATGAATTCATGACATTTGTTTTCAGATTTATAAATAACCATTTAAGTTTGTCAGGCCTCCTACGACCCTGTTTACCAGCCCGTCATAATGGATTATCCTCTTTTAATAAGTGATAGTAATCAATAATATTGGCCTGTTGAGCATGGATAGAGGGCAGCACTCTTTTGTACACAGGGCATCCAAAGATCTAAAGCAAATCTTAATAGATATGTACTTCGGAAGAAGTGAGTTTTCAATGATTTTTTTGAGGGGGTTGAAAATGGGTAAACAACTACTGGAGAAGATAAGGAATTTCACAGGAACGGTTGCAGCCCTAGAGAAGGTAAGCATCAGGACATCATAGAATGAATAAAAAATAATAATAAATTGGGAAAAAAAGGGAAACATTGGTTTGGGATACAATGGGCAATTTCATGTATATTTATATCTGTTCATTAATTAATCGTGTAAAATTACGCAAATATACAGATTTGTTTCACTTTTTTTCCCTTTGTATACATAGCAAAGGATATAAAGTATGATATTATAAAATGCACCCAGTCTTCTGAGAAACTCAGATTACAATTGCATAGTGTAATATTTCAATATAAGTAATACAAAATAGACAATGGTAAGGAATATCCTGTTGTTCAGTATTGATAGAAATGCACATTTCAAACGGCCTGCAGAATTAATTATTATATCGCTATGCGGGTGTAGTACAGGTAATAAAGTTGCCTGGCTAAGTAAGTAATTCAGTGAATTGCAAGCTGCCATTGAGTGACAAGGTTGTTCACTAAAGTGAAAATTGTCAGGAACTCAAAATGGATTTCAAATTTTAGACTAAAATATCCAAACTAGAACCTTGGAGAACTTTTCTAATTCAGCTATTTAGATTTTTTTTAGAATTCCCAACAATTCTCACTTTAATAAATAACCCTGTATATATCACATATGTGTGATTAGCTAACCGTTGTCTCCTGTCTCACCCTCAGTTTCTGTTCAAGAAGCCCTGTTCAATAAAGGATGTGCCACAGGTGATCTCATGTATAAGAAGCAAGAAAAACTGTATTTTTCAGCTGATTAAGACCAGCATAGGAGTGGCTTGGGTTTTTAAATTTCATTTTATTTTTCAATCATTTGCAGGGATAAAAATATAGCTGCCCGTATCTGTTTATCTATTGTATTACTTCCAAGCTGCTCACGCAGTTTTGTTCCATTAAACAACATTGGGAGTTCCTCACGCTTTGTATGAGGTTGTATAATATCTTCTATGTCCCTCATAGGAAAGCACGAGAGGTTTTAAAGAGAGCCCAGTCTTTACAGCGAATGTGCATAAGGTCCCAACATTGACATTGCAGTAGGAGACGACCTAGTCATTATCGATGGAGCCTCAATGCAGGAAAGCGGTAAGTTAAAAAACATTTTTAACTCTTTGAATCACCCCAGGAGGATTACCAAGAAAACTAGGAATAGGAACGTTCTAGCATTAGAAATACAGGCTTGTTTTCCTAATTCTACAGTTGTTTTCTTTAATGCAATTCTCTGATTTATTATGCCACATATAGGTTAATGGCATTTTACCTGAGGTTTGACAGTTTACAACAGGCTTCAGAAATGAATACTATGACAAGTGAGTTTATGTACTTTACATTTAGTGTCCTACATCGCATGGGAATTAGAGCACTTGCTTGGAATATATCCAAACACTCATTAAATATGATCTCAAGTTCCTTAAATACATTTGTATCATTTCAAATTCATCACTTTTAATGCATAAGATTTGTGATTACTCTTGAGCACAGCACATCTGTTTTATTTGTTATCACGTGTACATGTAACACCTACACTTTGCAAACACAATTTTCTAAGCGGATTTATTTTAAAACACCTGTGAATAAATTATGTGAAAGAAAATGCAGCTCATACTGGCGTTACATCAAGCTGGAATCACTGTAAACGTTAATACAATAGTGGTTTTATTAGCACACTTTTTGAACTTTGTTGTTTTGCATTTACAAAATGCATTCCATTACATGTATATGTGTAAGCATACATGTGTTTGTGTGTAAATAGAATGAAACTTGAATAAAGCGGCTCCATGTATTAAGCTCCAGTCTCAACGCCTGACAGCCCTCGAGGACCAACAGCGCCGCAACAATATAAAGATCCGCCACATCCCCGCCACAGTAGTGTCCGAAGAGCTGCCACACTACATCAGGAGGCTGCTTACCTCTGTTCTCTCGCCTCCATTGGCCAAGACAATTGCTCTGGGTTGCATATTCCGGATCGCTAACACTGCCAAATTTTTTCCCGCGGAGTCGAGAGATGTCATAATCAAATGCACCTCAACAACAGATAAGGCTTGCATCATGGCAGCATTAAGGGGTAAAACTTCATTGACTTTTGAGGACTCCTCACTTAACTTCTTCCAGGACCTATCCAGGGCAACATTACAATGGCGTAGAACCTTGGGCCCTGTAACTACTCACCTCCGATCTTCGGGTGTGACTTATCGCCAGGGGAACCAGAGCACCCTACTGGCGACCCGCAACGGAGCTACATTCATACTCCAGTCCCCTACTAAAACAAAAGCATTCCTTGCAGCATTGGGTCTCACCGAACCCGATACTAACCCCCCTGCTCCATCAGAGACTTCAAACCCTGCTAATGTCACCCCATTTGTACTGAGGGCTGCAACCCTCAATGCCTCAGGGACTTGAACACTTGGAATGGATTTTCTAAGAGCCGAATGGTCCGGGTAGCAAGAAACACAAGGAAGTGGTTCACATTCAACCAGTTCTCTTATTTTATTGTTTGCATTATGTTTAATAGTGATTGTTTTTCATTTTATACTATATTCAGTCAGACACCATATATTTCCCATGCCTCAGCACCACACGCGATGATAGTTTACAGGCCCCGAAGAGTTGCAGATGAGCCTTAGTACACCCCACTCAGACCAGGCATGATCAAGCACATATTCACACAGGTGTCATATTCACCTAAAAATAACAACTACAAAAAATTGAAACCCTCCTTCTCCCCCCTCCCCCTCCCACACAAGCCCTAGGCTCCAGGGTAACCCCTCACATAAGCCATCTTTTTGGCTATTTGACAGCTTAGCTATGGGCCAATCATACGTGCACTGCTTAAAACATCCCACTTGCATATGTACATGAGTCATGGCCTCAGTAAAAGCAGGCTAACTAGAGGATCATGAGAATCACGAACCACCATGTCATATTTATACAGCACAATGTGTGACATAACTACTTTCACCTACTGATACTTATCGACACATAAAAGTTTAAGCATCCTAGGCAACCTGAGTGACCAACCTGACCCTACACTGTCTCATCCTCACCAATGTTTATGGCAATGTTGTGCCATAAATCTGTCTTATAATGCTGATCTTGTTATTACTGCTTTTATTGCCTTATCTGAATATCTACATGCATTGTGTACTGCAAGCATTACAAAATAAAGAATTATAAAAAAAAAAAAAGAAAAATTAAAATTCTGAGATTTTTCTTTAGCTCATTCCCAAACTACCTTACTCTACCAGTATGCCTACAGTCGTTTCCTGTCTATGCACAGTAGAAATGTATCCATTAAATAATGGCCCTGATCACAATCAACGGCTGGTATTTGATCAGTTTTCTAAATTTCCGATGGTGTTTGAATGATTTCAACATGACCCCTTTTTACCGAAAATTATGGAGCCAGCCATGTTTGCCACTAATGCAAGTAACGTTAGAAAATGCAATGGACATAAAACCAGGCTTGTCCTTTTTCATTTGAGCTTCATAGGTCAAAATGTTTTGTTGTCTGCATCAGATTGGTAATGGCTAACCTGAAGTCCTGATGACAATAAATATCAAACAATAGAATGTGATAAATTCTAATATTAGTTTTATTGTGTAAAATATGGATTTGAGAGACAAAAAAATACAAGGCTCATAATTTTAACATTGGGAGGCTTCCTATAGCATATATGAAAAAGGCGATATAACAATCAACATTTCATAAGGAGCAAAAATAAAATATATTCATATCACTACTTCTACTAAATAAAGTAATGGAATTATTCACAAAGCAAAAATTGGTGAAGAATTCACTGGAACTGGAACTTGGCAATTTTAGTTTAAAACAAATTTAACTGAAAAAAATTCTAGTTCAGTTATTATTCCATATCGACAATTTTAGCCTTAAATTTGCAACATAGTGTGGTAAGATAAATCTAAGGAAAAATCCTATAGAAATTCCATACCGTTTTTTTTTAAAACAAATTTTGGAATAAGGCAAAGAAACATAATTAAGGAAGCAATTTATAATGTGCTGTTACCATAGTGCATGTGCAGTTACAAAGTATGAGTCGATTAGAAAATACAGTTGTCTAAACAGTGGGCAATAGAGATGTCATTCATGAATGTTTTAGTTCCGTAATCTTGACATTTATGGAGCATGTATTCACCACAGGATGAAAGAAATATACCAGACTGTGTTTCACGTCTGATTTCATCCTCTCCTGGATTTCAGAGCCATGATTTTTTAATTTAGGCGTCTCGTCTCACATAGGCTGCAACATTTCCTGGCAACATGATTGATAGGTTCTCATCCAACAACACACTTATTACCGCTATATCACTCTGAGATCAAATCCTATCTAATTAATGTAAACCAAAACTTCCTTACGCTAAGGCAATCCGAATGACACATACTTTATTTTCACAATCCTTTGTTTGATCTTCTGGAAATTAGGATTTGAGAAGAAGTAAGAGGCAACGAATGAAGGTAAGCCTAAAAAAAGATGACAGGACTGCTCCATTCTTATCTTGTGTCTCTTTCTTACAATACATCAAGGTATTTCCACTAAGTTTCACAGCCTGTTTGCCACTGGTGATTTGTGAAGTGTCAGTTCTAAACTCTTTGGGTGAGAGTTACATCAATGATGCACAAACCTTTTGCATTGATTTATCTTCAATAACAGGCATATATCAAAGGAACAATGCATATACACGTAGGGTGTTAAGTTACTGTGTCCAGGTCGTCTATGAACATGTATTCAAGTTTCCTATTTTAATATTTGAAATAATAATTGTAGTTATGCTTACGTGAACATATATATAAAAAAGGAACAATTTTCTGTAATGATGCTACATTCAGAATATAACATATCACCCTAATAATGCTACCTTTACGTCACTGGACCAACACCGTTAACCAGATCTTTAATGTTTTATTCCGGTCACAGACTTTACCACCATTTTCTTCTGTACTACCATCTTACTAAATAAATCTATTGAAGCAAACATTCCAGCTTGCACTGTTAATTATATATCTTAAACATAAGTCCTTCTCTGATTCTACAACCCTGGATCAGTTTTTCTGGACTTCATATGCATCTTGTTGTTTTATGTGGTTATGTGATGTAGCTATGATACATTCTGACCTGGAGAACACAGAAAAATAATTGTGATGGTTAACTGTATTGCTTGCCTATCAATTTATAAAATATCTGAAAACGTTTCATTGTAAAGGTTTCAGATGAATATTCAAATATACCCGAATATATTGTCTTGCAAAGCTACACAACAATGTTTGCATTTAAATGCAAGCTTGTTATAGTTTAGTGATGTCCCGAACGGTTCGCCACGAACGGTTCGCCACGGACTCGTCATTGAGTAAATGTTGACCCTGTACCTCACAGTCAGCAGACACATTCCAGCTAATCAGCAGCAGACAGACCCTCCCTCCCAGATCCTCCCACCTCCTGGACAGCTCACTAAGAATGCAACTTCACAATGAATGTAAAATGGATGCTGTCCAGGAGGTGGGAGGGTCTGGGAGGGAGGGTCTGCTGCCGCTTGGCTGGAATGTGTCTGCTGACTGTGAGGTACAGGGTCAAAGTTTACTCAATGATGAGTCCGTGGCGAACCGTTCGTGGCGAACCGTTCGCGAACCGTTCGGCAAACCATTCGGGACATCACTATTATAGTTACCAATACAATAGGCATACTTTGCTGCTGTAGTTAATGTTAAGGCAGCACCTAGTGTGGGTGATGTTAACATGAGCTGCCACTACTAAATCAGCTGAGGTGAGAGCTGAATTAAAACTGCAGCAGAGTGTGATTATAAAATGAAATGTATATATACATTGGTTTATATAGTAATAATGATTATATTATTATTAATATATAGATACACACTGAAAACATAGATACATATATGATTCTAGATGTGAATTAGGCAATCACAAATTGTGCATGGATCATGCTTACACTGGGCTGGCATCAAAAGTCTATTTCTTGAATCCCTTGCTAGCACTAATTATGTAGGTTCAGCTGAAATCAGGCCAAATAAAACTCTAGGATGATATGATGATATGGTCACTATCTATATTGACACAGTGGTT
This sequence comes from Pelobates cultripes, assembly GCA_933207985.1. NCBI lineage: Eukaryota > Metazoa > Chordata > Amphibia > Anura > Pelobatidae > Pelobates > Pelobates cultripes. The sequence goes on along the minus strand of OW240917.1, from coordinate 120,064,227 downwards.
GGAAGTGCTATTGTTATTTTCTGTTTGGTGGCATTTTTAATAAGATGTCCCCTGGGGAAGTCTGTCAGTTAAACAAAAAGCTTAGGACCAGACATATATATATATATATATATATATAAAAATTATATAGGAAATAAGGCTTGCACTCACGGTCTGTAGTAATGATAAAATATTTCTTCTTTATTAGATTATTCTTAAAACATGTCTGTTATCATCGACGTTTCAGCCATCGATCGTGGCTTTCATCAGGATCACTTCAGTACAAATAATACATTTACAAACATCAGCATTTAAATAGCTAAACAGACTAATTATTCACTCTAAAAAACCCTTTACCACCTGTGTTACCGATCGCCCGGCGTCTCTCGCCATGTTGTGCGCATGCGCGAACACGCCAACACCCTGGAAGTGGCGTGCTCGCGTCATCATCTGTTGCCTGGGTTACCCGCTTTGTTTACAGGCTCCCCAGCCGCACAGTAATCTTAGAGAGCGCTCGGGTAGATGGCGACACACTTGGATTAAAACATCATAACAGTATATAAATTTCATCCACAGATATACATGTCAAGGCATAATTTAGGCACACCTCCTAATAAAATAATTACAGTGCATAATTTCAATGTCTAGTATAATTAAAGTATAATTAAAGGGCTACAATATATAGAGGTACCTTATCTATCACCTAAACAAAGCATATGGATATTAACTATATCCATCTACACTAATATAGATACAATTATAACTAAAAGCCTACTAAAATATTATAATGACAATAAGTTGCCACATAAGTATATATTAAAGTACTATCTCTACACTTAAAGAAATATTATGTACAAAAAAGTGCCAAGTGCAATTATATACAACAGTGCCGCTATGTCTTTTAAAGTGATACTCAGTGCTATTATGTACAACAAAGTGCATAATGCTGTACTAAAGTGAACAAAAGTGTTAAAGTGATACTCATAGCAGGTAAAAATGTTTTGTCTCTATATTTACAGTGAAGTGTGTAATAACACAAATGGCAATATGTATAATATATATACATACTGCACAATGCTGAGTGCTAATATGTACTAAACATTACAGTGACCTATGTGTTTACTGTAAAGTGCATAGATTAATGTATAAAGTGATACTCATTGCTCCTATGTACAATTAAAGTGCATACTGTGTATATTAAAATCCTTATCAATATTAATTAGTACCAGTGACGGTGATGCTCATATGTATAACATAATAAATATGTGTAATTGATATACATCGATGTTCACCTTATATACATGTCATAATTACCGTGAATCTATAAATAAGTATAATGTATCTCTAATTGAGGATAGATAACAAGTTACCAAATTTTTCAAATATGTAGCCCAAAAATTCCCTTAAAACATATAATAACTGTGGATGTTCAAATTACTAAAACATTTCTAAACTCAAGAAAGCTTCATTGTATTACACCATCACTCAAACAAAAGGGGTATAGGTTAACATTTCATTTAAACCCCGGGGTGCCACTGTATCCAATTCATGGATCCAGAATGTTTCCCTCCGTAATAAGGTATTTCCTCTGTTACCACCTCTTCTAGGTACTGGTATGTGGTCTATTGCTACAAATTTTAATGTAGCCAAAGGGTGTTTATGGTCCAAAAAGTGCTTGGCCACAGGCTTGTCTGAAGTTCCATCCCTGACCGCAATTCTGATATTCGACCTATGTTGTCTAATCCTTTCACAAAGTTGAGTCTCTGTCTTGCCAATATAACACAAGCCACAAGGACATGATAACTTGTATATAACAAACATGGATTTACATGTAATTGTATATCTTATCCTGTAACTCTTATTCTTATGTGGATGGGTGAATGTTCGTGCAGGCACCATATGTCCGCACGTAACGCATCCCAAGCAACGAACACATCCACGTACTTGCAGGTTCTGTTGTCTGGCATAACTATCTACTGGGTCGGTTTTCATTAATATGTCCTTTAAATTCTTATTCCTCCGGAAACATATCATTGGAGGCTCTCTAAATTCGCTAGGTAAAATGTGTTCCATTGCCAACATGTTCCAATTCTTCTTAACTATATTCGAAACTTTATGTGCTTGATTATGGAATGTAATAGGGAAGACCAACGCTGGCCTCTTGATGGGATTTTGGGGCTTGGTTGCTTTTTCATATGCTTTTTCCAATGCTCTCTCCAAAACTCTTAACCCATACCCCCGTCCCAGAAATCTTTCTTGCATTTGCTTTAGTTGTTGTTGTTTCACACTTTCATTCGAGTTATTTCTCATAACTCTAAGAAATTGGGCCTGTGGAATAGAATTCTTTAAATTTCTCGGATGGGCACTTGTGTAATGTAGAATCGTATTGCGGTCTGTGGGTTTAGTATACAAGCTAAATTGAACTTTATTGTCAACTATAGACAATTCCACATCCAAAAAGTGAACTAATTCTGTGCTGATAACAGCCGTCATACGTACTGGTGTGGGAAGCTGATTAATGGATTCCACCATCTGTGAGGCCTGGTTTACTGTACCGCTCCATAATATTAAAATATCATCGATAAAACGGAAATATTTTATGATGTGTTGTCGATACGGTTTGAGTATATATTCCTCCTCAAATATATACATATACGAATTCGCATACATAGGTGCCATAGGAGCACCCATGGAGGTTCCAGAGATTTGCATGTACCATTGATCTTCAAAACGGAAATAATTATTCCTTAATACCACCTCAAGTAACTCTAAGGTGTATTCAATAGGTGGACCCTTGTATGAAGTTGAGGCACATAAAACTTGTCTCATAGCCTCTATACCACCATCATGCGGGATGATGGTATAGAGGCTGCTTACATCCATCGTAATAAGAACAGGATCAGGTACATCTATACTGAGTTGTTGTAAGATCGCCTATATAATTTTTGTAATTTTTGGCTATGGCTGTTTTATGCACCCGGCATTTTCTAATACTTTAAAGTGTGTGTGCAGGGTACCACTGGATGATATATATATATATATATATATATATATATATATATTGTTTTTTTTTTTAATTTTTTTTATTATTTTTTTATACAATTTTAATAAATGTAAATAATTACATCCATATTTCCTTTTTTTGAGTGGAGTGGGTTTGGATACATAAAAGGCGATAAACACAACACCACATAACTTACCCGCACTCAACACACATCTCCCTCTCCTTATAGATCTCGCACCATCCGCACATCAATGGGAACAAGGAAGCCTACTACAACATACACTAGATTAACAGCAATATAGAGGAAAACGACAGGTGAAACAGTCGACACGCAGACTCCTCCTTAAAGATATACGATCTCGCTGTCCATTAACCAATGTACACTAATCGTAGTGGAGGAGACCATGCGACCACATTAGAATAGCAGAAAGCAAACATGAACACTAACAAACATGAGACCGGGGGTGCTGAACCCCAGGCATAATGTCCCCTTGAGATTCACGAGACATATGAGACTAACCAGAAACAAAATCTACGATCTACTAAGCTTGCATACATCACGAAACTTTCCAATTGTACAAACGAAATATGTTTATGTTTATGGAACTCATTATGGTTAACGACACTAGAAATACCCACTGCTTATTTTATTATACATACATAAAGTAAGTGCAAAAATCACAATAAAAAATGGCAATACCACAAGGAACCGGTGTGCCCATCGCTATGGTGGGCCTGTGAGCCCAAAAGTCTGTATTTATCACTTAACGCCAGTCCTCAGAAGCATCATACAACTGTTTGTAAAACTCCTATTCCTTTAGAGATCTACAAGTCTCTAGTATGTACGTTTATGCATGAAAAATACAATTCAGATTTACAAAAAAAATAAAAAGGCGATGAAAGGTGGAGCGGAAACCAGCAGCCCACCATCTCCATTGAGTGGGGAGACACCAGTGGGCGCAAAAAGTTCAGTATATTTTGTGAGTGCAACAATTATTTTCAAGCGTGATTTGAAAGGAAACAGTGTTATGCTACGTGCAACATACATTGACGTTGTGGCAGGCTTATGCAATGTATGATCATATAATGTAACTAAACCCCCATTATTTTTGCCTAGATGAGGTGTTTAAAAAAAAAAAAAAAAAAACTAATAATATCTGTCAGCATTGAAGTTGCTGTTTAGTGGATAGGTGAGTGAGCTGGATCTTGTGTATTGTGTATATATATGTGTGTGTTTGGGTTTTTTTAAATTAAAATGAACAATTTTTAGATCCCCCTCCCTTCTTACCTTTGGAGGGAGGGGGGATCTTTCTCAATCTCTGGTGGTCCTTGTGGAGAATCCCTGGCGGTTCTAGTGGGTGAACTCAGGCTAGAGTTCACTCTTGCGAGACTCAGAGTGTTGCCATGGTAACTGCAGCAACACTCCGTGCTCGCGAGAAGAGGACCTGGAGGAGGTGCAGGCTGAGCTCCCGGGCCCCCACGCCCTCGCCTGCTAGCTGTCAGCATTGTGGCTGTGGGCTGGAGGGGAGATCTCTGATCTCCCCTCAGGTCCGTGAAGGCACATAGCAGGGCCGGTGCTTGGATAGCACCGGCCCTGCAGGGGAGAGCATAGGCTGCCCCATTGCCCCTCCTCCCCCGATCCACCTCTAGGGTGGCCTGGGGGGAAATTGCCTCTTTGCCCCCCCGTCCCAGCCCACCCCTGATGGTGATGGGTAGGAGTCCTCGTCTGATGAGTAGACTGGGGGGGGGTCCAGTTTTTTGGTTCTTTTAGAGCATCTGACCGGAGCTTTGCCCTCAACTCTGGCTGCTGGGGAAGCTGTCCCTTTCCAGTGGTGTTTAGAACCTGCCAGCTCGATTGAAGCGTCTGGTCCTGTGAGGGCTTCAGTGTCCGGTGACCCCGTGTCTGTGGGTTGTGGCAGGACCTTCCTTAAGGATTTTTCCACTGAGGCCGCCACAGCAGTGTTGATCAATGCCTGGAGGCCTTGCATCGGCAGGGGGTGTCACTCATGCTGGTGCAGTTATCCCGTTGGGAAACGGTGACAGTCAGTGAGTTTGAGCCACTTGCATTAAATATACCCCATGGGGTGCCAGGTTCCTGGTACAACTGGGGCTCACCCAGAAATTGATCGATGCTGAGTGTCACTCAGAGACAATCCATAGATGTCAGTGCCAATATGAGAGGGGTTCACCCTCTAATGTACGAAAAGGGGTTTTCGCTTACATGCTTTATGGGAGGCGTGGAAGTCTCATATATATAGGGAGGACACCCCTGATACTCCCAGTCTGGGAGGTGGTACAAATGAGGGTTTTTCCCTCTTAGAAGTTGCCAGGTGTCGTGTATGACAAAAAAGGGCAGGGTTCACCCTATTTGTACATCAAAGTTGTACCTCTGTGGTCAACAAGTCATGTATATGTAGACAGCGTTTGCTGAACTGGGCTATATGGGTACCATGAGAGGGGGCTCACCCCTGTAGCGTCTGCCTGAGCAGAATCCAGCCCATAGATAACTGGGGGCTTACCCCAGTTGGTGTTCCATGTACAGCAGAGGACACCCACAAATGGCAACTTATAATTTGGCACAGTGACTTGTATGATACTCTAATACAGTAGAGTGCAAACAGGTTTGTATCCTCAGTAACTGGTATGTCACATTGCATTTGTACAGGTATAAAAAGAACTTCATCATATGTGACTGTTCCTGTAGAAGCAGGTACCTGGTAAGTGTGGAGAAACACTTGCAAATGTTCTTCCCATTTTTTTCCCGGTACCAATATTTGGCCGAGTTGAACATCAGTATGAACTAAACAGCAACAGTAGCAGTACCCCACTCTACCCAGACTAGGAGGAGAATTTACCAATCAAGAGCCACTCCACCTGGTCTGTAACATCTGTTCTTATCTCACACACCCTGTCTAGCAAGAGTTTACTAGATATTTACTGGATATTTTACTTGTGGATATTACATGGATGACAGTGAGTGCGGACCTTCAGTTGCCTGCAGCAGTTCCATTTGCCAGACAGATAACTGCTTAATAAGCTAATAGCAAGCAGCCGTATCAAGGCTGCTATCAGAATGTTGACTGCCCTGTTAACATGTTTGTAAATGGATCTGTGCAGCATTTGTCCAGGTAGCCAACTCTACTGTGAGGGGTAGTGGGACTTGTGGAATGGCATGACTTTACACATAGAAAATGGAGTATTGCTTCTTTCTGTGTCATCTGGAGAGAAAAAGGAGCAAGCTTGTAGATGCAGCAATTTGTTTGCAAATTGCTGCAATTTTAAGAAAATGCATGGTAGAAAATGTATTACCTACATATAACCTGTACAATGAGCATTAAATTTGTTATGGTGCTTGGAGTGCATTTTAATCTTTGTATATAGAAATATTGAACTCTAAAAAAAAAATCATAGAAATATAATTAGTTTGATTAGTTATTGCATTCAATAACACTTGCACACAGTTACAATAAATAGGTATATGCATAGATGTTTTGTATTTGCATGTTTTCGTTTTAAATGTACAGCAATAAGATACTGAGAGCTAAAACGTTGCAGACAGCGGGGGATCTAAGAACTGATGCATTGCTTGTGCTGGAACTGATAATGTAACTAATCTGTCTGCCCTGTCTGAAACTAAATGAAGAATGTATGTTCACATCATGCAAATATTTAGCAGGCTATAGATAATGCCGTGTGTGGAAGGGCCGTAGTCCACCTTTTCTTTTATTGTAACTCAGACATTGTCATCCATCCCAGCGGGTAATGCTTTATTGGTCACGTGTGTGAGAGCAAAGATGTTAAAAGTAACTGTAAATTACTGCTGATTGTAAAGTAGGAAATATTGTGTGAGTATTCCTAAAATATAAAATCAGCTCGAGCTTTATTTCTAATATATTATTTCGGAAATTAAAGTGGACCAGTGACAAACTGTTTCTCTCCTTGCTAGAATGCCAGCATCACCATGGCAGAGGGATCACAGATCATCCTGCCACACAACCTCTAATATTCATTTGAACAGGATTGGGAACACTTCTCTATGCAAGTAAATTCCTCTGTGATACAGACAGTTGCCATTATTGAAAGCCCATCAGACATATTTCCACTACAAAAACAATTGTATTACTCTCGTGTGAAAGGACTATTTCTAGCTACACTTTTACATGAGCTGTAGCTGCAGTAACCTGTAAAAAGGTTCTCCTGCTCTCTCATGTCATTTAGCAGTCTGTGTGGAGGGCTATCCTGATGGCATAGAATCCTGTGGGAGAGACAACATATATTTTAATTTAATTAAAAAAAATTTTTTTTTTTTAACAGCTATACATTTGCTAACAATTATCCAAGTACAATGAATGGATGACTTTTGTTTTTGTTTTGTTTTTTGCATTAATGCAAAGTATCACGCAGCAAAATAGGTACACTTAAAAGGACACTCCAGGCAACAAAACAACTTCATCTAAATTAAGTTGTAATTATGCCAGGAGACCCCTGGTGGCACTCTTATTTCGGGTTTAACCCTGACGCTGCCTCCAGTGTACATGCATACATGCAGGAAGGAGTAAATTCTGTACGGTTGGCCCCATGTAAGTAGACAGTGGATTAACAAGAAACAAGAAACAATGTGGGGTTGAGTGTGAGGGTAGGTAGTGGTGTTCCCTCTTCTAATGTGACACCCTACTTTGCAGTAGGCACCCATATAATCCAGAGTAATTCTGCACATTTGATCAACATCTGGATTTTGATAGTGGATGGTTTATCCCAGCCACTCACTGGCTTATCAGAAGCTCTTATAACTAGAGATGTCACGAACCGTTCGCGACATCACTAACTTATAACAAGTAATATATGTTTTGTTTATTCATACAGCTGTATCATTTAACTTTCTCTCTCTAAGAATGCGTCCCATAGCTTTGTGGCTTTTTGGGTAGTCTTTTTCAGACTAAACTGGACTATTGCCATATTTTCATATACCCATTTCGGGGATATTTGGTTGATCAAGTCCCAATGGGGAGGGGTATTTCCTGATTCCCCCAACCAATCTATCATAATGTTGGTTGAGATTAAAATATGGTATATTATGAGGAAGTGTCGTGGTACTCACTTAGGAGCATAAATAGTAGATACACCTCAGGGGTTAACGTAAATGAGATCCTCAATACAGTGGTTTTCAAGCTCATAACCTTACTCCAGTAGGGCTATATATTAAATCACAAAGACCATACATGTTGCATATTTTCCACTGACCAACTGCATCTCTAACAAACGTTGGTGGATGTTGGCCATATATAGTTGTAATCAAAATTATCCAACCCCCATTGAAAATCAGGTTTATTGTAAACATTTACAGACTTTCAAATGTTTGCAACGAACAAATCATACAAAAGCAATTAAAATAGCTCAACTCAATTAATGTTTCAAGTGGTTGCCCCAAATTTAACTAAAAATGCAACTTATAATTACTTCCCCAGTCTCAAAATTATTCAATCCCGTAAATAGAATCTCTCACAAACGTACAAATATGCAAAACTGGTGTTGTTTCAAGCACACCAGATGCAACATATCAAGGGCTTCATTAATTGCACCAGGTGTGCTTGAGCTAAAATATGTGAAATACCTGAACTGGCTAGAGGTTTGTTGAGTGCCACATTTGACTGCATGTTAGAAATATGGTTAAGTAAAAATAATGGTCCACAAAGTTAAGAGAATAGATCATCGCCCTTCATTAAAAAAAGGTACAGGGGGGCGGGGCCTGACTGTCATGGTGGGAAGACGTGCCTAGCTGGAGTGCCACACTAATCTTGGGAAAAATTGCTAAAAAGGCACCCCTATACCACCACAAACCACACCACAGGACCCCAAGTGACTTACTACTCCTGTACCCTCACGGTAAACCGGTGATGCGGCCCGTGAGTGGACGACAGACGGCAGAATGCACCCGTGAGGGCAAGTGGCCTGGAAAACACCGGACGGGAGAGGCTGCCGATCTCCCAGCCTGGAACCACCCGGAGACCAACTGCCACGAGTTGCTGCTACCCCGCTACCCCCCCTTTGGACCGGTGGGGGTGATCCCGGTCCACCCATGGTGGTCCCCTCCAACACGACGGAAACAACCGTGAAGATGGCCAGAGAGCTGAGATGCCAACCTAAAATGGCGGAGACCACGCGACCAGCAGACAGCCAAGAGGTACCACTAAACCCCCTGTCCAGCATTGACAGGATTTTCCAAAACTTCTGGGTCAAGCTTGAACTCATGCTGCAACAAGGTGCCCTGCAACTACCCACCGTACGCCGCCCACTTCGACAACCGCCACCTCAGCATCAGCCTGCCGCCCCGATGGGGCCTAAAACCACGCGCCGGCGAAGTAAGCATACACCTCGCTCGCGCAGGGCGGAGAGCGGGTGGAAACTGCGGAAAACAAGCCGCGATCTCAAGCAAGCACCCACCTCCTCATGGGCGACTCTATCCAGGCCCACTGGCACGACCAACTGACTCCAACCACACCCGCTCACTCACCGCACCACAACAAAGCTTGGCCAACTACCACTCCGGCAGGATGATTTACACAACGCCACATTGGAAGATAAAAACATGCCAGGTGGACATTGTACAAAAGGAAGGTGGAAGCCCAGCCAAGGAATCGGCTGATAAGTCTCTGGACAGGGACCCCAACTGAGGCTGCAAACAACCCAGCGACACAAAAGCAAGACAAACTCTACTAAGTTAAAAATGTTGTTATATTGATCTCACTTTAGATAAGCTAAGTCTCCTCAACTCAACATATACTACACAATTGTTTAGCTTTAACTAATGTTACGTCAGTGTCATCAGTGGCATGCATATTAGCTTACAATATGAAAATTATTCTCTGGAGCATTAGGGCAAACTGTGAATTGCCAGTCCTTTTCTAACACAATAGTCAGCATGCTAGATAACTGTCTGTTTGTTTTTTCTCATATGTGTAACTCTGTGTACCAAAGACGTCAGGATGCTACAAGCATATTTATTCTAAAAAAGATTGTTATTGCATAGACACATTTACTATACTTACTTTACCTTAAACTAAAAGTGCAAGCTTTCAAAGCCACAGTTTAACCTATGTTGTCATCGTATCGAATGCTGTTGTGGCGCATGACTATACTTTGTACTCACCTGCACAACAAAAATAAAGAATAAAAAAAAAAAAGGTACAGGATACAAAAATATAGCAAAGGCACTGAATGTTCCTAGAGACACTATTAAAGCATAGCTTGCAAGTTCAAAGTTAAAGGAACAGTGGTTGCACTACCAGGACAGGGTAGAAAAAGGAAGCTATCATTGGCTGCAACCAGATTTCTGAGAAGGCAGGTTGCGAAAAACTCTCGAGTGACTGCAAAAGACTTGCTGGCAACAGGGACTGAGGTTTCAGTGAGCACTGTAAGGCATGTACTAAACGTAGAAGGTCTCCATGCCAGAACTCCAAGACGTATACCAGTATTGACCCAAAGGCACCAGAAACGCCTACTCCAATATGCTCAAAATCATATAAATAAGCCACATAGGTTTGGAACTTTTTGGCCCAATTGATCGGCGGTATGTCTGGAGGAAGAAGAATGAAGCATACCCTGAAAAGGACGCTCTTCCTACAGTTAAGCATGGTGGTGGCTTTGTGATGTTCTTGGGATGCTTTGCATCCTCTGGCATTGAAAACCTGCAGTGTGTGGAAAGCAAGATGGATTCATTGAATTATCAGGAAATCCTAGGAGAAAACGTCATGCCATCTATAAGGAAGCTGAAGCTTGGATGTCATTAGACCTTCTAACAAGACAATGATCCCAAGCATAGTTCAAATTCCATCAAGGCTTGGATGCAGAAGAAATCCTGGAAAACTCTACATTGGACATGTTGAATATCTCTAGTGAGATTTGAAGAAGGAGGTATCAGCATGCAAACCCAAGAATATTACTGAGCTGGAGGTCATTGCTAATGAGAAATGGGCTTAGATTCCTTAGCAATGCTGCCAGAAGCTGGTGTCTGGCTATGCATCTGGTTTGCAGCAAGGCATAACAGCAAAAGACTGCTCTACTAAGTACTAAAGATGCTTGCCATAAAGGGGGTTGAATAATTTAGAGACTAGGAAGTCATTATAAGTTGCATGTTCATTTGAGTTTGGAAACTGGAATGAACAAATTTCATTGCAATGAAAAAATGTGTTTGATTTGTTCATTGCAAGCAGCTGAAAGTCAGTAAGTATTGACAATAAACTTGATTTTCAATGGCGGTTTAATCATTTTGATTAGCACTGTATGATGAAATCTGTCTGGGACTAGGTACCATCTATTCATTAGTCTACATTTCATCTCCAAGTGGTATGCACGTGAAGTGAGCCGTTTTGAATGTCAAAGAACCTGACCAATTCTGTGTGATCTAGAACTCGTCCTAACTCTTTGTGCCAAGCCTTTTTAAATCCCAATTCGTCATAAAGCTCATGAGTAACCAATAACATAAGGAGAACACTTTCCTATTAGGTTTAAGATGTAGGCACATTTGTTCAAAAGTAGTTAGAGGTAGACCCTCTTAAAAGTGTGCAAATAGAATGGATTTTGATTGCAAGTTGGAAAAGAGAGAATTGGGAAGTAGTGCACAGGAAGTGAAGGTCCGGATGTGCCCTCAGAGATACCTTGTGGAATAATTGGTATTGATGTTGGATACCATTGTGCATCCAAGGTTTATGATTAAATGGTGGCATGCTCAACACTGTCTGTATTGGAGTTGCTACTGATATTGGTAAGAAAACTTACATTTAACTAAGTCCAATACAATAGTCGTGTAGAAGGTAGCATTTTTTTAAGGACTGGTCTTTGGTGTGGGGGTACCCAAAGGAAAACATATATCTGCACGGACCCCAGCTAATATGATTCAATGTTGTTCATGATGGCTTCACTAGATTTGGCTTTTAAATTTGGAAGACCCAATCCATTCTCTGACTGCAGAATTTTAGTAGCCACCCTAACCTTTTTGTTTTGCCATATGAATTTAACAAAGTGTTGCAGATTTTTAGGATTTTCTTTGGATAAATGGATTTGCAGTGTTGTGAGAAGGTATTGGAGTTTTGGCAGTAGGAATATTTTTATTGACACTATGTGGTCAACCCATGAGAGAAAATTGCCCTCCCAAGTTTTGAGTGTGTCACTAAATTCCTTTGCCAATTTTAAATAATTAGCTTGGAAAAGGCCTTGTAGACTACCATGTCCTGGGTTTTTGTCACTTTTATGCTATTTAAGTTATAGTAAGAATGATAGAATTGCTATATTCACTTATCTGTGCCATTAGTTTAGATAACAAGATGTGAGGTTGTGAGAACTTGAGCAATACTTTATCAGCAAATAGATTGAGTTTGTATTCCCACGCACTTAATTGTATCCCGTGACAGTCTTTGTATGCTCGCTGTTGCTAAGGGTTCTGGGGTCTACATAGATGAGAGAGTGGACAGCCTTGCCTAGTGCCGTTAGTCATGTAAAACGTGTCCGAGACAAAACCCAGATTTAAAATGCAAGTGGAATGGTTTTTTATATAAAAAACACTGCTGCTTGGAACATAATGGAGAATCCACATTTGTGTAATACTTCAAGAAAGGCCTGACTAAGTAGGTCAAATGCTTTTTCAGTATCGAATGAAACTATAAGAGTTTCTTTTTCAGTTTCTTTAGCACTATAAAGTAGGTCAATGACCTTTTATAATTTATTGTCAGTTCCCTGTCAGCTCATGACAAAGCAGACCTGGTCAGTGTGCATTGGCAATGGAAGTATCCCATCTAACCTGGTGGCATAACCTTAGAGAAAAGTTTTGCATTATTGTTGAGGAGAGAGATTGGACAAAAGTTTTGGCATTGCATTGTGGTCTTGCCAAATTTTTAGACAGTTTCCTACCTTAGTTAGGCTGTACATTAACATGAATGTTTTGTCACCGTCACAATATTTTCTTCCAATGCAGGGGAAGGTGAAAGTTGGTTTCTTTTAGTTTTGTACCATATGTGGAGTTATGTTCATGGTTTGCATTTCAGCATAGATGCCCTTTGAATTGGAAGGCCCCTCATGGCTTGTGTGCCAATAAAAGGGTATCATGAGTTGTGTCATCTGGGCGGTTGTTTGTGGTAAAAAAAGAAAGTGTTGGCCTCTAGCTGTTTAGCAAAGTCAGAGTCTTGCAGAAGGGATTAATTTAATGTCCAAGGGCTCCTATGCGTATAGTCATAATGGTCTTTCAGTGTAAGAGTAATTGGAGCGCGTCTGACCAAGACATCATTCCTATAGTACAGGCTATTACCTGATCAATAGGGAATCTATCATTAAAGAAACATCTATGCTTGAATATGAATTGTGTACCTGGGAAAAGTATGGCAAATCTCTATCTCAGTGATGGAGAATTGTACAAATATCATATAAATTGTGAGCTGTTAGGAGTTTAGTGAGCATTTTATATGAATGCTAAAGGTGCTTATACTGAGGTGTAGTGGCTTGGACAGTAGAGTCAAGGGACGGGTCAAAGATATCCCACTCACAAGTTAAGATCTAGCTGTTAGCGCATGGAATATCCTTAAACATGGACCAGATGGCAGCAGCAAGTACATTTTAAACTTTATTTGACAATCTTCATAGTTTAACCCCTTAAGGACCAAACTTCTGGAATAAAAGGGAATCATGACATGTTACACATGTCATGTGTCCTTAAGTGGTTAAGGGGTTAAAAAGCCTTTTAGCACATCACCTCCCACTCCATCTTCCTCCCTTTTAACTTGAATACTGTCCCTTCGGTTTTCGCCACTGAGTTGGCAATACCATGGGCTACATGTCGCAGATTATTTCCTGGAGATGAAGCTCCACCTCCAAAAAGACGGAGTGGGAGGTGATGGACTAAGGGACTTTTTAAACTGTTAAGATTGTCAAAAAAAGTTTGGAAATTACTTGCTGCTGCCATCTGGTCCTTGTTTAAGGATATTCCATGCGCTAACAGCTAGAGCAGACTTCTCTCCCAGCGACTTGTGAGTGGGATTCTATCTTTATACATTTAGTAGAAATTCCCCTACTGTATAACACGATATACTATATATTTTTCTCTTGTTTGTATTGTACATATTTGAATTTTGGAGAGAAGTACCTACAGCTGAGTTGAGAACATTGTAAGTGATCTTTTATTTTATTGTTAGCACGAATGGTTTTGCACTAGCGCCTTTTATTAACTTTTTTTTTTGTGTACATAAGAAGACAATGCCTTGTTAAATATGAGATAATTTAAATAATACCTAGTGTAGAAAGTTTCTCTTGTCACAGTTTGGAACATACAAATTAATAATACATGATTAAAGGTGCACACCAAGATAACCCTTTACCCTTTGTGTCTAAGACGCACAGTGTAGGAGACCTGTCTACTAATAAGAATTGAAACACCTCTCGAATTTAGTGCCGTTGGTAGCATGTCACTGGTCAAATTTGTTGTTTACATCCTCTAACATTATAGGTCTGTATCTTCGTATTATATGGGTCTTTGAAGAATGCAGTATAACATATCTGTCATCTACAGAACTAGTGATTTGGGGGGCCTCTCAAGGGGTCTACTATGGATTACCTCTACCGTAGGGTAGTGTCATTGCACACTGCACATTAGTCAAATTAATTATGTTGCACAACTTTAGGTTGAGGGAGGGGGTAAAGGTGAAGGGACAATGTTGGGTTAGTGATCCAGGCCTTACATGCGGCTGATAGGTCACATGGATTGCCCAGACGGAAAATGAAACAAATGCAAAATGAACAAACAAAACAATACATAAAAATACCACATGAAAACTCGGTACAGTATGGAAACATGTTACTCTTGAGTAAATACATGGTTATTTAGGAATAATGTGAAGTGCTAGCTCCAAACTAACCCATTTATACTCCACATATGGTTAGAGCTACTATAGCTCTGATCTCTACAGCTCAGGAGAAGTTAGATAACATTTTGCTTTTTTTCTTTATTTCAATCATTTTAACCTGACATTAAATTCTGACGGTATGTGTAACCATCAGAAGCTAGATTTCCGTGCTCCCCTGTAGTTGTGAGGAACACATAAATAAACCTCTCTAGGACAAAACCCCTCTTCATTCCGACGAGAAACTTAGTGGTGGTGACGGTTCTCCAGCCAGCCTCTGTTGGGTAAATCCCCAGGTGCAGAGCAGTTGAATGCCTTCCTCCAACAAAGAGGCTGATGTCAAGCTTAACAAAGACCCATTGTGGGGGCTGAGCCTGACTAGCAAGCAGGCAAGGCATGTCTTGCATGAACTCCTGCTGTTTGAGCGGTATACCGGGGGATTTCTCAGGCCTCTCTTTGTCATTTACCTTTATGCTGAGCCATATTAGCGTTAGTTGTGGGTCTTCTCGCTGAATCTGCATTAAAACATACTGTAGAGCTAGGTTACTACAGAGCTGTGCACCTAAGCGGCCATCCACATTGCACTCTAAGATACTCCACCATATTTTTACTTTTTAATGGTTTTATTTGTTTAAAGAAGAGCTATTTTTATTACTTTTCTGTGTTTTTTTAAAAAATTTTTTTTATAGTTTTGTTCATTGGGGGTTTTTCTATACTCACTTGCTGTCTTCAGCCTTTGCAAGTCTTCCTGCTTTCACTGACACAGATTTTCAATCTGTGCCCGGGAATTGGCCAATCAGAGGCATTTCAAGAATCTTCTTTAGAAGACTCTGGGCTGGAGTTGCAATACCTTCATGCACACACATGTGACAACTGCTATCCAGTGCTCCGCAATGAGCTGTTCATTGAGAAGGAGGGAAGTAGGGTGCGCTCTAGCCTAACACACCTGCCACTTCTATTTGCTTTGTGCAATGGAAGTAAATGAAATCTCTCTGCCAGTCTGACTGACAGCCAGGAGACCTTTTGGGTATAGTTATAAAAGTGTCAATTTAAATTGAAAAATTACAAACTTTTGTAAACTGTGTCAGACCCCAGGCAAATTAAGTGCTTACATGTCTACGGTGTTCAGGTAAGTGCTATTTATTTCGATTTTTATTAAATAAGTTAAATAATTTATTAAAATAAGTTTTTATTTTTTAAAAGAAAAAATGCTCCCTGATCTCTCCCTCCATGTTACCTGTTTTCTCATCAAGCACAATGATCTATCCCTCTTCTTTTACCTGATCTCCCCTCAACTTTCCCCCCGTTACTCCCTCCCCCTGATGTTAAAGACAGGCAGATAGATTGAGAGAGTAACAGATTAAGACATAGTTAGACAGGATGAAGGCCAGGAAGACAGTTTGAGAGACAGCTTAAGTGATACAGATTTTGTATGTGGACAGTTTGTGAGGGACAGATGACAGAAACAAAACAGACAGGCTGAAAGAGAAACAGGCAGACAGACAATTGGCAAGAGACAGAAGGTCATTTTGAGAGAGATTTATAGTCAGTTCGCCAAGTCTGAGTGATTTTAAGAGAAAGTATCAGTTTCAAAGAGAGACAAGTAGGCATAAATAAAAGCTCAAAAGAGAAACAGAGAAAGAAAGAAATAAGAGAAGATCCAAGCAAGTGACCATCAGGCAGAGAAAGTGAGAGAAAGAATTACTTAATAGACAGATTAAAGTGGCTTTGTCACCTTAAACGTACCTTTCTCCAATTGTTTCATCTTCCGCTTTCCCAATCTGTATTTTTTTTTTCTTCATTTCTGGTCTATTTCTCTTGAAAACATAAGAGAAAGTAAGGACTACTTTGTCTTATGTATTTGTCCTAATCTTGACAATTGTGACAAAAAGGGTGGAGCTTAAGGCAAACTCCACTTCATTTGTTAAGCTCACTTTCCCTCAATACTCGCCTCTGTCCTATCCTTCCTCCGTTGTCTCACGTGATGTTCGAGCGATGCTCGAATCTCCTGTTCTCGTGTGGTCCCAGAGAGGCAGAGCAAGGTTAAAGATTGGGGGAAGCATGCCAAGCGACTGAGGAAGGGGAGGGCCATTAATCATGTTGGTCTTCAGTTGTGGAATATGTGTTCAGTGCTGTCACTTTCAAGTTTAACCCAGCCAGCTTGTTTATATGATGATGTAGTTAACTTAAAGGGACACTATAGTCACCTGAACAACTTTATCTTAATGACGCAGTTTTGGTGTATAGAACATGCCCCTGCAGCCTCACTGCTCAATCCTCTGCCATTTAGGAGTTAAATCCCTTTGTTTATGAACCCTAGTCACACCTCCTGCATGTGACTTGCACAGCCTTCCATAAACACTTCCTGTAAAGAGAGCCCTATTTAGGCTTTCTTTATTGCAAGTTCTGTTTAATTAAGATTTTCTTATCCCCTGCTATGTTAATAGCTTGCTAGACCCTACAAGAGTCTCCTGTATGTGATTTAAGTTCAATTTAGAGATTGAGATACAATTATTTAAGGTAAATTACATCTGTTTGAAAGTGAAACCAGTTTTTTTTTTTTCATCCAGGCTCTGTCAATCATAGCCAGGGGAGGTGTGGCTAGGGCTGCATAAACAGAAACAAAGTGATTTAACTCCTAAATGACAGTGAATTGAGCAGTGAAATAGCAGGGGAATGATCTATACACTAAAACAGCTTTATTTAGCTAAAGTAATTTAGGTGACTATAGTGTTCCTTTAACTTGTAATCCAGCCAGCTTCTTATTCACAGGCTTAAGGCAGCTACCTATTCACCCAAATTCTTATTCAGATTGGCTTCTTGTTTATCCAGCTTCTTTTCTATGAAAATCATTATTTATTAAACAACAATCTGATTTTTATCTTATAGATAGAAACATTGGTCACTTATTCCCATTGAAATGCATGGATTTTAGGGTGCCAGGTTTGATGTATTAATTCATCATGTGAAATTGATATAGAAGTGTTCAGCTGTTCAGATTCTTGTATAGTAAATAATCACTTTCATGAAAAAGAAGCTAACCTGAATAAGGAACTTTGTGAATAAGAAAAAAAACTTAATTCTGTAAATAAGAAACTGACAATGAACTAATTTTAGGATCATCCTGTTTATTCAGGTAATGGGCCTACCTGCTGGCACAGTGTAAACATAACTTATTAGCTGAACTAGCCCACTATGCTAAACTAGAAGCTGGTCTTGGATTACTTCTGCATGACCTGACTGTTGGCTATCATGGCATTTTCCTGTGTGAATTGGTCATCAATTACAGCCTTTGCTCTAAGAGAAACTTCTTATAGACACATTATTTTAAAAAGCTATAATTCAGCATGAAACCTGAATCACATATGCTGTTTATAATCTCTCTTATTTTAATGGCTTGCATATATTTATAAAGACTGCTTACAGTCTTAAAGCGGCACTGTCATGCCGAATCCTGTTTTATTTTTAACCCCCCTCCGGCCTCCACTACATCTAACTGACCCCCTAGTCACCCCCAAATGCCCTTAAGCCCCCCACATTACCTATTTTTTAATCTTTATTTTCTGCCCCGATCTTTATTCAGGGCGCAGCCATCTTTGTGTGGGTAGATGAAGTCCATGTGGGACACGTCATCAGCCCACACTAGACAGACTGTGAGATTCCCGCACATGCCCAGTGAAACACCTGGACATGCGAACGGGAATTTCATCTATTCATTCATTCATCAGACAGCCGAATGAGTGAATAGAAAGATCAGCCGAACAAACAAACACTATGTATCAGTGTTCGTTTGTTCGTGCAGGTTATTACAAGGAGGGAGCTACCGGCACGCAGCTCCCTCCTTGTAATATGTAAAGATAGAAGTGGCAGGGAGCAGTGCTCCCCACCACTTCATAAGCCCCCCCCCAGGTCCCCCCTCACTCTATGGGGGTCAATATGACCCCCATAATAGCACAAGGGAGATTAAAATAGACCGCGAGTAGGGGAATGTCCACTAAACAGTGAGCAGCCTGTGGCTGCTCACTGTAAAAAAAATAAAAAAACAACTATTGGCCCCCACCCCTAAACGACGGGTGGGGGCCCTAAAGTAAGATAAGGGGGGAGACCTAATGTGTCATCCCCCCCCGGCCCCCACCCCTGCGCGGCGGGTGGGGGCCATAGTGAGAATGAGGTGGGGGACCTACTGTCCTCCCGGCCCCCACCCCTGGGTGGGGGGTGGGGGCCATAGTGAGAATGAGGGGGGGAACCTACTGCCCCCACCCCTGGGCGGCGGGTGGGGGCCATAGTGAGAATGAAGGGGGGGAACCAACTGCTCCCCCCGGCCCCCACCCCTGGGCGGCGGGTGGGGGCAATAATGAGGGGGGGGACCTACTGCCCCCCCGGCCCCCACCCCTGGGTGGCGGGTGGGGGCCATGAAGATAATGAGGGGGGGTACCTACTGTCCTCCTCCCTACGGCCCCCACCCCTGGGCGGCGGGTGGGGGCCCTAAGTCAATTACCCCCCCCACCAAGGTGACTAGGGGTCCCCAAGCCCCTAGTCACCCACCCCCCACCCAAAAAAAAAGTCCCTACCTACCCCCCTCACCCTAAAAAAAAAACAGACGAAAAAGAAAAAACCCGAGCGCAAAAAAATAATCCATCTTCACTCATGGAGGGCTCCGCGCAGACTGAGCTCCGCAGGGCGGGGGAAGGCTTATAAAGCCTTGCCCCGCCCTGCACTTAGGCTAAGAACACTCTGATTGGTGGGTTTAAGTCTTTTGAATTTTCCCACGCTGTCTAAAATGACACAGAGCACTGTGATTGGATGGATTTCAAGCCCTCCAATCACAGTGCTCTGTGTCATTTTACACAGCGTGGGAAAGTTGTTTTGAATTTTCCCACGCTGTGTAAAATGACAAAGAGCACTCTGATTGGCTTAAACCCACCAATCAGAGTGTTCTTAGCCTAATTGCAGGGCGGCAAGGCTTTATAAGCCTTCCCCCGCCCTGCGGAGCTCAGTCTGCACGGAGCCCTCCATGGGTGAAGATGGATTATTTTTTTGCGCTCGGGTTTTTTCTTTTTCGTCGGGTTTTTTTTTTTTGCGCTCGGGATTTTTATTTTATTTTCAATTCGACGGTTATGATGGTTTTTTTATTTGGCCTTTTTTGGGGCTGAAAAATGAAGATTTGAGGAAAAAGAAGACGTCGAATGGTAAGTTTAATTTTATTTTACAGGTTAGTTATTTTATTCTCCCCTCACTATTTTTTAGGGTGAGGGGGGTAGGTAGGGGACCCCTAGTCACCTTGGTGGGGGGGGGGGAATTGACTTAGGGCCCCCACCCGCCGCCCAGGGGTGGGGGCCAGGGGGGGGCAGTAAGTCCCCCCCTCATTCTCACTATATGCCCCCACCCGCCTCCCAGGGGTGGGGACCGGGGGGGGCAGTAGGTCCCCCCCTCATTATTGCCCCCACCCGCCGCCCAGGGGTGGGGGCCGGGTGGGGGACAGTAGGTCCCCCCCCCTCATCCTCATTATGGCCCCCACCCGCCGCCCAGGGATGGGGGCCGGGGGGTGCAGTAGGTTCCCCCCCCCTCGTAATCATTATGGCCCCCACCCGCCGCGCAGGGGTGGGGGCCGGTGGGGCAGTAGGTTCCCCCCCCTTCATTCTCACTATGGCCCCCACCCACCGCCCAGGGGTGGGGGCCGGGGGGGGGCAGTGGGTCACCCCCCTCGTAATCATTATGGGCCCCACCCGCCGCGCAGGGGTGGGGGCCGGGGGACGACGACATTAGGTCTCCCCCCTTATTTTACTTTAGGGCCCCGACCCGTCGTTTAGGGGTGGGGGCCAATAGTTTTTTGGTTTTTTTTACAGTGAGCAGCCACAGGCTGCTCACTGTTTACCAGACTTACCCCTACTCGCAGTATAGCGAGTAGGGGCATTTTATTTACTAATACTAAGTAATTTTTACTTCGTATTAGTAAAGTTGGCTGAAAGACCAATTTAGGTCTTTCAGCCTTTTAGTAGATAGCTCCCTGATACTGTGGGAATTAGGGAGTTATCTACTAAGCGGCTGCAAGGTGCAGGCACAGCATGAATAGGATCGGAATTTTATTCATTCAAATGAAATTCCGATCCGAATAAAGTGCCGAATTGCGTTCTAAAAGAAACGAACATACTGTTCTCATTCAGTTAGAACGCAATTCGGCAGTTTTGTGTAAAGTGACAAAAAGCATTGTGGGAACACAGAGGGAAGGTAAGGATCATGGGAAAATTGCTCTGACCAGCAGAAATGAAGCACACTTTGCTCCTCCGCTGGTCAGAGCTGGTCAAGCGGAGGAATCCTCCATAAGGCAAAGAGTCCCTACTTTGTCTTATGATTTTAAAGAAAACTAAAGAAGACAGGAAGAAAAGAAGAACAGATCCTGAGAGAGGGGGAGAAGAGGAAGAGATTGAGGAAAGGTAAGTTCGGCATGACAGTGCCGCTTTAAGGGATGAAAATGTCAAGTCCTATGCTACTAACCAGACCTTGAGTGTTACTTGCCACATGAAGCCTGGTAGGACCATTGCACATTCATCAGAGATTAATTTTCACTCGCTAATGGCTAACGGTGAGTGGACATTTTGAGCCCTGCAGTCTGTATACAGCAAATCTATTGTTTATATATTAAGCAGCTATATAAGTCTACCTTTGTGTCACAGTGCACCTGCAAAACATCAGTCAACAATAAGGATTTCCTATTACTGAAGGCTGTTGGCAGATTTACACACTCCAATTAACCATCTTCATAATGTAAAGTCCTCATTAGGTACAGTCCTTGTTGGATCCCAAGCACCACATGTATACAGGCTGAGGAAGGCCTGTAGAAAAGTACAAAGCAGGTGTGCATGAATCATTGCAATTGTGGGACACACCTGGTGCGTACTGCTTCAAGAGGCACCACAACACAATGCTGTTTGATACATTGCATGCCATTTTATAATCATAGCCTTTATGATGTAAATGCCCCTCCCAGTGACATCATAGAATGTCATAGTCAGGATGTCGGAGGGAGTGGCTAATGTGTTGACCATATATGATTGAAATTATACTATAAAGGAAAAAAGTATATAGTTATGAGTAGGTTATCTTTTTTTTTTTTTTTTTACTTTAATGCTTATTGAAAAGAATCATAATCAAAACAAGTTTTGGCAGATATACAATGTATCACCAAGATAGCTAACTTTTGTCAAGATAAGATACATTCAAATATATTTCACTAATAAATTATATATACTAAAGTAAAAGGGACACTCCAGACTAGTAAAGCACTTCAGCTTTACAAAGTGCTTTGTGTGAAGAGTGACCTCTTTTTCATTTTACAAAAAGTACAGATTTCAATAGATATTGCTACGTTTATAAATTAATCTTGTTATAGCCCCCTCCCCCCTCAACTGTCAGTCAGAGAATCAGACCTATTACTTCCTGGTTTGCTTAACTCAATGGAGCTAAATTCAGGAGGCAGGCAGTTTCTAAGATCACCTGCCTTACAAAGATTTCTCATTAACTGCATTGGGGAGTCTGTGATTGGACAGCCATAGAAAGTCTGAGTGGGGTAGAAAGGAAGGGCTTGCAAAGGTTTCAGACACACTTTTAGATATACCCCCGATGAAAAAATGCACAATTATATACAAGTATGTTTCATTAGGGGTATATCTACTAAACAGTTATTTTAATTTGTTTGTATTTGGGCACTGGAGTGTCCCTTTGAAGAATGAGGGAAAGTAGAGCAAGAGAAAGGAAAAATGTGAACAAAGGAAGAAGTAATAATAGAGACATCTGAAAGGGAAAGAAAAAGAGGCACTGTCTGTCAAATAGAGATAGGTAAACAAGAAAAATAACCTCCAATGTTTGAGTCAAATCTTGAAGAGGATGTCAGGAAATGCAGAAGATGACCGAGGGAAGAACACCAATGTTGGAGTAGAGAAATTAATTTCAGTTAAGTAGTAGAACCAGGTGAGGTTATAGGTTCTATATTTTAAATGCATTTTACTTTTAAGATCTATTCACAATATTACAGGCTTCCAGAGACTCTCCCCAAATGTATGCTTTCCTGTGTCACCTCTACAGGGGCACGTATAGTGGATTACCACAAGAAAGCTTACATTTGAGGAGAGTCTCTGAAAGCCATTTAAGCAGTAAGTATTGCAATAAGCATGTTCATCTCCCATGTTACGATTAGTGTAGAACCCACCGATACTGGGGTACTGTGACGTAGTGATAGGCTTAAAACAATATGGCCATATGGCGTAACTGAAACCCTATATTTGTTTGCTAAGACAGATGATTTTACGTAGTCTTCTAATATGTAAAACTGTATTTTGTGTGTGTGTGTGCTGTTTCTTAATCAGTATTTTGAAGGACAAGCTACTGAGTTCCTCTAAGCTTTTGTCTGTTATCAGAGTTCTCATATTCTCTGTTTCTGTTGCAATGCATTAACTTGGCTCTCCCCAAGTTCAAAAGGGTGCTCAATGTGCCTAAAGGGTTATCAGCTACACCTCGCTGATAATGTCCAAAGAGGGCCGAAACAATCGTCTGGGGTTGCTGTATTTCTCGTGCAGAGAGAACTTGCCGGCATTTTGGTTATGGACTGCCCTTATGGGTGAGTTTAGTCTTTTGTCCATTCTCAGGGTTCTCATATTCTTTGTATTTGTTGCTTAAAACTTCCCCACCATACACACGAACAGACAAGACCACAAACAGCCCAAACACATAACATAACAGACAGCCTATATTCATACACAATACCACAAATATCATACACAAACACCACAAATAATTGGAGTCAATATCACTATATACATTTGCATAACACCACAGATACATAAGTCACACACATAACACATAGAGCCCAGACAGATACTCAACACCATGCACAGCCCTTACACAAACAGAAAAACCTGACAAAGCAGCAGCCCTGTACATACATAAAACATTTTCCGGCATATTTAAATGCTGCCTTAAAAAATAGGGCAAAGACACAAATGGACTTCATAGCGTTATACCGGCACAGCACTAACAAAGGAATACCCTTTTTTAGACACACAAAACTAGCCAACAGAAACTGACACGTTAACACAACTCAACACAATGCTGTTTGATACATTGCATGCCATTTTATAATCATAGCCTTTATGATGTAAATGCCCCTCCCAGTGACATCATAGAATGTCATAGTCAGGATGTCGGAGGGAGTGGCTAATGTGTTGACCATATATGATTGAAATTATACTATAAAGGAAAAAAGTATATAGTTATGAGTAGGTTATCTTTTTTTTTTTTTTTTTTACTTTAATGCTTATTGAAAAGAATCATAATCAAAACAAGTTTTGGCAGATATACAATGTATCACCAAGATAGCTAACTTTTGTCAAGATAAGATACATTCAAATATATTTCACTAATAAATTATATATACTAAAGTAAAAGGGACACTCCAGACTAGTAAAGCACTTCAGCTTTACAAAGTGCTTTGTGTGAAGAGTGACCTCTTTTTCATTTTACAAAAAGTACAGATTTCAATAGATATTGCTACGTTTATAAATTAATCTTGTTATAGCCCCCTCCCCCCTCAACTGTCAGTCAGAGAATCAGACCTATTACTTCCTGGTTTGCTTAACTCAATGGAGCTAAATTCAGGAGGCAGGCAGTTTCTAAGATCACCTGCCTTACAAAGATTTCTCATTAACTGCATTGGGGAGTCTGTGATTGGACAGCCATAGAAAGTCTGAGTGGGGTAGAAAGGAAGGGCTTGCAAAGGTTTCAGACACACTTTTAGATATACCCCCGATGAAAAAATGCACAATTATATACAAGTATGTTTCATTAGGGGTATATCTACTAAACAGTTATTTTAATTTGTTTGTATTTGGGCACTGGAGTGTCCCTTTGAAGAATGAGGGAAAGTAGAGCAAGAGAAAGGAAAAATGTGAACAAAGGAAGAAGTAATAATAGAGACATCTGAAAGGGAAAGAAAAAGAGGCACTGTCTGTCAAATAGAGATAGGTAAACAAGAAAAATAACCTCCAATGTTTGAGTCAAATCTTGAAGAGGATGTCAGGAAATGCAGAAGATGACCGAGGGAAGAACACCAATGTTGGAGTAGAGAAATTAATTTCAGTTAAGTAGTAGAACCAGGTGAGGTTATAGGTTCTATATTTTAAATGCATTTTACTTTTAAGATCTATTCACAATATTACAGGCTTCCAGAGACTCTCCCCAAATGTATGCTTTCCTGTGTCACCTCTACAGGGGCACGTATAGTGGATTACCACAAGAAAGCTTACATTTGAGGAGAGTCTCTGAAAGCCATTTAAGCAGTAAGTATTGCAATAAGCATGTTCATCTCCCATGTTACGATTAGTGTAGAACCCACCGATACTGGGGTACTGTGACGTAGTGATAGGCTTAAAACAATATGGCCATATGGCGTAACTGAAACCCTATATTTGTTTGCTAAGACAGATGATTTTACGTAGTCTTCTAATATGTAAAACTGTATTTTGTGTGTGTGTGTGCTGTTTCTTAATCAGTATTTTGAAGGACAAGCTACTGAGTTCCTCTAAGCTTTTGTCTGTTATCAGAGTTCTCATATTCTCTGTTTCTGTTGCAATGCATTAACTTGGCTCTCCCCAAGTTCAAAAGGGTGCTCAATGTGCCTAAAGGGTTATCAGCTACACCTCGCTGATAATGTCCAAAGAGGGCCGAAACAATCGTCTGGGGTTGCTGTATTTCTCGTGCAGAGAGAACTTGCCGGCATTTTGGTTATGGACTGCCCTTATGGGTGAGTTTAGTCTTTTGTCCATTCTCAGGGTTCTCATATTCTTTGTATTTGTTGCTTAAAACTTCCCCACCATACACACGAACAGACAAGACCACAAACAGCCCAAACACATAACATAACAGACAGCCTATATTCATACACAATACCACAAATATCATACACAAACACCACAAATAATTGGAGTCAATATCACTATATACATTTGCATAACACCACAGATACATAAGTCACACACATAACACATAGAGCCCAGACAGATACTCAACACCATGCACAGCCCTTACACAAACAGAAAAACCTGACAAAGCAGCAGCCCTGTACATACATAAAACATTTTCCGGCATATTTAAATGCTGCCTTAAAAAATAGGGCAAAGACACAAATGGACTTCATAGCGTTATACCGGCACAGCACTAACAAAGGAATACCCTTTTTTAGACACACAAAACTAGCCAACAGAAACTGACACGTTAACACAACTCAACACAAACAGCCCCATCTACATACAGACAGAATTCCACAAACAGTCTCCAAAATTATGGACAATACTCTTTCCTGGTGTTTTTGTCAATTGGTATCCCAGGTATGGAGATATAGAGACAAGACATGTCACCAGTAAAAGTAGCGCAAGCATGTCCTGACATTCGCTTGCACTGCACAAAACAAACACAGGGCATTATCTCATGCAAGGGTTCTGTGTGAAAGCACTGCATGGGTTGTCCTGGAAGAGCATTGAATTAACATGCTCACTTTGATCACTTTCACTTGTATGTACTAAGTTTAAAATCGGTTACAAACAAAGAAATCCTTAATAGTAAGAAAACACAAAGTATCCTGGAAAAAGAAAAGTCATGATCAATGAAAAATTAG
This sequence comes from Pelobates cultripes, assembly GCA_933207985.1. Taxonomy (NCBI): domain Eukaryota; kingdom Metazoa; phylum Chordata; class Amphibia; order Anura; family Pelobatidae; genus Pelobates; species Pelobates cultripes. The sequence continues at coordinate 120,037,697 of OW240917.1, read as the reverse complement.
GTTATTGGTGATGATATAAAAAGCAAAAGCAAATTAGAATAGTATATGCAGGAAAGGGTAAATCTTAAAACAAATATAACACACACACAAAATACATCAAGTAGAAAACTTAATATTAGTGCTGGCTGCCTTTTAGAAGATCCGGTCATGCTTAAAGTGACAGATAGGGATCAGCAGACACAGTCATGATATGTACATTCCACATCCATCGCTCTCCTGACTGCAAAACACAGAGGACACATAGCGCTATCACTTTACCTTGGGCTGGAATATATTTCCATAAGCAATGCAGGTGTCTTTCACAAATGAACGTCAAATTATGTGCACATTGTGAATGTGTTCTCTTACCATTAACTCAAACACCCACTGTGTATGATTCTCTGTTATGGTTGCGGCTTGTCTTTCAATATTGATACCAGCTGCTTCAGAAAAAAAAAAGCAGTGGGCCTAGCTTGTTCTTCCATATATTTTATTAAAAGCTGATGAAATATTTTAAGAACATTTAGTAGACTGTTTTTACCTCCTCCTGCTTTTCAGCAGATATTTTACTCACATCCTTCACAGTGTGCTCCATGTAATGTCATGAACTAGATTTAGGTCTTGATAATTATATGGTTAGAATTGCTATTGTATATGAATTAATTTATACTGTTTGGCTGAACCAACAGATTGCATCAGAAGTTTGTTGAATTTTCTTTTTTTTATTATCTGCAGATGTTTATTAACTCTTGATAATATAAATTTTTTTCAGACCCAACCAATGAGTCCAACTCAGTCCATAGTAAAAAGGGTGCTGTTGTAGAATAGACAACCACTTGAGTATCATAAGCTCTGAACCATGTGCCCTGAGATTTATAAAAATACATCCTTTTGTATTGTTATTTCACAAGACTCCCCTGCAGGAAATATTTGGCTCCACCAAACTATGACTCTCATGTGGTACCTAACTAGCTTGATCCTATTTCCATCTGACAGGTGGTGTCATATTATGTGCAGAGAAATTACACTGTAGTTGGTCACAAAAGCCTGACCTGATCTCCTTCCTCTTACCCTTGTCTAGCATTCAGAGCTAGAGATAGTCTTTCTTGACATTATTTCCTTGGACCTTCAGAGAAAACATCAGAATGCTCGAAACTCCAAAGTAATCATTGGAATATATATGACTGGGTAGCAACACCCTACGAATAGCTTCAGTTAGTTAGCAAATGATGTAAAGGGAACATTAAGTAGTTTAGTAATTCACCTAGCATGTTCATCTGCCAATCTTATATGGTGTAACAAAACCCTCGTATTTTAACTTGAGATTTACTCTAGTCTTTAAAATTTAATTTTTGTTTGTGTGCTGGTGCAAGGTTATGACTTTAACTTCAGAGCATGGATTAAAGCTTGCACAATGTGATTTCACTCCCGCACCAATATCACTCTTCCAGGCCGTTTTATTTTTCACTGATCATTTTAATACAATAAAATCATGTTGAATAAAGTTAGGTTGGTTTCATTAGAGTTCTTGTTGTCCAGCTATCAATTAATTATATCAGCATCTACACAAAAGTACAAAGTGGCTATGGCATTTCCAGTGGACTCCACACCAAGAAATTTGGGTTATGAGGTGTCCCTTGGGGCCCATTTTTACTCTAGCCAGAGTATATTCAAATGCACATAACCAATGCCATATAATTAGGAACTGAAAGGTATAGTGGACTGACTTAGGTTATTAAGTATGTGATAAAGACACAAGTGGTGGTCATAAGGGAGGTCACCCTTGGCTTTAGAGACAAGGCCTTACCATAGGCTACTGGCATAATAACATCAGTATAGTATTTGAACCCACTTTTTTAAACACAGAGCCTTAAGATTTACCTAGATGAACATAAATGCTCCCTTTTATGAGGAAAGAAAGTAGAAGGGCAGTTGAATTTGCCATGGCCCACTATTCCTATTACACTGACCTAAATGTTAATTATTAAAAGTACAAATCAAGCATATAGCATTACTAGTAATTAGAGAGAATATTGATTAAATAAATGGAGCCAAACTCAGTTTCCTACAGTTCTAAGACATCAAAAATGAAGAATGCAAATCCTGACAAATTCCTCTAAATCAGCCACTTGCCCACTGTGAAAATCACAGTGAGGAGCGCCTCTAGCGGCTCTCAATGAGACATCCACTAGAGGATGGATTAACCCATAGGTAAACATAGCAGTTTCTCTGAAACAAATGCCTAAGAACTAAATCTTACTTTTTTGCCTTTTTCCTCCATTTATTTAACAAAGTCCCTACTATTTAACAAAGTCCCTACTTTGTCTTATGTTTTAAAGAAAACTAGAGCAGACAAAAAAAAAATGAGGAACAGATCCTGAGAGAGAAGAGGAATCGATTGGGGAAAGGTATGTTCGGCATGACAGTGCCGCTTTAAGCATGTGTGGGATAGGCATATGGCTTTCCTAGATATAAGAGACTAATGAAAGTTTTTTTTTAAACCAAGTAAATACAAAAATTTGAGGTTCCATTTCTTGGAGGCTAATGTGGAAGGTTTTTTGTAGTTTCAACACAGCTAGGTGTTGCTCTTGAGGATTTATTTTGTTAGTGTATGAAAAGAGCTACCATGTATTTTTAATATAGTTTTGGAGACACATTTTTGAAGATCTGTGATGGGAAGGTTTATAGAAATTATAGGCATTAAACAAAAAATGAGAAAAATGTATTAATGATTTGTTTATACAGGGTGGGCCAAAATTCAGACTGTGGTGTGAGGAGACAATTTTTTATTTTTTTATTAACTAACCAATTTCAATGATATTACATATAATGAATGCTTCACGTATGGAGATTTATTTGACCAGGTCCTGAAGATGACATTTTTTAATTGCTCCATTTGTTGCCTCGGACAGCTGGGTTCTTTCAATTGCATTGTTCATAACAATATGAAATGGTTTTAGGCTCTAGTGTTCAAATTCCTGCATGGATATTCTCCTTGAGCTGCCCAAGTGTACGCGGTTTGTTCACGTTCATCCACTGCTTTACATATTCCCACAGGAAGTAATTGGGAGCTGAAAAGTCAGGCGAACATTGCGGCCAATTAATCTCAGGATTTCTTAAAATTATCCACTTGCCAGACAGTTGTCTCAGGTGGTCCATTGTGGACCTGGCTGTTTGGGCAGTAGCCCTATCCCTTTGAAACCACATTTCAAGAAGTACATTTTCAATCATATCCCGATATGTCACACCAATAACATTCCACTATTTTTAATCATTGTTCCTAAGTGAAATTACCCATGATGAATGTCCAAAGACTCAGTTATAATATGTCTGTGTAATATGTACTAACAAACAAGCAGATACAGCAACACACGCCGGGCTTGTCTTCCCAGGCAGGTATCGACCCAGTAACCAGTCTTGCTTCTGCAAGGCAGGTGTCGATCCCCTGCCAGTCTTGCTTCTCCTTCATACCTGTCTGCATTAACCATAATATGCAAATCTATTGAATATGCAAATTAGCTAGCCTTGTTATTCAGGTAGTGCACATAATTATAGCAATCAACAGGTGGCGCAGGACAGAGGATAACACAAGACATCCCCCAAATAACATTACAAAATACACCCTGCACTTATAATGGGTACAGGGTGAAAAACATAAGAGTCATTCGGGAACCTACATGAAGTGTCAGTCTTATGCTACCACAGTAAAGACAAAAGGAATTGGGGGCACACCCAGAACATGCATTTTGCAAGAATGGTGCTGCCATAGTGACCAAAATGTATACATAATACAGATTAAGGAACAGCTCACACATAAAAATATATTTAATATTACAAGACTATTTAAACTCACCTATCTCAACAAACATTTGGATTTAATTCCAGCACTACTTCACAGTACCCCAATATTGGTGGGTTCAATTCCAATGTGGGAGACAAACCAAACAGTACTAGTGATAAATCAGCTAAAGTGTATTTAATTAATCTGTTGTAAAAGCATTGTGAATATATAATGCTAAATTAATGTGATAAACACAATTTTAAAAACAGTGTAAAAACTAAACAATTTAAGTGATAGAGCTTTGATGTATATATTCTCAACGCATAACATATATATGCTATATGAAAATTATAATTAAAGTGGCATTACTATCCAAAACCTCCTCAAATATATACCTGTGGTCACCTCCAAAGGGGCCTCTGAAGCTGTGGGGGCTGGGCTGTGATTTTAAGTGATACGAGTGATTGTGACTACAGTCACGGGCTCCTTTGCTAATCATTCAGGAGTCAGATGATCAGTTCTCTAAATATTGATAAATTGATGAAAAGTTTGTAAGTATAAACCTACGAGAACGTTAGTCTTTGACAGACAAAACAAAAAATTCCAGTGACCAGGTTATTTTTTTCGCAAACTTGTGCTAAGGATAGGGAAGAGTTGACAGCGTAACATTTGATACAGATACGTGAGCTAAAGCACCAGTTTGGACACCAAATCAACTTAATTGAAATGAAATTGTTATAATGCCGTGAGGCACTCGGCTCACCTTTAGGGGTTAAACTGTTCACAAACTATTTAACTCCAAAGTCTGTGCTCCAGCTCCAGATCGCTCTGCCCCCTTGTCCTACCGCTTTCTGAAATCCTAGAAATGTAAGCTTCAGGCAGTATTGGGCAGAGAAGTGGCTGACTGGCTTTTAGCAGTCAGCTGACTCTCTTAGCCAGTCAGTAGTACCATTTTAATAAATGGGGAGATAATAATTGGCTTAGAACGACAGCTCTAAGCCAACCAGTGGCATCCCTGCCTAATGATGCCCGAGCCTACCATTTTCTAGGAATTCAGAAAGCTGAAAGTGTTATCCGGCGCTGGAGAACAAAATGTGGGGTTATACCACCTGTGAACGGTTTAACCCCTAAAGGTGAGTCAAGCCCAGGGACCTTGTGGCAGTATAACTTAATTTCAATTAAGTCGTTTTGGTGCCCAAACTGGTAATTAGGCATGGTTAGCCCAAGTTGCTTGCGATTTAATGTTTCAAATAAAAAAAACACAATATTAAAATCCAGTCTTTCAATAGGCTACGTTTATTGAATACATGTAACAAAGAAATCGTTAAATAGAAAAAAACGTTAAAATAAGAAACAATAAGTTGCTATTTTTTAAGACAGTGACAAATATATTTAAATACGTAATGTAGGATAACTACAAGCTTATCGCAAAATTGTTAACAAAATGTGTGTGACTAGATTACCAGTAGAATGTATGTAACATTTCAAGACAGTATCTTAAATAACGCAAAGTTCCAATCCTCTATTTATATGAACAGAAATGTAATTCAAACAAAAAAAATATAGATTTAAGGTACAATGTGGCTAAAACCAAGTGCAGCTCTAGTGTCACCCAAGTGTGATGTCACTCCCACACTTAATAAATATGTTTGAAATTACAAAAACCAAGGTGACAGGTGCACAAATTGATAAAAACCTCTTAATTGCAGATTACAGGAAAGAAAGCCTTATGCCCTAAACACTAGATGCGTTTCGCGTCTCCTATGGACTTTGTCTCAACAGCTACTAGGCCTGCATCGTATTGGTGGAAGTTACACTCCTGGGCAGCGCCGGTTTTTGATGGAACAATTAATTCAGCTCCTCTACAGGCAATTATATACCAGGAGAGATGATGGAAGAAAGAAAGCGATGTCTTGATCCCTCCAGCTTTTCTTGTGGAATATAAGTAAGGGATGAGATTAAAGATTGTAACAATTGTATCCAGGATCGGCAAAACGAGCAACAAGGAGATGCGCCCAGTGAATCAAGTGACACCATGATGACTTTCGCAGGTCGGGAAGCATGTCTAGTGTGGTTTGACTGGTAATATTTTTGAACCAGCAAACTACTAATCTTCATTATAAAATTTGCAATTAAGAGGTTTTTACCAGTTTGTGTGCCTGTCACCTTGGCTTTTACCATTTCAGAAATGTAATTCAATAATGCTCTAAATCAGTCAAGTTACTGCTGTACAAGACAATCTTGTAAATAGGTTATGGACTGGGTGAGTGCAGAAATCACTTAAATTCTGGTTTGTACAGCTATTCACAAGAAACATTATTGCACAAATATATCTTGTTACTTTAAAATTATGAAATTTAAAGTCAGTTAACCTGTAATAAAGAAGGATCAAGACATGTTTGGATGTCATCTCTCCCCCCCCCTCCCCCCCAACGTATATGAACAAATTACATATTTTTAAAAGATATTTGGGGTTTTTTTGGGGGTGGGGAGGTTAATGTACCTGTAACTGTGCAATACTTTGATACAATTGCTTGTTCAGGGAAATGGACCAAACCCAAAATATAGTTTATTACTATTGTATATATATATATATATATATATATATATATATATATATATATATATATATATATATATATATATATACACACACATTTGTGGTCACGGCATAAAGCCGTAGTATTAGTAACATAAGACAAACAGTGAATGGAAATGTCAGTTGTGGTGTGCCGGAACTGACGAGGCAGTAGGCCTGAAATAAAAGAGGGCCTACCTTATGAAGTGCTAAAAAGGAGGTGTGGTGGGAGGGGCAACTCGCCAGACCTAACAGGTAATGAGGGAAGGGCTGGTGCTCCTTAAGAAGGGGAACCAAGCCCCTCCCACAACTTCAGGCCATGCCTTCCATTTGTGGTCACGGCCTAAAGCCGTAGTATTAGTAACATAAGACCAACAGGGAATGGAAATGTCAGTTGTGGTGTGCCGGAACTGACGAGGCAGTAGGCCTGAAATAAAAGAGGGCAAAAAAGATATAACCAGTTTATTCATCCTACAAATATATCATAGCATATCACATATTCATGGTCTTGAATGCTAAGCGCATTTCTTGTATTGGCTGAGGGATGTATCTTGTGTAAGCCGTGGACTTCCAACAGCCTAAAATTTTAATTATGTGAGCCGGGATATTCTTCTTAGAAGCTGTAGTGGCGGCTCCTTTTCTAAATGAGTGGCCAGAGTAATTTGCTGGGTTTAATCCTAAACGGACCAACAACATCCTAACATACACCATGAATTTACTTGTTGTTAGCTTGTTACCGTGTAACGTAAGGAGTGGTTGTGTAGGAGCTATGGTACAAGAGGAGAGGTATTTGTTGAAAACTTCCACCGGACACCAATTATTGTTAGTGGGGTAATAGGTCATAGTGACAGTCTGTCCTTTAGCAGTAGTTTTGGTATGGTGTAGGGATAGCACGTAGTGATCTAGTACTTTTACCAGATTCGACCTAGTGATGAAGTCAGGGGAGTTATAGTTAGTGGTGGTGAACTCTTTGGGCCTAAGAAAACCGTAAAAAGCCAAATAGATGGCTGTTTTAATTACACGGTTGGTATGGGTTTCGAATGGTGAGGTGTCTAGCAGATTGGATAGTGACTGAAACAAAAGATTGTGAATGGGTAGCCTGGAAGGTGAGGGTATAGGGGTGGAGTCTTTAATACCTTTTAGTATGGCTTTAACTTGGTAGGATGACAGAAATCGTTGTCTATTAGGCCAGGTTGTGAGGATGTGATGTTGAATACCTGTGACATACAACTTAATGGTGTTATATGATAGTGTCAGATGAAGGTGGCAAAAAGAAATAAATGCGATGATAGTCTCAATGGAGAATTGGTCAGTGACATTAAAGTCCAGCAAGAATTTATTGAAAACATGATAAGCTCTGCCATATGCTTTCCTGGTGTTATTGGAAAGACCGAGTTGTGAAAGTTGTTGCCCATGATAGAGCAATTCTTTTAGTCCCAAACCAATTCCTGCCACTGAGGTGCTGGAGTCGGTGTCGGGGTAGCTGTTGGTAGTGCTGCCCGGAACTCCTGAAAGCGAGACCGTGAGAAGTGATCAGCAGCGATATTGAGCACCCCAGGAACATGAATGCAAGTTAAAAGAAAACTGTGTTTAGCAGCTAGCCAAGTGAGAGTCCTCATAAACCACATGATGACCAGGGAAGAGGAACGACCCTTGTTTACAATATGGCACGGTGCCATGTTGTCAGAGAAGCAACGCACCGTATTCTCAGACCAGCCAGCTCCCCACTTAACTGCTGCTGCCACAATGGGGTAAAGCTCGAATAAGGCTGATGTGTCTATGAACTATGAGCTGCGAAACTGCGAAACCTGACGTGGCAGCGGCATCCGTCCATAATGACACTGACTTATCTGACCATACCGGGATAAAAATGCTTTTCCCATTCCAATTTAGCAAAAATTCTCTCCACATATGTAGGTCAGCGGTGGCATGTATGTCTAACGTAATGCAGGTGGTATCAGAGTGAAACAGGGGAAAGAGCCTAAGCAAACGGGATATGAACGCTCTCCCTGTGGAATTTAGGGAACCCAACAGAGATTGTAATTCTTTCCTATTACACGAGCCACCTGCTAGGTAAAGGTCAATGGCTGCTAGGATGCGATTAATCTTCTCCCCGGGGAGGCTAGCCTGCATATGTACAGAGTCCAGTACCACTCCCAAGAAGTTGATGATCGTACCTGGACCTTCAGTCTTTGCTGGTGAAACAGGTATCCCTAGTTGTGTGAACAGTCGCGTTATGGACAGGAGGCTACTAGGAGGTACCAGGTTCCTTTCTATGGTCAGGAAGTCGTCCAGGTAATGTATCACAGTTGGGCATTTACAGATGTTAAGCAGCATCCAGCACAACGTCTCAGCAAATACATCAAAAATCCTGGGGCTGCTCTTAGAACCAAACGTGAGGCGTGTGAAAAAATAATACGAACCTTGCCACTTAACACCATGTAAATACCACAGGGAAGGGTGGATAGGGAGTAACTTAAAGGCGTTTACAATATCAGTTTTACTCAGCCATGCCCCTACCACGGCAGAGAGGATGGCAGTGATGGCATTATCTATGGTCGCATATTGGAGGGAAAATTCTTCTGATGGAATAAGAGAATTGAGACTTGGGGTAAGTGATGCATGGGGAGCAGATAGGTCGAGAATTAACCTTTGCTTATTGGAGGATTTGTTAGTGACCAGTCCTATGGGATTAGTTATCCAGACCACGAAAGGCGGGGAGACGAAAGGGCCTATTAAGAAACCTTGGTCAACTTCCTTCTGGAGGAGTAGGTTTATAGTGTCTGGAGCTGCTAGGGCTGTCTGCAAGTTTTTACATTCCAAGATTCCCGTAGGCATGTGAATAATACCCGTGTGAAACCCCCAAGTAAATCCTGCCACCAAAAACTCAACGAGATGTCACGATGGGTGCTCACACAAAAGCTTTTCCAGTAGGGAGACATTAAGAGACGATAAATACTGCTTAGGATATAATTTATTGGGGCACATTACTTTTGAGTGAGCCCTGAAACATTGGGAGCAGACATGAAGCAGTCTGCAGGCACTGTATCCGCACATGCCAGTATTAAAATTGTTACAGGCTTGCGATTTTCCCCAAAACACTATATCACAGCCTAGTTTGTCTTTCAGCCCCCTGCCTGTTCTCCCAGTGGGCATCATGTTAGTAGGGGGAAAAACGGCATTCACCTCAGGAGAGTTAGGGCACAGATTAGCCGTGTGGGAGTTGGGACGAGCAAATGGCACAAGCTGGGGTTTTGAGGCCCGCAAAGTGCCGACAAAAAAGCTCTGTATCAAGCACACCCCAATCAGTTTGATGATTAAACTGAGTAAGAGCGGCCGATGCCTTCGCGTAAAAGGAACGGTGGTAGTCGTAAAAGGACGTACCACCGTACTTGTGCCCCAAATACACCAGCTTGTGGAGATAAAGGTCCAACTCTTCTCTCCTATCCAGATATACTGAGCAAATCACATCTCTGTATATCCCGAAAGCCAACACAAATTCAGGGATAGATAGCTTCCGATTTAACCTAGGGTCCCTAGATTTTAATACCACCTACACATCCCCATATGCATGGTTCTATTTTCAAGGACATCTTGCGAGGCTATAAGAAAAGATACCAGATTGATATCCTTCCCTTCCAAGATTTCCTTCTTAGTGTTTGCAGGCACCATGTGTGCCGGATTAATAATAAGCGGATTTTTAAGACTGCTTGGTATATTACCCGGTAGGGGATCCAGACGCGCCGTAGCAACCGGGGTACCTAATGCAGAAGCTGACCGCTGCTGGCTATCTGCATCCAACTTGTCAAGTTTATCGGTAATACAGCCCAAAGAGGTGAGGACTGAGGACAAAACAGTATGCAGATCAGAAGACTAGCTGCCACTGGACCCTTCCCCCGCCCCTGAGTTATCAGTGTGTATTCAACAGTCTGTACAATTCTGCTTTCCTAGCAGTGGCTGGGAAAGGAATGTTCCTCTTTCGTAGTTCGGCAGTGATCCGAGGAATGGTCCATGCCCTGAGTGATGCAGGGCTCGTGTTGTCGTCCCCCCGGGATGGAGTGACTGATCTAGCCGGTGTGCTGGGGATGGACAAATCTTCCCCGCCTTCAGGTATTTTTGACATGCTACAACATAAAAATAATATGTTATCTGGGGTCCTACTGCACTGGCTGGTGTAACTAATGCCAAGCAGCGAAAAAATTACTTAGAACGTGACTGGTGAGACCCTACTAGTTGCCAAGCGGCTTTGAGAGGCACTATCTATGATTTGGCTCGTGTGGGGTACGTGGCCATTGGCATTATGGCAGGGTGATGGCCTCTCTGTGACTCGTAAAAGCATAAGACAGAATGGGAGTGACAGGTGAGGCCCTCTCTGTGCAACCGAGCGAGGCGGCTAGCTACGAATTGGCCCGAGGGGATGCCGTACCTCCGAAATGAGGATGGGTGTTGGCCTCGAGGGACCACTAACTTAAGGCGTAGAAGGCCAAGAAAAACATACCTGGAGGCTCCTATATTGTATGCCAGTATATCTAGCTTATTACCCGAAAAGCGTAGGTTTGTTGGGAGAATTTATCGAGAGCAAAATGACGTACCTTATGAGCAAATAGCCAGGTAGTAGGATAAGGTGATACAGGCGATCTGTAGTAACCTACGAGAGTAATAGTGAGTTTCCAGGGTTATATCAATATGTACCCATCATTCCCCCTGCAAAACAAGATATCTACCGGAAAATATTCCAACAATAAAAGACTGGAATCAAATACTTACAATGATCAAGGATGCCTATGCCTAGTAATACAGAAAAATATACATAAGGACCCAGGTCATGCGAGTCCACCAGAGGATCATTAATCGTGATTACTGACCTATGACAGGTGAACAGTTGATAGGGTAGCAGCACCTTGTGGATGTTGTGATACTGGCACATAAGAGGATCATAATCTCTAAATTGCTAACCTTGCCCGACCGTAAATATCTGCATAATACATAATTACCAAACAGTTAATACTCGTAAATGTGTAGCTATGATGTACGTACTTAGATATAACTGAAGTAGAAACAGAAAGACCCCGTAAGCCAAGGTATCACATTTCTTGTAACCATCCTGTTGACCACCGGGTTTATTCAAGACATAGATCATAATAAGCAAATACATGCCACAAACTACTGCTGCCAATACCATCAGGACAATTAGCATCAGTAGCGTTTTATGACATATGTCTTCTTATCCTGTGACCAATGCCAAAATATTAAATGTAATTATGCCACATGTCATAACCCTTATGACCACCAGGGGTCAGTCAGACATTTTAACCCAATTCAGAACATATGGTGATAAAGTGAAGCCAGGAGAAAGGTGAAAAACGAAAAAAAGGTCCAGCCACTAGATGTCGCCCTAATACATATAGCCATCTTATAATCGAATATGACCAGCGTTTCGTTAACCGAACGGCCATGAGATGGCCTGAATATGCAAAGTCTGTCCCAACCGAATAAACCCTGTTCACTCATACCCATATGCAAATATGACATACACGAACGCCGGCATTCGTTTTAAATATGTACCGAACAAGTGGTACAATGCGTGCGCCCGTCGACCATTGATGACGTGCAACGGCCGCGCCGAAACTTCCGGCGGCCGTAAGACTTACGATTTTGCGACTTGGTGCCGCCACGAGAAGCCCTGCGAAAACCCCTTGCCTGCTTTCAAGTCAGAAACCGGAGGAACAGGACTCGTTGGGACCCTGGAGGCTGCCCATGAGATGCAGGTAAGCAAAATGGAGTCAGGACTGACCAGAAGTGACGACTTCTCTCCACAACTCGCCAGACCTAACAGGTAATGAGGGAAGGGCTGGTGCTCCTTAAGAAGGGGAACCAAGCCCCTCCCACAACTTCAGGCCATGCCTTCCATATATACACACTGTATTTTCTGGCGCAAAAGATGACTTTTTAACCCTGGAAAATCTTCTCCAAAGTCGGGGGTCGTCTTATACGCCAGGTATAGGGTCTATATGGCTGCCGGAGGCGCCCTGTGCCCCCATCTCCAGCCCTTCTAATGCTGCAGCCGCCTGAGCGCTCTATAGAGAGCACTCAGATGACTGCCGCACTGCTTCTCTTCTCACCTCCCCTTCCCTGTGCAGAGTGGGTGGCCGAGCTCCTCTTCGTCCTGTCAGTCCGGCCGGGTACCGCGCGGTACAGGAGATTCAGTTACCTGTTCCCGGCCGGACTGAAAGGAAGTGAGCACTCAGTGTGCACTTCCTTTCAGTCCGGCCAGGAACAGGCAACTGAATCTCCTGTACCGCACGGTACCCGGCCGGACTGAAAGGAAGTGCACACTGAGTGCTTACTTCCTTTCAGTCCGGCCGGGAACAGGTAACTGAATCTCCTGTACCGCGCGGTACCCGGCCGGACTGACAGGACGAAGAGGAGCTCGGCCACCCACTCTGCACAGGGAAGGGGAGGTGAGAAGAATGTAGGGAGGATTGGGGGGGGTGGAGTAAAAAGAATGGGGAGGGAATAAAAAGAATGGAGGGGGAGTAAAAAAAATGGAGGGGGGGTAAAAAGAATGGAGGGGTGGGAGTAAAAAGAATATATCGCAATTAGCCTCCTGTGTGCTAGACTAGCAGGCATGGATTATATGCCCAAACAGCCTGGCACATACCTGGGCTTTAAATGCTATTTCAGATTATCATTATTTAATGTCTTGCTGTGTAGCTCTGTCTGCTCACTGTACATCATGGCTAATTTTGAGGGGTAGTCTTATACGGAGAGAATATCCCAAACTCTATATTTTAACTGGAAAAGTTGGGGGTCGTCTTATACGCCGGAAAATACGGTGTATATATATATATATATATATATATATATTTAAAGTTTTTGCAAGATTTTAAGTTTGCTTATTGTGCAGGTCAATATCTTAAGGGGATTAAGACAACTCTATAATGAGTTCGCACTTCATACAATTTCTAAGTATCACAGATGTGTATAAAAAAAATTAACAATAGAAAGCTCACTGTCACTTAGGAAAGGCACAATTAAAAAAAAAAAGAAAAAACCCAAAAGAATTGGAAATAGTTCTGTTTTCTTTATCATTTATTAAAAACGGTGTATTGTATTAGACATGAAAAAGGAGTGTAATGTTAAATATCATAAGAAAGTTTTCATTAATATTAGTAATCAATTAGAAAAATTCATGAATAGGCAATAAGCCATTTGACATATCATGTCCCTTTAGTCATAAGGTTTGAATTTAACAGTCTATTCTTCATCGACAGATCATTAAATCTGTGCTCTCCTGTCGACGTTGTCCTTAGCGTGGTTTTGATTTGCCTATCAGGGTAATAGAGAGGCTATTGCATAACATGGAAACAGTGAGTTATTTGGAAATTGCGAACGGTTACAACAATACTGTACAGAATGTGAGAAGTCTTTCTTTAAATCTATATGTAAATTAAAGGGACACTGTAGTTACTATAAGCATTTCATCTCTTTGAATTGGTTATAGTGCCTGGAGTACCCTGGCACTGTCCCTCCATTCAGTGTTGCACCATGTTCGTGCAGTATGCCACAAAATAAGAGTCCCTGGCCACCCACAGTCCGGCCCCTTCAGTATGTGTAGCTAAGGCAGAGATTACACACTTCCTTGTTGTCATACCCACTCATACCGTCAGTTGGAACTCTGACAGGCTAAAAGCAGTCAGCTGACACTCTCAGCCAATCACAGCTGCCCATTTCTGCTCAGGCTAATACTTCCTTATTAGCCAAAGCAGCACAGAGGGGATGGATTGCCGGGGACTATTGTTTAGCATTAAAACTTTAAAAACTGTTTAATGCTGATAGAAAAGATGGGACCAGAAGACTCCAGACACTATAACCAGTTTAATGAGATGAAGCAGATACAGTGCCTACGGTGTCCCTTTAAATTAAATTAGAAAGAAAATAAATAAACCCAACAAACTTAAAAATGCACCAGTACAGTACATAGTACAGACTGAATTCTATTCTAACTGAATATGGAAAAAACACATTGATTTTATTTTATTAAAAAAGTTTGTTTTCCACTAATTAAGCAATATAATTTTTACTTAGAGACTAACCTGTTCTGTCCCGAAAAAGCTACACTTATCCTACATTAAATGATGCAGCAGAATCCCTAATTCCTTAGATGTGGAAAGATTGATGGCATTGTAGGTCCCACATATGTCTTCTAGAATGTATTCAATTCCTTTTGGGAGCCACCGTCTCAGAGGTAGCAGAAGCAACCTAAACGTAAGTGTTTTAAATATGTTTAAAATAGGTTTTAATCTATACATTTGCTGGCGATTTCAGCAGTCTAACTTTTATACTGGTCCACGTTCAAGTTGATGCTTTCTTAAAGATAGCAGATACGATCACACACTTACAAAAAAATTAAGATCAGAGATATGGTTGGGGAGGGGGGAATTAATAACATTTTAACTATTTTGTCTTGAGTACATGTCTTAGAAAGAAACTAGTCTATTAGCTTTCTTGGGTCAATATAGATTTAATAGCCTAAATATGTATTTTAATAGCCTAATATAGGTGTGTGAGTTTATCAAGATTTACAGTATATATTTTATCGATACACAAAAAGAGCATAATCACACAGATGTGCCCTTAATCTACAAATATAATCTACATTATGCAGCTTGTTAAAATCCTGACAGAGCAAATCTTAAAATGTTGATAACAAAATCTGGGTAGAATGGAGAAAAATCTTCTGGAATTAATCATTTTTACAATTGATAGTTCAAGCTGAATGCATGTAGCAACCAGACTAACACACTAGTCGCCAGCGACCCATTACTATGTTAGAGCTTAGAATATAAAACACATAGATCTTAGCATTAGGAGAGATAAAACAAGAATTAATACCAGGATGGAGAAATATTCTGACATAGAAGCTCAGTTAAAAGGCAAGCAGAGAATAAAAAGCCTGGTAGACACCAAAACCAAAAGAGCATAACTAATTCTTGTGGTCCTATTAGATGACAAGATAAAGAAAAGTGAATGAAAATATTTAAGCCTTTTCCAAAGATTTGTAGTATTCCTTCAGCACAGTCCAAGCTGTTGGAGCCATAAATCCATCTGGTGGATTTTGTCCTTCTCGAGCTAGTTTGCGCATTCGAGTTCCTGAAATGAATTCATAATCTTCAGCACTGCAAAATAACACAAAAAGAGGTTAAACAAATTCAAAATTCCCAGAATGAACCCTCTCAGAGAAAGAATGGTTTTGAATCATCCTTGGAAACACATTATGATGTCATTATAAATGATGTGCAACTCAAGACTCAAGAGACTTTAAAATAGAACATTGTAAATACACATAGCTAATAAAGATATGTCCTTTATCAACTGCGTACTTTCAAATGCAAGAAAAGTGTAAATATTTAAGATGCAAAAGAGGCCATTCCAATCTACACATTATGAGATGTGTGTGTAAGTCACATCGAAGTGTTAACTTTGACTTTCACATGGGTGACATCTAAATCCCCAAAGGGTGTCTCTTCTTCTCTCTTCTTTCTATTTTTCCCGTTCTCTCTTTTGATGGTTACCTGGGGCGGCATCGGTCGAGTTATACTAGAACGTTCCTCTGCTTAAACCTGGGTTAGGTGATTGGGTGATGAAAAACAAAGCTATACAATCTTTTACTTAATGTAAAGAGTGTATCTCGATTATGTATTCCTTCACTCTACATAACAATCTGTTTTTGTGTCACTATTGACTGAGCTGCCTTCCTGTACACACTTGATACTTACGTAAACTTGTTGGGAATGTTTACAGCTGTATTCAGTTTTGTTATCTCTTTAATCTGTCTGCCAATCTAGTTCAATAAACTCTTATTGAATACAAATACCCAAAGGGACAACAGATAACTAGCTCAGTAGCAAATAAAACAAAAAAAGTTGGACTCTTGTATTGTGTGACGCTCAGTACAGTAGATTAGAATACAATAATACATCCAGCTAAATCTGAAATGCTGGGACAGCAACAAGGTTTTGCAGTGGCCTACTGCCACCTATCAGACATGGTATGAAAAGCAAATTGCTGACACACTTCCTTACATCAAGGTTAAACATATTCCTATTTAACGTGACAGTCATATGTTGTTGGTCCTGAAGGCGTTAAAGTCCACTCAGCAACTCTGATATTTTAAAATAAAGTGCGGTTGTTTTAAAATAAAAATTTTTTAAAAAAAAAAGACTAAAATGGTTATTTACTAAAGTGAGAATTCGTGAAAATTCTGAGCAAATTTTAAATATAAGCCCAAAATAGCCAAACTGCACACAGAACGGACATGGAGAATTTTTGTAAAATCAGCTATTTTGGCTCAAACTTTGAAATTTATTTTGAATTCCACTGTTAGGGAGTACATTTTCTTGGATTCTGATAACAGCACAATGCCCGGAGAATGAGGTGATTGGCTAGTTAACTATTAGTTGCGGAAATCAGAGACGTCCAAAGTTTGTCGTCAAATGTTTATAAAGAGGAATGTGTATGTTTGAGTCAGTGACAGTGTATCTTTTCCTTATTCCTATAAATGCAACTGAAGTGTGCAACATAGGTAATGCTTCATTTCTGCATTCCCCGAACCAGGAAGCATTTTCTTTTGATTTCCTGTGCATGACTAAGTTTTTAAAGGCAAAGCACAGACAATTGTTTGGCATTTAAAATTTGCAATGGAAGCCAGAATGTTCCAATACAGCCTTTCCCTTGATGTAATTGGTGGGGAAGTTTATCTAATAGCTAACAGGAAGTTAGGGAGTTAAGGATTATTTATCTAAATCTTTTTTGTATTTTTTTTCTTTTAGAACTTGTCAGCTAAACATTATGGTTGGCTAAGTTCATCTCAGGCTTAGTTAAATATATCTGTAACTTCTACCAAAACATGTGCTGTCATAACAGCATATGCTGTGCAGAAGGTGCCACTGGCCCTTTTAAAATTATTAGCATTTCTACGGCTCATGAAAATGTCAAACAATGTATAGATCACATAAGCTGGAATTCGAGGAATAGTTATAGTTGAAGAAAAACAATCTAAATTTTTGTAGTCAAATGTTTAAATGTCTCAATTCAGCAGAACTGAAAGTATTAAAGGAGACTTGGTCATGCCAAATGGGTTAACAGTGATTCGGCTTCAGCCGAATTCTCATAGAACGGATCTAACACCTCTTATTATGTGAGGATAGTTAGAATATTAGCTCTATCAGAGAGACGCAGCATTTAGTGCAAACAATCACAAATTTTTCAATCAAAATTGGTTGACAAAAGGTAACTTCACAATATTGTGATGGACTTCATAGTAGTCTCTTAGCCACTATTACTACAGCTTGCTGTAGTGGTCATGGTTCTAAGGCGTGTCACTTTAAATGAGTCCTGCAGAGAAAATAGTTTGAAAAATGTTGTTTAAAGACATTTGTAGAGGCAGTTAGGGAACCCCCTCCTTCACCAGCAAGCATGGGTTGTTGATTGAGGGAGCATGTATGTAGAAAAAAGTTGAAAATCTAATGACTCAATCCTTTTCCAGTGATGTCAAATCCACGGCTAACTTTAGTCGAGTCTTGGAGAAGGGACAGGTATTGTTGCGGGAGAAAGAGCCATGCACTGACGAATAGTACGAATAGTCCCTTGTCTCCAGATGTAGGGTTCTCCAGCAATCCACTAGGTGTAGTGTCCGCAAGGCTTTCTTGATGCTTCGAATACATGGATATGTGATCGCACTTCTTCCCCTGGACGTGTCCATGGAAGGGTCCAATGACGCATTGAGGTCACCTCCCAATATCAGTAGCCCCTCCGAGAAGTTTGCCAGCAGCCGCAGCGTCTTTGTGATGAATATGTGTTGGCGGGAATTAGGAGCATAGGTGTGGATCTGCGAGTTGATGGGCCCTTTCACAAAAAGGTATCGTCCCTCCGGGTCTGTCTTTTGATCCAAGAGGACGAACGGGGTCCCTTGCGAGAACAGTATTGCCACTCCGGCTTTCTTGTCCAGAGGGTGCGATGCGAAGTAGACACTAGGGAACCTCCTGTCTTTAAGCACTTGTTCTGAGCCTAGCTTGAAGTGTGTCTCCTGTATCATTGCAACGGACGTCCGGGATGACCACAGTTCCCGCAGCAATCTGGTGCGGCGTTCGGGGATGTTGAGGCCCCGCGCGTTAAACGTACGGACGTGTAGTGGGAGCGGTGCGAAGGCTTTGGGGGGGGGGTTATGGTACAAACCTGTGAAGCTGGGCTGGAGTAAGGAAGAGGGAGAGAGGAGGGTAGACAAAGAGGAGAAAGAAGAGCTAGTAGAGAGAGAGAGTGAGTTGAAAGCTGCAGGAGAACAGAGCAGACCTAAGCTTGGAATTCAAATTGTAGCTGATGTGTATTGTACCCCCCCGGAGCCGAGGGCCATGGACGCCCCCCCACGGGGCACGCAGGTCACCGTGGCTCATCCCTAGAGGTACCCCGGGGGGGCCAGCGGATCCATTTGCAGATTGGGGCACAGACACCTCGGCTGGCGCAGTCCATTTAGCACCCAGATCCCCCCCTGTAGGCGAACCGCCTCCCTCACCACAAGCCCAGTTCAGCCCATTCCAGAGTCTTAGCCCATCCAAAACAAGCAGTCCAGAACCTCCACCCAGCAGGATAAGTGTGGCAAGGTCCCTGTTAGTGTCCACAGGGCAGGTCCCAGCTCTCCCATCTCGGGTTGCCACTAAGTTGCGTATATGTAGGAGTATGGGGGTATCAGCTGCACTGTCTCTGAGGTCCGGAGAGTAGGATTGAATGTCACCACTGTGGCAGCAGTTCCCTCTAGGACCTCCTTGTCCCCAAGACACCCCCCCAATCAACAACCCCCAGACCTGTAACTCGGTGGCTTGGTTCAGAGAGCTCCAGGGTGCATCTCAGCTCTCTCATTCGTGGCCCGCCCAGCTGTGGTAGGAGGTGAGCGGGGAGCACGGAGCTGGCGCTGGCGTTACCTTTGTTCTCCAGGCGGCAGGGTAGTCGGGTGTAGAATCCAGTTTTGAACCGTCGTGCTTGGTAGCGCAAGGGCCCTGAGAAACCCCGGCACATCCTCTGGCGTCTTGATGGTAGCCCAGGCTTCACCGGACCGTGCGTGTAGGCACAAGGGGATGCCCCATCGGTATGTCAGGTTGCGGCTGCGAAGGAGACTCGTGATAGGGCGTAGCGCTAGTCGGGCGTTCAGAGTGAGCGGGGACAGGTCTTTGTATAAACTGACCGCTGCGTTGCGGAATTGCCATACCTGGCGGTCACTGGCCTGATACATTATCCGTTCTTTTTGTTGGAACGAGTGTAAGCAGCACACTACGTCCTGGGGCGTGCAGTCTGACCTGGTTTGGCGGAAGGCCCTGTGCACGCGATCCAGTTGGAAGGTCTCTGGGTCTTCATTTCCCAGGATAAAGTTGAAGAGTGCTTGCAGCGTAGCCTCTAGCGGTTCCCCCTGCATGCTGTCAGGTAGGCCCCGGATCCTTATATTGCACCTCGTGCCCCTATTGTCTAGGTCTTCTACCTGCCTCCTTACATCCAGCAGCATATGTGCTAGTTCTGCAGCCTGATGTCGCTGGGTGGAGGTGGTAGCTACAGCCTCCAGTGTGGTCACTCTATCCTGGAGGGCAGTGACATCCTGCCTGATGGCTGCTAGCTCTGCCCGGATTGTACCTTTAAGGGAGGCCTCCAGAGCCCCTGCGTCTGTTTTAGTGAACATCGCCTGCGAGATGGCACGCAGGTCCACTCTCATCTGCAACATGGGGTAGGGTGAGGATGCCTCGCTGATCTCAGAGGGCTCCGAGGACATTTCCACGTGGTGTGCATACCATCGGGCCAGCCCAGAAAGGTGTCTGGCTGTTGCGCGGCAGTTGCTGGGGACAGGACTTTCTTGTGCGGCCCATATCGACCGGGTAAGTAGATTTTAGCAGCTGTTAACGGGACCCGGTATCAGGAGCAGAGGTCTCAGGCAGCCATCTTGCCCGCGCGCCAAACCATGCCCCCTCCCGATGGTTTTTTAGAATGTTTCTGGCTATGAGGGACAGGATTTCTCAATTATAAAAAATAAAAAAGTCAATATATTACTTACAGAGTTGGCAACATAGTTGAGACAACCTGCTAAAATGTACATTTTCTAGAGTGGATTCACTAACAACTCAGGTACAAAACTGGCCAGGGCCATTTGCAACGCTGAACGCCAGTGAGTTTTTCTATATACTCATACAAACAATCAAACTTTTTCAGATTGATTTTCTTTAGTATAGAAGTAAAAAGTTGCGACTTAAAAATTTGCTGTTGAATAAATAAATAAATAGTCATGTTGAGGGCTGGGTAACTTTCAGAGCATTTAGGAAAGGGGGAGAGATCTACAGAGATTATTTTGGAGAAGTTAAAAATCTCATAAAATTAAAGTGTTTTAAACATACAAAAATGTTAAAACGGTCCCCTTTTTATGGTCTATTCTAGACGTGATTTCTGGCACCACTGTGACTACGCACCATAAGAAAAAAAATTAAAAATGTTGTGATTACTTTTCCGAGCTCTCCATCTCTAAATAAAAAAGCTGTTTGAGTATACAAGAAAAGAGAACACTTTATAGGTGTAAAAAGGACTGTAATTATAGCAAACAGAATGCGGTACACAAAGAGTAACTCAAAAGAAAACAAATTATAGAAAAGAGACAAAAGGATTAAATAAGACTATTCATACCAGGAACAAAGATTCCCAAGAAGGGTGCCGATTATTGTGTGAAATATTGCTAAATCTCCTCCACTATGTTAAACAGTTGTGGTTTCTAAAAATTCAGGTGGCTGTACAACCTTTACTGGGAGGTTCATACGTTAGATTGCATCTGGCAAAGCAGATGTATGGGTGTTGGGGAAAAATAATCTCTTGCACATTTGCTTTAACCACTTGTCTCACAATTCCAAGAAAAGCTTGTACTATACCTAAAAATATATATCTAGAATCTGCCCAACCAATATGAGTAGAACTGTTTTAAAGTGAATCAGAAGTGCAACAAGGGTTAACCAAATAAAAAAAATAATGGTAGCTTCTTATTCACCTAAAAAACAAATCACCCAGTTGTGCCGTGGATGAAAGCCAAAGCACTTCCCAAGGGCTTATGGGGAAAAAGTTCTACCATAGAAATGAATGAGGTGATAAAGATTGGCTGATAGCAATATTCCACGTGGATTTTTTTTTAGAAAAAAGGATTACAAAGATATAGTACAATCATTATGTATATATATATATATAAAAAAAAAAAAGTCTTTATGTCCTAAGAGACTAAATAAAGAAACTGTAAAAAAAAAATATTAGCTAATCAGTAATGGACCTGAGTGTCTTGCTAGCGACAACAGAAACAATGACACCGGTTTCATATGGGGGATGGAAATTCCTAAACAAGACCGCTCTAGAATTGGAATAACAATGAGATTCTGATGTAAACCTTAATAATAATGGTGGTCTGACCACATGAACTGGAAATGCCCGGTACCACATGAAAGGCTGCCTGGCTGGATGACTCTGCAAAGGCTTTTTAAAATTAAGTTAAAAAAAAAGAGCTAGATCAAGTATGTTCTTCATTCCTCTCTATAGTAGTCTGTCACCACACTGCGTTACTGAAATGTCTTCCCTAACTTAAAATGCAGCGAACAGTAGGGCAATAGGTCGAAGGCATGTTTATAAAAATCCAAGCAGTTTATGAATTTTGAATATTTCAAATGACTTTATGACCATGTGGAGAAAAATGTTTTATCTTCCAGGCCCATGATAAAAGACAAATACAGTTTTCTATTTAGATATGATAAAGACGTTTATATTCGTTGAGAGAAGTATTTAATAATAATTTAAAAAAAATATCTAAACTTTAAAAAAAAAAACACTATCAAATTTTGCCTGAATGATAAACATCCTAATTCAATGTGAACAGCACATTTACTTAGGATGTCCATACATATTTTAATGATAAATATATTTAAAAAAAAAAAAAAAAACTATAACGGAGGATGCATCTGCAAAAGATAGCTCAACGCGCGTTTCGGCGTTCACATACGCCTTTGTCAAGACCTGACAAAAGGCGTACGTGAATGTCAAAATGCGCGTTGAGCTATCTTTTGCCGATGCATCCTCCGTTATAGTTTTTTTTTTTTTAATATTTTTATTCTTATTTACCTGGGCTCCTGCTATGTCTGTAATGGGGATTTGATACTCGCACTAGCTCTACTAGGATACCCTGGGGTCAGACTAGGCTGCCTCAAAGCAGCAGTGAGGGATTCCTGTTATGCCTTTGGGCTAAATAGACAGCTTAGGTGTCAACCAGCACTTTTCGTTGGTACCATATGGCTGCTTCACCACTAATAGTGTGACTTATACTCCGATATCATCTCTATCAGTTCCTCTAGTTCAAGACCGGGAGGCTATTGGCATAGAGCAGATCTAGACTCTGATGGTTACTGATTATCCCATCAGTATAGCCTTCCTATTTCCCTGTATGTGAGGAGATACAATTTGATATCGTTCTTACTAGCTCCTTCAGTTCCAGACTGGGAGGCTCCTGGTTTAGAGCAGCTCTAGACTCGGATGGTTATCGACTGCCCTATTAAGCTCAGCCTTCCTAGATTTGTGTCTGTGAGGACTGGGGGGGTAGATCTATTAGAAGCAGACCTCTATGTGTTAGGTTATATGGGACCCTTTTGTTTGTATCAGCCATCTCTCCTCATTCACTACCAGGGACCCTACTGAAGACATTTATCTATGTAGTTAAGTGCTATACTTTTCCGTTTCTTCAGATCTTCCCCTTTACTTCTCTGGGAGATCTATATGGACAAATCAACCCTCTAGAGATTGCCCGGTAAGATCACTGTACTTTGGGGGACTCTGTAAGTGATTGTGACCTAGTCCTTTCATGACGTATCTTAAAACCACTTCTATTCCCCCTAATTTACTCATAAGGCACTCTACATCCTATGTGCTAATCTTCTTACTTGTCACACATTCGCGGATAGTATACATATATTGTAACCCAATACTGGACTGTACAAGATTCAGACATATTTACACGTAATACCACTAATATAGGGAAGCCCTTAGCATTTTATCTTGATCCCATCTAGGATCTTTCACTGCCAGCTACTGTGGACCGTATAAATCTGTATGTGGTACTCAGGATCACCCACCCAGGTTTTTAATTGGTTATAGTTGTTCACTTTATCACTTTTTAGACACGGTTTTTGGGTGTATGGATTTGACTTTTTGATTTATTATTTATTCTTTTTATTTATCGGCTCAATAAAGGTATTTACCATGTTTATGTAACTTTTAATTTAAGGTGGTATTTTTAAATGTGAGTGGGTTCCATCCACTATTCAGTGAATGGTCTCCCCACCCCATTCTTTTGTTTGTTCTATACTATTATTGTGGGGTCAAGCCCCTGTATACCCCCTGTAACTTTTTTTGTGATGTTTGACGTTGGGTATTTCCCAATACCATTACTTCTTTATCTTTTTCACTTCAGTGTTCCTGGTCCTACTAAGAATAAGAAATCATGCACTGTGTAGGATAATATAGGTAAACAATTACTTTTTCCAGAATGAATGGTATAAGATATGGAAATCTAACATATACAGCTCCCCTATTCAGCCAGCCAACTGGATATATACAGTGTGAGAATGCACGGGCTCTTCATGAGTGGACATCAGCCTCCTGAACCTGCAGGAGCAATGCTACACTCACAGCACAGTGTGTATAAGTCCAAAACTATGACTTACATAGGTGCAAAGGCAGGGCTTGCTCATACTGTACAAGTACTATTGTGACTGAATGGGGAAACACTACTTCTACAAATGATGCCAAGGTAGTGTGTAAAGTCTCAGCACCAGATATTTTTACAAAAATTAAAGAAATCAGAAAGTACTTCCACACAATATTACCACAAACCATAAGCTCCAGTGTTTAAAAGTACACTGCAAGAATCATTATTCTATGTCAAATGGTAACATGTCACAGCTATATGACAAGATTACAATTATTAAAGGGACACTATATTCACCAGAACAACTACAGCTTAATGTAGTTGTTCTGGTGAGTATAATCAATGCCTTCAGGCATTTTTATACAAACACTGGTTTTTTTCCAGAGAAAAGGCAGTGTTTACTTTGCCCCTAGGGTTACCACCAAGTGGCCACTCCTTAGATGACCAGTGGAGGTGCTTCCTGGCTCAGTGCTGCACAGTAGGCAGCAGTGCCGTTCAGTGTCTCCACGCTCTGCATGGGGACGCTGTATTTCCTTATAGAAATGCATTAATTAAATGCATCTCTATGAGGAGGTGCTGATTGGCCAAAACAGTGTTTGGCCCCACTCCCTTGTCGATTTTATCCAATCCAATGCTTTCCCCAGCAATTCTGATGTCACCAAGGGAACAGGGCCAGGGCCAGGGCCAGTGGACAAACGCGGCGCTCGGAATAGGGTGAGTTTTAATTCCTTTTAAGGGGGCTAAGGGGAGGCAAGTTACCTAAATGGTGGGTTTATTAGTGATATTGCAGAAGGTCTTGATGGTAAGGTATGTCTTTTTGCTGATGATACTAAGATATGTAACAGGGTTGATGTTCCAGGAGGGATAAGCCAAATGGCAAATGATTTAGGTAAACTAGAAAAATGGTCAGAATTGTGGCAGCTGACATTTAACGTGGATAAGTGCAAGATAATCCATCTTGGACGTAAAAACCCAAGGGCTGGGTACAGAATATTTGATAGAGTCCTAACCTCAACATATGAGGAAAGGGATTTAGGGGTGATTATTTCTGATGACTTAAAGGTAGCCAGACAATGTAATAGAGCAGCAGGAAATGCTAGCAGAATGCTTGGTTGTATACGGAGAGGTATTAGCAGTAGAAAGAGGGAAGTGCTCATTCCATTGTACAGAACACTGGTGAGACCTCACTTGGAGTATTGTACACAGTATTGGAGACCGTATCTTCAGAAGGATATTGATACCTTAGAGAGGGTTCAGAGAAGGGATAATAAACTGGTTCATGGATTGCGGGATAAAACTTACCAGGAAAGGTTAAAGGATATTAACATGTATAGCTTGGAGGAAAGACGAGACTGGGGCATATGGGAGATATGATAGAAACATTTAAATACATAAAGGGAATCAACACAGTAAAGGAGGAGACAATATTTAAAAGAAGAAAAACTACCACAACAAGAGGACATAGTCTTAAATTAGAGGGACAAAGGTTTAAAAATATCAGGAAGTATTACTTTACTGAGAGGGTAGTGGATGCATGGAATAGCCTTCCAGCTGAAGTGGTAGAGGTTAACACAGTAAAGGAGTTTAAGCATGTATGGGATAGGCATAAGGCTATCCTAACTATAAGATAAGACAAGGGACTAATGAAAGTATTTAGAAAATTGGGCAGACTAGATGGGCCGAATGGTTCTTATCTGCCGTCACATTCTATGTTTAAAACTATAGGGTCAGGAATACATGGTTTGTGTTCCTGACCCTATAGTGTTCCTTTAAACACTTCTATGATTGCATAATTCACCAACAAGTGCAACAGCACATGTGACTTCATTGGTCTAACTCTGCTTTTATGAAAGAAGAAAATATTTAAGTATATTAGATAAAAAAAAGAATCAGGAATATAAGTAAACGGTGACATGTTCTAATGCTGATCATTGCCAATAAGGTTTTGATCAGGAAACTGTAACATTAAGAAATCTTGCTTTTGGAGAAGTGCACTTTCTAATATAACAATCTAATCCAATATTCAGTCTGGCTGAGCATGCTGGAAGCTGGAGCTGTAGTTGCAGTGCTATTTTCCTCTAATCTATTTTCCTATAAAAAACTATCATGGCATTTTTTTATAAGCAGATTTATAAAATGGTTGCATTAACTCTGAATTAACACATAAGAATTCTCCAGTACAAGTTTCTTACAAAGCATGCAATGCTTTGAAGTTACATACAAACTTGGTCTGCTCAAATCATGTAAAATCATTTGATGTGTATTATGTTTTGTAAAGATACGCATCTATAAAGAATAACATTTGTTCTAGAACATAGACTTTAATTTCACAGTATGATATGTGTTTTTGTTGAATGGAAATCTGGCAATGCCACAACAATGCATTCAAGACAAAATAACACAGGACTATGTGAAAATGTGTGGGATAGATTTAAAACCTCCCAAGGGTAAAAACACACACACACGAAGAATAAAGAAAAAAATATTAAAAAAAAAATCACCCTCACAAACACCTTTCTTTCACACTGACCCAATACAACAAAGCTGCCTTTGTAATCTCAGCATATTCTGCAATTCAATAAAAAAATATAAATGAATCAACTATCTCACAAATCACTAGGCATGCTCAGTGTAGAATATGCAAATTTACAGAAGGTCCAATTAGGACAGCAGTCCCAAACTGAAACTGTCCAGACTGATCTGGGATACTTGACTGACTGTGATTGAGTCTCACACATCACCTTCTCTAAAATTTTCTCATAGAAAGCATTCGATTGGAGGATTGTGGCACAGCACTGTATCTACCGTGAGACTGACAAGGCATTTGCCCCTCCTCCCCCAACCACAGGCTGGCATGCGCGGATGTAGGAGGCAGGCAGCGAGGGAGCAATCTCCCCAGAGCTCTTCCTGCTCAGCTCCCTCGTGCGCCCGGCAGTAATACAGGAGCCGGAATATGACGACTCTCCGGTTCCAGCATCACTAAGAGGTGCGCAAGAGCAGGAGGATCAGGGCTCCTTGGCCACCCGCCTCCACCGTTCAGCTGTCTGCCCGACCTCCTGCCTGCCTGATTGCCTGTTGAGCTGCAGCTAGTCCCACCAGACCACAGGGAAAAATCCACTCAACCACTCCAGCACTCCCAAAGGTAAGAGACTGGGTGAATTGAACTTTAAATTGTATTTTTTTTTTTTATTGTAAGTGTTAATGTGTGTGTGTGTGTGTTTGTTAGTGGGAGTGTGTATGTGTTAGTGAGTGTGTTAGCAAGAGTGTGTATGTGTTAGTGAGTGTTTGTCAGGGAGTGTGTATGTGTGTGTCAGTGAGAGTGTATACGTGTTTGCCAGTAAGTGTGTATGTGTATCTGTCACTGAGAGCGTGTCTGTTAGTGTGTGTGCATACGTGTTTCAGCGTGTGTATCTGTGTATGTCAGTGTGTGTATGCGTGTGTCACAGAGTGTGTATCTGTCAGCTAGTGTATGCATGTCTGTCAGTCAGAGTGTGTCTGACACTGAGTGTTGCATTTGTGTGTTTGTCAGTGTGTATCTGTTAGTGAGGATGTGTGTCCCAGTGTATGTGTGTGTCTCTGACACAGAGTGAGTGTGCATGCATTTCTGTCAGTGAGTGTGCATATGTGTCTTGTCAGTGAGTGTTTGTGTCTGTCGGTGAATGCGAGTGTGTGTAACTGTGAATGAGTGAGTGAGAGTGTGTGTGTGTCTGTCTGTGAATGTGTATGTTTCAGTTAAAGTATGTGTTGGTTAAACAATGTGTGTGACAATGACTGTATCTGTAAGTGAGTGTATATCAGTGCATGCACCAGTGAGGGCGTATGTCTGTCAGGAAGATAGATTTGGAAGGGGGGACCTAGGGCAGCACAAAACCAGAATACATCACTGACGTGGCACTAGCCACAGGTGTGCTTCTTGACCCCAGTGCTCTTCTACTGGATTGTATAGGAAAAAGCAATGGCTACCAGATGATGTCGCAGGGGTGGTGGTGAAGTACGTGTGGCTGAACCCAAGATGTCTTGGCATTGGAAAAAAAAGTTAAAAGCTTATCCTTTTTTTTTTAAACTTAATTTAGGGAGGCCACTGAATCTAAATAACTTTATAGTTTAGAGTTTCTTTAATATTGGGTTCCAGGGACAATATTTCAATAGCAAAATAAAAACCCTTTACATTAAGAATGTGCTCACACTTGGTAGAGAAGTTTGCTAAACCCAAAAAATAATTGTTGGTCAAGAGGCCTACAAAAATGTGTATCAACCAATGAAGCAAAATTTCACAGGTACATTGAACTTACTGTGCAGAGTCAAAATAATCCATGCATTTTTTCTTCTTGTTATAAGCAGCCACACGGAAAGGTACAATTTCAAGAGAAATAAGACCGGGAGCCATGGTGAGGACTTTGGCGCCATGCGTAGGTTCATACAGATCCTTTCCACTTTCTGGATGTGGCATCCCTGCGGGATCTCGACCCACAATGTAGAAGTTAGCACCAGCTACCATCCGTGCCCTGCAGTGCCACTGAACCTGTAGACAAGAAAAGCACTCCTGGGTCACACTATTTTAATCCACAAACAGGAGAATTAAAACATAAAATATAAATATTCTACTTTACTCTAAATAGCTTTTTGCTTTGGAATACAAACCTCCATCCCTCAACAAAAATTCTGAGGGGGATTTGTACACATGCATTACCTCACTGTACTGAATCAAGATGTTTTTACACACCCAAATGCATTACAAAATAATGTACACAGGTTTTTATTTCCTAGAATACATTTTGTTTCTAGTTTTGCTTATATACCAGGATTTGTAGCAGCATAGACATACTCAAGCATAAAAGTTTTACAGTGCAACAAATGCTAATTGAATGAAAAAAAATTATTTCATTACCATTCACTGGTTGGTCTTCAATATTAAATCATTAATGAAACAAGAGTGTACAGCTTAATTAACTCATCAAAGGACCTAAGCATCTTGAATACAACCTGGTCTATTTCTTCCAAAAAAAACTATTGAAGGGGAGATCCATCGCCCACTTTCTACACTCATGGCACCTGATAAAGTGATAGAGTACCAAGTCATTTCAAATGTTCCACAAAAGAAAAAAAAAAGAAATCACAATATTTAATATATCTCTTTTCTAAGCATGTAAAACTTGGTTTGATTAATTAGCAAAGAGGGCTTTGTGTTTTCCAAAGCTATTTTTTAAATTACAAAATGTACAATGGCAATTTTGTAATCTTGCTCCAGAGCAAAAATTTTTACCAGCATAATTTTATTTTGACAACAGATATTTTGCCCAATGTCCTACAGCAAAAAAATCTTATCGGAGTAATAAAAACAAATCTTGTGAGGATTTTAATACAAAGCATTAATATGGTGCAGGCTGTTGAACTTTATCTATGAGTCATCAGATGTATCTGGCAGCTAAGGAACATATTCTGTAAAATGTTACCTCTCCACAAGACTAACCTAATAAATAGCAAAATTAACATAATCAAACACAGAATAAAGAGTTCTACAGTTACCCAGTATATACCCTAACAAACATGTGTAAGAACTATCTGGTAAGCTGTAGGTTCAACAGTGACATTCTGGGCCTCCGAGGCAAACCTATCTTATACAGAAACAAAACACAATCTTGTTGCCCAAGATAGCGGCTTTTCTATAAATCCTAGGCATCCTAGGTATCAAGGGACCAGAACCAGCAATCAGAAGCTTGAAGGCAAATTTCCCCATCTTTCCATGCTGTTGCTCACAGTCTGAAAATATTCCAATCTCAATTCCAGGAAAAGTAAGCAATTGGCAGAGCACAACAGCAAAACAGGAGGGATCACCTCCAACAACTAAATTTCCAAAGATGTATTAATAAAGAGTGCCACAACATGGAAAATTCACAACTCACTTAACATGTTTTGTGCTAGCACACACAAAATGAATACTGCAAGCATCATAACCACTACAGCTCGCTGCCTAGGTGTTCTCTTGGACTCCGACCTCTCCTTCATCCCTTATCTCCAATCGATCACCAAATCCTGCCACTTCCATTTCAAAAACATTGCGCGCATATATCCCTACTTAACGGCAGATGTGGCTACGGTGCTGGTCCATGCCACTGTCCTCTCTTGCCTTGACTACTGTAATCCGCTTATGAGTCGTCTTACGTGCTCCAACTTGCCCCATTACAGTCTAAAATGAATGCAGTGTGAGGCTCATCTTCCTGACCACCCGCACCACCCATGCCTCACCCCTGTGTCAGTCCCTGCATTGGCTTCAAGTAAGATATAAGGCTCAATTTAAAAAATTTTTTTTTTTTTTTGCTTGCAAATCTCTACACAATGCTGCTCCCACCTATCTATCCTCCCTAATAAACGATATGTCCCATCTAGGCCCCTGCGCTCTGAAAAAGTCCTACGTCTATCCTCTGTTCGTACATCTATCCTGATGCTCGCCTTCAAGACTTCTTGAGGGCTGCACTGTTCATGTGGAACTCACTTCCCTTTTCAATTAGAAGCTCACAAAGCCACCTTGAACATGCTAAAATATATTTTTTCCGAAGGAGAACAGTTTTCTGACTTTAATAGGAATACTATTAATGCATATTAAATAGGAAGAAAAGTTAACTTAACTCCTGGTTTAATATGCATGCTGACTACTGCTGGGAAAATAAAACAATGCTTCAGATAAAACCTACATCATTTAGGGCTTCACAATGCATCTGCATTGTTGAAGGCAGGAAGAATGCTACAATAATCACACGTTCATCACTGCCACTTTCACTGAAGTCATGGGAAGCACGGGCAGTAATAACGCATGCACCAAAGTATACAAATATTAGGATTTAACAGGAGTAAGCTGTGCCTTTCCCATTTAAGTGAAAAGGAGAACACAGATTAGCAGAGGATTTATGGTCACTATCTAAATGTTATGGAGATTTACAGATTCATTGGAAATTCTTTAAGGGTTGCCTGAGAATTTCCAAAGTAATTATCCTTTTTGTATTCTCTCCTTAGACTTAAAATAAATAAATAGAGAAAACAAATCAGCCAACTCTGATAATAAACATGATCTAAGGTACAAACTATTGTGACACAAACAAAGTTCATAAGATATTCTTTACCCCCAGGCATATTGCTATAAACCAGCAGAGCTACTTATTAATTCCTCTTACTGACAAATATTACTTTGCATTTCAGTATACTATCTGGACAACTTCCAGCACCACTTGAGGTGTATATCTAGGCTTGTCGGAGTCTCAATGACGATTGTGGATTCAAATGGCAATTGTTTAAACTGCAACATTTAAATTATGTATTTCAATAATAAATGCATGCGATTTAAAAAAGAAAAAAAAAGAAAAAATATATATATATATATATATATTTTTTTTTTTTTTTTTTTTTTTTTAAATACAGCCTGTGCTATTTTAGTCTCCCTTGGTTCCCTACATCCTTATCTCCCCCTTCCCCCCTTCAGAATAAAATTTGTTTTTAAAAAAAATCCTCAACAAGTACTGAGCAGAAAAAAACTAAAG
Organism: Pelobates cultripes; assembly: GCA_933207985.1. Lineage (NCBI taxonomy): Eukaryota > Metazoa > Chordata > Amphibia > Anura > Pelobatidae > Pelobates > Pelobates cultripes. Next base: position 120,006,069 of record OW240917.1, on the reverse strand, counting down.
AAAGGGCGCGCCTTTAATGCCGCATGTATCGAAGGGAGTATACACTGTAATATTTAGATAAAAGAAAAAGTAAAAGATAAATAATACAATATATAAAAAATATATATAAAATTTTTTTTATATAAAATTGTATAAAAAATTACGAGTCCAAGGTAATAGTCCACAGTGAACGAAGAAGATTCTTGTATATCAGTGAAGGTTCTTCCCAATGTAGATTTGGATTCTCAATAAACCATATGTGGAAAGAAATGAAGAGAAGATCCAATAGTGCAACATGTCAGTATATATATATATATATAAATATATATATATAAAATCATATAATGTACTCACAATTTCCAGAGCTAAAGACCAGCTCTGGTATGAGGCGCGTGAAGTGGATTGATCCCCACTCAAGGATATATGGAGTAGTAATTCCCCAGTAGTTGCAACCGGAAATAAAAAGGAATAAAATATATAGTGCTCACTGAATAACTGGAATATGGTTAAAAGAAAGTATGAAATGTACTCACAATATGCTGAGCAGAATTCACTGCTCAGATATTAGCGTATGGGTGGTATAATCCCCACCTAGGGATTCTTTGGCGTTCCTTAAAATGATGTAAATCCAAGCAGTCAGGTTATAGATGATTAAAAATAAAATAGGAATGTGGCTACAACAAATATTAGTTTTGAGGCCAAAATTCCTTTATTACAATAGTATAAAATAAATTAGATAAAATTCTAGACGTGTTTCGCCACAACAGGCTTCTTCAAGTAGAATATAATCAAAAGACATAAACCTGACATGCAATTTCTTATATAGGTACATTGGCCAAAATGACATCATGACAATTAAATCTTTAAGACACATATAAATATAGTGAGATAATTAAATAATCATGATACGTATATTAATGAAAGTTATTTGTACATATACAGTATAAAAAACGAGGCTTAAAACCGATGTAAAATGAATTAAGATGAGAGTCACGTGACGCGCGGCTAAACTGCTTCCGCGTCACGTGACTTCAGTGGAACGCATGCGTTCCATTTAGTTGGAACGCATGCGTATTTCGGATATGCCGGCTGGGCGGAACATTAAATAAGTCGCGTCACCAGAGGGGAGGAGCCCTCTGGTGATTGTGATCGAGGAGCATGCCATCTGTTCAAACTGACGAGCAGAGCATGCCCTCTATGATAAGCAAAATGGGGATCCACTATAAAGCAGGGGCAGAGATAGAGAACAGATGTTAGACTGTATGTCAAAATCAATAAAAACATAATATTGAATATAAAATACCCAAATGGAGATAAAACAAAAATGAAAGTAAAGTTGGTATCAATAACTTAATAAAAAAGTACTGAGCAGCCACAGATTCTTTTCACTTTTCCAGGAGTGAATATGTTCCCATTAAGCAATACAATTGTCAAATGAGAATTAATTACGTACATTACACTATGATCTGCTTTCTTTTCTTTTTGTACATTCAATCCCCTAGTTTAACAGAGAAAGAATCACCAATACTAAAAATATATAGGCCCTTTGGTGTAATGCAATTATGAATACATGATAAAATGGTGATTGGGTACAGCTCCATATAACCAGAAAATCTAAAATACACTTTAAGGAAAAATAAAGAAAATTATAGCATAAAACATTTTGGCCTCAATTTTATTCTTTAATTAAGATTTCCATATTATATTGAAAAATAAAAAAATGCAAAACTAATGCAGACCTTGCACCAAAGAAATGTGCAATGTCTGCATTTAATTAGCATGTTTTCTATTTTTTAGGGTGGGTAGTTATATTTTTACCCACTTGTGTACTGGGCATTTTAATCACTTTGTATTAGATTTTTATTTTTTTACTAAATAAATTGGTGGGGTTTTTTGTACACTTATCTTGTGCCTTTTTAATTCTTTTTTTCCTTTTTATTTATTCTACATACATCTGGCTCAAATTGAGAAAATCTGAAAAAATAACTTCAAACAGAGACCTCAGACTATTACTATATGGACTTTTAAGTCACTCTTCTAAGAACTTTAAACTTGGGATTCCATGGACTGTTAGTATTTTTATTTTAGATAAACTGTTTCTTATTATAGAGCACCATTGTTTATTGCTACATTATAACACTTTAAAAAAAAAAAAGTGTGATATTTCAGCTTCTGTAAGTGTTGTGAGTGATATGGTTTAAGTGTATTTGAATTTGAAGTTACAAATAATCTAATCACGGTTAAATCCAAAGGCGCCTATTGATCATATCCTCTGATCAAGAATGTTGATCTTCAATCCCTCGGTCTCTGTGATACGGTCTTCTCGTGATTTTCCTTTCTCTCCCAACGTTCATTCACTGTCCTTTTCTAAGGATTCCTCTTCCCCTCGCCCTGCCTTGGTTGGAGTCCCGCAAGGCTCCATTCTTGGTCCCCTTTTGTTTTCTCTTTACACTGCCTCTCTTACCACCTGTACACTGATGACATCCAGATAAATCTCCCCCGCTGTCCTACAAAATGTCACCTCTTGCGGGGGGCGGGGCTGGGCCGCCGAGCCGACTGGAAGCAGACTATCATGGCTCTGGGCCTGAGCTCCAAATAAATGGCATTAAACCTAAACACATACAGCTCCAAAGTCGGATCTTTCGACATACTGAAATCGAGAATCACCCCAGCTCCAATTTGATACCAGATAGAGGCCAAATACATACCGGGAGCACTGACGCTGACAAACCCAGTCTACTTGCCATCACAAGCCTGGACATAGGTGGCACTTGAGTAAGATCCGGCGGCAGGTAGTCTGCCCAGATGGGAACACACACAGGAGACACCAACTTCCGTGGAGGGCCACGCTGGCGCGGGATGCAGCCCCGCTCCCCCTCCCCTATCCCCCCTGGCCGGCGGGGGTAATCCCGGCCTTATGAGGACGGCACACACTAAGGCGGAAGCCTCTGCATTGGGACCATGCTGATCTCCTGAACTGGTAAGGGCTGCCAAGATGAGGCCCGCCAGACAACTGGAACAAAGGAACACTAAGTTATACCCAGCCCATATCTTTAAACCCTGGATGACCTGGGCCAGACTGCCCACAGGCAGACATCATGGCTACTCGACCTCTGGGTGTGGAGGGCGCTTGGAGGGAATTGTCCCCACTGCTGAGAGCCCGGCGGGATCGGACGTTACCTGTCTCCGGCGGCCGGTGGCTGTGAGGCAACGAGTCCTCTTTCCTGAAAATATGGCCGGTGCTGGGAGAGACATTCAGAGCACCCAATTAACTTACCGGAGCACCGGAGGTCTACGGGAGGTGCAGGAGACGCTGGGTCCGCGGACTCTTGAGGGGGGAGGTGCAGGAACACATGCTCTCCCAGAGTGCTCACTGTACTGCAATGCTTGCGGGGGGCAGAATGAGTGGATCCGGGGGACCGATCTGGGGTCTGGCACCCAGGGAGACTTTACAACGCCATCTGCCCTGCAATCTATGTGTGCAGCCCAGATGTTCCACAGGTTTATATTTTCCATACAAGCTCAATGAGCACATTAGTCCTAAATCTACGACTCCCTACCTGTCACTAATTAATTTGTTGCGACCTCCTCGGCACTGCTCCCATACAGCCTGTCAAGCTGCACAGCTTTAACATAACTCACCTGACCAGTGCATTTTCTCAGTTTGCCTACCTATTTATGTGTTATGCCACATTACCATTTAGTAATGAACAATAGAACCCCAATTAGCTACTAAACGCTGCCCTTTCATAACGTAGCAGCAACGCCACCATGTGAGGCGCTCTACTGCAACGTCTTTTTCTAAGCAGACTTGAGCTCGATGTAACCTGTTCATTTATTTTACCAGTTTATGTTGGTGTTAACAATATCAAGGGGTGTTGTTGTAAGACCCGCTACAGACACGAATGCACATCTTCTCTTAAACCAAGATAGACATAATTTTGATAAGATGTCATACCTCTTCTAAAGCTATAACAGAAGCAAGGAACAGGGAAAATAAAGAGGGGAAATGAAAAGGGGAATGTTTCAAAGTTGTTCATTCATGCAACAGTTTATAATGCATATTGTGTGTATACCCTTTTTGTTAATTTTTTTATAGTTCTTTTTATTATATCGTCTTTATATGATATATTCCAGGTGGCAATAATAATAATGATTTATAGCTAATTATACTTGTCTAAGTATTTTACACGCAGATGTGCCTCACCACATATTGTGCCATATTGCCATTTACTAACGGTAGGAATTCAGTTAGTTGGCGGCCATATGCTGTTCTTTCATACGGTGATCATTTGATAGGCTGCGTTCTAGACACCTAGATCATAAGACATGTGACTAGTCTACTTGTGTAAGCCCAGGTAGGCGACAATGCTACAGAGAAAGGTGTTTTAATGCAATACCGTTTTATATACTCCACCATGTGCCTAAGGATGCCTGCACCTTCAGTTAACAAGTTTTAAGTTGGCGACACCAACCACAGGCCACCTTAGCATATGCCCCACTCCAGACACGAATACTAATTTTTCCTCAGGCGCAGATAGGCATAATTTCCATAAAATGTACTGCCTTTTCTAAAATTTGCAGGATTGCAGCTGACCTGCTTGCTCAGGCCTAATTAAGCGCTGCTATGCCGCAACCGGCTAAGATTTCACGAGATGACCAGCACAGTCTGTACACATAGGCCGAAGGTGCCAATACAACTATGCAATGCTAGTATTATGTTTTTCAGGTCTCCCATTTTGTATATAATGTGTGCATTTCATCCCCTGCATGGGAACACTGTTCATATTGAAAAGGGAAAGAGAAGGGGAAGGGGAAAATAAAAAAATAAAAATAAAAAAAAGTGAGAGAGGGAAAAGGAAAGTAAAAGAAAAGGGGTAGAATCGATACCAAACTACATGTGTTTTTCCATACTGTCTGCATTGTTTGCGCTGCATCCCCTGCATGGGAAAACTGTTTATTGTGTTGACTTCAATAAAAACTGATTTAACAAAAAATGTCACCTCTTGCCTTTCTTCCATCTCTGATAGGATGTACTCCCACTTTTTGAAACTCAATCTCTCCAAAACGGAGCTTCTTGTTTTTCCTCTGATCCTCCTCTTTCCCTCTCCCTGCAAGTTGATGGTACCAGCATCAGCCAGTCCTTGCAACCTCGCAGCCTTGGTATCATCTTTCAACCCTGTACCCTATAGCAGCCAATTCAAAATACTAACCCTTACTTATAAAGCTCTAAACAACACCAGCTCTTATTACATTTCTTCACTAATTTGCAGGTGTCCCTTCTCAGTCTGTCAGCCTTGCCGCTGACTTTCTCCTGACCGCTGCTCGCACCCTGACTATTAACTCCTACTTTCATGATTTCTTGTCAAACTTGTCTCTTGCTCTCTCCTATAGAGACACACTCCACTCTCACTTCCAGTTCTGATACATTACCACCTTGTCATTTGGTTGCTACCCGCCTCGATGACCATCCTATTGTGTTTTTATAACCCACCTCCTCTATACCGTAAGCTCGGTTGATACTATTGTAAAGCATTGAGGAATAAGTTGGCACTATATAAATGCCAAAAATAATAAGTCATAAAATCAGTGAATGTCTTATGTACCTAACTACCAATAATTCTGGCTTTAATATAACATTTAGGGGCTACTCAAAGTGACAATAGTTTATAAAAGGTATAAAAAGTTTAAGGGAAAATTCAAGGAAATACAATACACAATATATTCAATATCACAACAGATGAAGTATGAAACATACTTTTTTTTCCATTGTGCCTCGTTTCCCCTGAGCGGTATGGTTCGGGTCGGTACGATTCGAATGGTCAAGCCTATTCAGGTGAGTGTTTCCACTGCAAGTCGGATCGCCAAATGCCTAGCGTGTCGTTTATTGGGAGCATTGACGTTTTCCTGTCCGCCAATAAATGGATTGTATAGTGTGACGCCAGTAGCTCCGCCCTAACAGTACCGTACCATTTCCTATGGACCTACAACTGAAGGAGGCCCAGGAATGATGTGGTTTGGTTCGGTGTTATGGGCCACTTTCATAATGGAAACACTCAAAATCGCGTACCAGACCGTACCGAACCGAACCAAACCACTCAGTGGAAACGGGGTATTAGTTAACAGTGCTACACAGTTTTTGACTGTTATATTATAAAGAAGTGTTCGTCTCTGAAGTACACAGAAAAAAAATACATTGTATTTCACTATATAAGGCAACTAGAAAGCACAGCAGAACGCTAGACAGGCAGAACAGATGGAACAAGTAAAGTAAACTGAAAGTCGATCTGTAAATAATTTGCTTTATAGAAAAATGGTCTAATGTCTTCTCAGTGACCCAAAGAAAATGATTAAAGGGAGGGATGAGTTTTCTATTATTGTTATTATTTGGCAAAAAAGGCACTACTGGCAAACCAATGTCTGAAGTCATTGTAAAAACACCATGCATCGAGGGATTTTGTTTTTCATTATTGTTCTCCCCAAAGATGATGCAAGGAAATTATAAATGATTGTCTTCAGATTAAACAAAACTATATAAATGTATATGGATAGACACATATACATACATTTATACACATGCATATATAATAAAAGAAGCATGACGCCAAAGAGACATGCAAGATCGATTTCTATATTTTAATTAACTAGAGCAAATATATGCTGATAATGTTTACCAGACAGGCAAGGATCTCACATACTATAAAGTTAATCAGATTGACTTTGAGATATGACACACAGATTTTATATTGTAGAAGTCTTATTGAGACTATCTTAAACAGTGACACAGCCCTCCAGATTTTGTAGTGTTACAACCCAGAACTAATATGGAAATTACTAGGATTTTTAACAATAAATTTACATAACGTAAGTAACCGTTCCAAAACATTTTGTTACATAAAACTTAAAAGGAACACTCCAAATTCCTAAAGATTAACAGCATGTCCCCTTTGTATTATTTTTGGTAAAGTTCCCATTAGCATTTTTATAAACCTAAATAGTAATTTATCCAGGCATCTTCTCAAGTAAGAGGTAAGTAACATTTATTCATCTTTCTTTTAGGAGACAGTGGGTTGGGTTAAATATAAAAGGCACATACACACCTTATATGTATTTTGATCACAGAATTGTTGTTTTAAACTATGAGAGACATATTTATTTTTTTTTTTTTTTTTAACACACACACATGGATCCACCCAGACTGCTATGAAAGCTGTAAATAAATCTGGTACCAACCAGTTGGCGACAGAACCACATAAGTAGTTAAATGGAGTCTACCACTGTTCAACTTAAATGTCACATGATTCCAAACAATTTTTTTTTTTCTGGAAAGGCTTTGAGTTTAGAGTGAGAACATGTAAACAAACAGCAACACGAAGATGAAAACAAGCTTAGAAAAAGCACTGGATTACCACTATGAAAGGTTGGGTTACTAAAAAGGGGGGGGCTGGGGGGGAGGGGGAGGGAGTCATTTTTCAGCTAGTTAACCCAAAACACACATTCAATGATACAATAGAGTGGTTTCAAACCAGGATCCCAAATATTTTAGAATGGCCCTATCAAAACCCAGACATCAATCTGATTCAATGGAAAGACTTGAATGTTGCTGTTCACCTAGACTTGTCATCCAATCTAATAGAACTTGAGTAATCTCGTCATGAAAAATGGTCACAAATTGCAGGATCCAGATGTTCAAAGCTAGTAGACACTTATTCAAAAAGACCCACAGTTGTAAACACAGCTAAATGTGGTTATGCCAATTATCGGCTCAGGGGAATGCATTCTTATGTTTAAAAGATATGTGCAATAACCCTTGAAATGTCTAGTACCAAATGCTATGTCTGAATATAGAATGGCATAATCATTTACTATGATTATAACATTTTAGAATCACTAAGCATAATTTGCTACTGAGACATAAACAGAATGCAGGTACTCTGCTTATTGCTTCAGAACACAAATATATCAAAAGATTTTCCAGAAACAAAAAATATGGGTTTTTAAAATGCAAACTATGGGTTTGGTGTGCGTCACCAGTTTTTTATTAATTTTTTTTTTATTAATTTTTTTTTAAACACAGTTGTTGTTATGGTCTAGGGGAGTTATTATTGTTTCTTAATTAAAACAAATGTTCCAAAAATTAATTAAAGGAATACTATAGGGTCATAAACACAAACCTGTATTCCTGACCCTATAGTCTTAAAACCACCATCCCCCGACCCTCCCTTGCCTCCCTAAATATAGTAAAATCTTACTTACAAGTCTGCAGTTGCTGCCTATGCCCTTGATCTGTGCTGCTTGTCTGACATCATCAGAAGTTATTCTGTGAGCCAATCACAATGCTTTCCCATATGATTGGCTGAGACTGTCAAGGAGGCAGATCAGGGGCAGAGCCAGCACAAGTCAAACACAGCCCTGGCCAATCAGCATCTCCTCATAGAATCAATGCATCTCTATGAGGAAAGTCCAGTGTCCCCATGCAGAGGGTGGTAGCCATATGAGGAGTGAAGGTATCCCTAGGCTGTAATGTAAACACTGCATTTTCTCTGAAAAAACAGTGTTTACTACAAAAAGCCTGAAGGGAATGATTATACTCACAAAAAAACAAATACAATAGGCTGCAGTTGTTCTGGTGACTACAGTGTCCCTTTAATAAACAAATATGATTAATCATTTGTTTTAATTAAGAGGTTTGAGGTTTTTAGTATTTCTGCTTTATTATTCCTACTATTATTATTACTATTCCCCTGGTATTGTTTTATATGTGAAGTAGACCTGTAATGGGAATGTGTCCCTAACATCTGTGTTTTTTTTTTTTTTGTCTGTTTGTTTGTGTGCGCGCTGAGGAGAGCATGGATCCACACAATGGTTTGATCCTCTGTAGTTGTGAGTGGTACTTAAACGCCCCCTCCCCCCAAAAAGAAACAAAAACACATATTGTGTTGAGAATGTTTTCCTTTTGACACTATTCTTATTAATAATTCTATTTTGCACTATATTTCTGTGTATTTTTTCAGGGAAGGAATATATGTAGAAATATTCTATAGGGAGATTAAGTATAATTGTTAAAGGTACACTATAGTCACCAGAACAACTACAGCTTAATGTAGTTGTTCTGGTGAGTATAATAGCTCCCTTCAGGCATTTTCATGTAAACACTGCCTTTTCAGAGAAAAGACAGTGTTTACATTGCCCCTAGGGACACCTCCAAGTAGCCACTCCTTAGATGGCCACTGGTGTGGCTTCCTGGCTCAGGGCTGCACAGTAACCAGCCCTGCCGTTCAGCGTCCCCACGTTCTGCATGGAGACGCTGAATTTTCGTCATATAGATGCATCTCTATGAGGAGTTTCTGATTGGCCAAAACTGCGTTTGGCCAATCTAATGCTTTTCCTATGGGAAAGTATTTGATTGGCTATAAATTGGCCGTTTTGATGATGTCACAAAGGGGGTGGAGCCAGCGCTGGCGGACCAGCGCCGTGCTGGAAATAAGGTGGGTTTTAAACTTTTATAGGGGGGCTAAGGGATGGCAAGCCACCTAAATGGTTGGTTAAACACTATAGGCTCAGAAATACATGTTTGTGTTCCTGACCCTATAGTGATCCTTTAAAGTTTAGTGCACACCATATCTGTGTTTTTTTTTCAATGTCATTTGTCAAATCTACAAAATATAAAAACAAAGTATATCATAAAATAAATAAAAAATAAGGTTAACACAGGTTGTAGGCAATTTTCAAGGTGTTATAAACAAAGTGTAAATTACAGAGAAATTACAGATCCTCTTTTTAAATCAAATTCGGCCAAAAATGGGAATATCGTACTGAGGATGTATTTTAATATGCACATTTAATTAGACCGTCAGATTTTAAGTTTGGGCTTACTTACCTCAGTTGGGCCAGCGTACATCATTGGCGATGGGAAGATGGCAACCACCGTTTTCTCTGGATCAAGTACACCTTCTTCCAGCACAGCTGCATGTTGTTTCATGCGCCAACTAAGAGGAACATCATCATCCTTTGTCCAGCCTCCCAATGGGTGAAGGAGAAGCACGGGACGGCGGTAGCCTCTCTCCAACAGTTGTTTGTGTGTATCCTGCATCAGAAGAGCATGTCCATTGTGTACAGGGTTGCGCAATTGGAAGGCGAAAACAGCATCTAGCGGAATGCATGAAGTATTATTTTGTTATGTTTTTTTTTTTTTACATAGCATCAAAATATTCTGCAGAGCTGTACAACAGTTAAACTAGGTAAACATGTCTCTGCAGTCACACCGCTTAATTCTCTGCCATTTAAGAGTAAAATCCCTTTGTTCATGTAGCATAGATCTAGCTACAACTCACCTGGCTGAGACTCACACAGCCTCTCTACATACTTCCTGAAAGTTCTAAATTTTGTAGTTTCATTTATAGCAGTGTGTTTAATTTAGAAAGTATTATATTCTACTGTAAACAGCCTGCAAGAGTCTGCAGCAGCCTCTGGTGTGTAATTATAGTACAATAAACAGAGCAGGAAATACAAACTTCTAAAGTAAACATGGTGTGCTGTAATATCTGATTAAAAATTAAACTTTTTAATTGAGCCTTTGTGAATCACAGCCAGAGGAAGGCGTAGCTAGGTTTACATAAGCATACATTTTATGCCCTTTGTGACAAAGCAGCTTCTAGACAGGTGGTTTTTTGTGTTTTCTTGGAAAGACAATGGCAAAATACAAATCACTTTTTTGTTAATGACAAACATTACAATTTGTGTCCATCTGCTACAACAAATTATTGAGGGAAAAAAAGAACACATAAAATACTGCTAATGACTTCACTAGAGAAAAGAAGGGCCTAGACACTATCCTACCATTTATAAATTGGACTGTCAATTTCAGAGAACTGATCACTTCAGTCATATTATCCTGCATTTGCTGGAAAGCACAAATGACTAACACGTGTAAACCAAACAGCTTCAGGCACTCCTGAACAGGAAAATCCTCTACAATCACTGGAGGCCTTCCAAATTCTCACCCTTGAGGATGCACTCTTTTGTTTTGAGAACCATTATTTAGTCATGCAGACCAATGCCAAACTACAATTCACTGAGCAACAGGGTGGATTATTTACGCTTATGAATTGCTTTGATTTTCCATGACTCTGATCCAAGAGACACGAGAAAAACTTTCTTTGCACTGTATTTTTGATAGTCATCCAACAATAAAGATCTTCAAATCAAATAACGCAGTCTTCTTCTGCCCTGATGTTACACAGGTAACAATTAAGTTAAATGTAAACAATTTATCTCTATAGCTTCAGTTTTTATTTTACTCTTACTCATCTGAAACCTGCTGTATCTGTATCTTGCTTTAGAAATCCATAGCAACCTGTCTTCATTTGTATTACATGGAAGCAGAGAATAGCGTTTCTAGGTATCTAGAACTTATGTCATATTTTTTCCCCAATATGAAACCGTTCAGGTCACTGTAGTGGTTCTGGTGTCGATAGCATGTCCCATCAGGCTAAATACTGTAAACGCTACTTTTTAAAAGAAAATGCAGTGTTTACATTGCTGCTTAGGAACACCTGTAGCGGCAGTCACTCAAATGGCCTCTAGAAGTGCTTCATAATCCAGTGCTGGGGCTCAGCTTTCCCTGCTCTTAACATCCCCATAGAGATGCATTGAATCTCTATGAGGAGATGCCAATTATCACAGTGCTGGTGTTCAGCTGTGCAAGCACAATGCCCCCCCCCCACCTCCACTCTCACCCTCCCCCAATGCATTCCTATTGGAAAGTATTGGATTAGCTAAGATCATCATCAGACATGGAGGCGGGACCAGCCGCAGCAAGACCAGCGAAGCATGGAAGAAAAGATAAATAAAATCCCCTTTTCAGCATGATGAAAAGTCCCGGTCACCTAAAAATGTCACATCAGGACAATATGGTCAGACAGTATAGTGTTCTTTTAAGCTCATATTTTGCAGTGTTGAGAAAAAATTTTAGTCTTCTAGACCCAATAACTATCTGTAGTCAAAATAGATTGAGCACAAGAGGCATCAGATGCTCAGTGACCTTCAATCATGCTCCTAATAAATAAACAATAAAACATTATGGAAATAGTAGTCCATAAGTCCACTGGTATTCAATCTATATGCATTACATTTATCACCATAATAACCTAAGCCTTATCCCACGAGCACTACTGTTCTGCTGGAGGATATCAATATAATTTACATTGTTTATTTATATAACATTCTAACACTTCTATCAAGAAATACATGGCATCCTGCTCACCCACATTATATTGATATCAGATTTTAAAGATGTAATATAGAATTTACAAGGCATAAACATAACATTATCCCTGGTGGCAAAAATAAATAACAGGCGCCATCTAAAATCTGTACTTGACAGATATTTTTAGTTTGATAAATAAAACAAGAAACATGAGTTAAAGAGGGGGTAGGGGAGAAATAACTTTGCTAATGATAACAGGGTGTGTGAGAAACAAAGGAAAATTCCTGATTATGTGGTAAAGTTTTGGATTACAGCTAGACGATATAGCAGGCAATATTTATAGCACAGTCACAAGCTTTTTGAACTAGTGCAATTCCATAGTTACAAAGTATAAATATGTGATGGAAGTTCTTTTGCCTGTTCCCTAAAAGTATAAAAGCTTGGATATAAAAATGTAGAACATTAGGAGGTTATTGTATTATTTTCATTTATTTCTATAGTTACATAGTTATAGTTACATAGCTGAAAAGAGACTTGCGTCCATCAAGTTCAGCCTTCCTCACATTTGTTTTTTGCTGTTGATCCAAAAGAAGGTATAATAAATAGTATAATAAAAAAGGACACTTTGTGCTAGAGATTACGACCCCCTCCGCTTTATTGCAATATGAAGATACGTGAAGTCGATTGGCAGTAAAGATCCTCACCTGCATTCATGTCTTTAAATTTCTGTTTCAGTTCAGCTGGTGTCAACCTATACTGATCCAGTCCATCATCCCAATAAATGCGGTCAAGGACCTGCAGATCTCCTCCAACTAGCCATTCCCCACTCTCCATCACCATCTGCATTAGAGTGAATAACGCAAAACAAACAATATTCTAAGCTGAAGCGATAAATAAAATAATGAACTACAAGGAGATCCTTTATTTCCAGTAATACGAGTGTGTTTCAAAATAAAAACAATGGTTTACTTATGACTTACTTTTGTTACTTACTATTTCACATGTATATGCATTTATTAATTATTTTATTTATACAGGGCCAGCAAGTTCATTTACAGCCAATATTACACTCGAAAGGAGGTAATATGCAGACGCTATACTAGAATAAGGAGCATGTGCTTATTTTTACTGCAGCACGGAGTTCAGCTCCAAGAAGAAGAGAGGTGAATTCTAGATAGGAGAAGTTTACTTGGTTTATAAATAGTGATAAAGAAGGCTAGACTTCCAATGTGTGCAGTTCCAAAGGCTACAGGAAGAGCTTAAATGGACAGTAAAAGCATCAATACAACTTTAGCTTAATAAAGCAGTTTTGGTGTTTAGATCATGCCTCTGTAGTTAAACATCTCAATACTCTGCAGTTTAGTAGTTAAAATATTTTGTTTATGCAGCCCTAGTCACACCTCCTCTGCATGTGACCCACAGTCTCCCTATACATTTCCTGTAAACAGCCATCTAATGTTTAAACTTAATTTATTTCAAATTATGTTTAATTTAGAATTAATTATCTCCTGCTCTGTTAATAGCCTGCTAGATCCTCCGGTGTGAGATAAAAGTTCAATTAACAGAACAGAAGATAACAACTTTGCACTGTCACATCTGATTTAAAAAAAAAAATAATTTTTCATGCAAGTTGTGAGAGTTACAGCCAGGGGAGGTGTGGCCAGGGCTGCATAAACCGAAACAAAAGTGATTGAAATCCTAAATGGCAGTGAATTGAGATATTAAACTACAGGGAAATGATCTATACCCCAAAACTGTTTTATTAAGCTAAAGTTGTTTTTGTGTCTAGAGTATACACAACACAACACACATATACCTTGATATAGGGGTGCTCCTTACAGGTGGTTCCCCATTGTCTTGCACAGCGCTCTTCTTTGCGATGCTCATAAAACTCAGGATGCCGAAGAATCGCCACGCGTTTCCCTTCATAAACCAGGGCAAATGCAGTACACCCATCAAGCCTCTGCTTGTCATCATTGTTCGCAGTCAGTATGACAGGCACAGACAAATTGATGACACCCCCTGTGTAACAAGTGAAAGAGTTTAGAAAATACTTGCTCGGTGCAATTCTTAAAATTATTATAAGTCTGAAGAGTACAAAATAAATCAATAATTTATTGGGACTTAAACTACCCCCTGGTAGAGCACATAGACTAGAGCAAGGGTAGGCAACCTTCAGCACTCCAAATGGTGTGGACTACATCTCCTAGATGCTTTGCTTGTATTATGGCTGTAAAAACATATAGGACATCTGGAGTTCCAAAGATTACCTACCGCTGCACATCCACTATATACCATGAGTTCTGAACTATATGTACTGCCACCATTTCTTAGTCCCTCCAGATAGTAAGTTGCCAACCCAAAACATCTCTTCTGTAGAATTGGAAATCTCTTATCTGTGGTATGTACACTAAATAATATAACATTAACATTAATCCCCTACAAGCAAAATTAATTGGCAGTTTACCACTAATGCATAAGTGCCTGACCAGCATATAGTCCAGTGAGGTACATAAATCCCCCCTCCCCCCTTATATTTTAATAGCATCTTTCGTGTGCTAGCTTGACCAGCTCAGTAATCATGACCACTGCATGTTGTCAAAGAGAGTCAAGCTTGTCATGATGACAACATGGCCTTGATTTCCTGTCTCCCTGCCACAGCCTATAAATTCTTTGTTTTCAGATTATTTAAACCAGAAACTCTGCGCATTAGGACAAACCCTTTGAAAAATATCCTTGAAGTCAAAATGCTGGGATGCAGTGAGGTCTCGTAATTGGTTGCCAATATAGTATATTGACTAATGTGTATTGCTTTGTGAATATTTGTGCTACCCTATTGATTTTGGATCAGGCATGCTTTAGCACATTTTTATATATTAATCATTGCATTTTCACTAATACAAAATGTATTTTCACTTCTATTTGGTGCTGTGCATGGATGACAGACAGTGAATGTTTGAAGCAGCCTGAATGGTACAGGAAATGGTCTCAAATGGTCAGTTTGTGGACTGTTTACATCTTTGATGTAAAATCGGTGATTATCCCAATGAGCATATTTTCTAACCCAGGAACTCAGGGGTCCCTATTAGTTGTATTGGTAAGTACTGGCCTAGGGACACTGCCATTCTATAACCACACAGGATGTTACTAGCTGTGCAGACATGTTAAGTTATCAACCAATATTGTCCATTGTAGCTTAAAAAAGTTCGTTCTTGAGGGGGAGGGGAGGGAATGCAAATATGGATCAAATACAGAAAATATCGACAGAGTTCTCAGTGCATATTATTGCATGCATAGTGTGTTTACAATCATCAGCTAAGATTCTTTAAAACTTATGTTTAATAGTTATTGGAACATACGTTGTAACCCTTATTAACCTAGTAATATGAAATAACAGTCATTAGAACGGACAAAAACAACAAGGTTTACAAAAGCAGAAGTAAACTAGCTATGAATGTATGTGCCACGTCTTCTTCAAATGTCACATGGACTGAAGTTTTGCATGCAGAAAATACTTTTAGGTTATGTCTTTATTTAAAAAAACGGATTTTCTGAAGTTAATGACATACAACTTGCAGAAACAGACTTCAGTCTGTCTATACATTAAATAATATGTCATTGCGCTGTTGGGACCCTGAAATGGGGAATACGTTTACTGAGAAAGAGAAAATACCAAGTGAGGATAGATGAAGTGCTGGATGAGCTTTATTGCCCTATGAGGAAAAGATCAATAGAAATGCAAGTCCTCAAACTGTGACATCATTTTCATTTACTGTAATATGGCTTTTATATGGATTACAGTGATCTTTTTGATGTGAGTATAAAGAGCAGGGATAGGCAAGTTTCAGTAATCCAGCTCCTGTGAACACCATGACCCTATGCACTCAGCCAACTGGAAGGTTTGCCAAGTACCACAGGAGTGGCATCCCACAGCTGTCATAAGGCAGCAAATTTTTGTTTTCTGTATCAGGGATGCACATAATGTGATAAACAAATCTGGAATTCCTTTTTCTTGTATCCAAAACTCTCTCCCACCCCATCACTTACTTTTTGTTTTAACCTAATTTTGCGGCATATTTAAACTTTTTATGTATTTAGACATCTGTTTTCTACGGCTTTCCCACTTTAATTATGTATCATTCAGGTTCCTCCAGGTAGCCTTTATGTTTGAACCACAGACTCATGACTCCTAAAGCTACCATGACATTAAAAATGCATCTGTTCCTCATCCAAAACCACACAAAGTAATAACAGCACCCAGTACTGTTACACTAACATATTATCAGCTAATTAGGTCACGGTGTAACTAAAGTGCTGTGTGTGTAGTTACCTATAATCAAACTTTGGCAAGACTTTAGCTGTTATGACCTTTAATATGGAAAAAACACAATTCCAAGTCTTATTGCTCTATTGTTTTATTTGATGCATTTGACTACTCTTGTTATGATTGAGCTTTACCTACCCAGATCTCTGCTCTGGATATCTAAAAGCGTACTGCCCATTAATTTTCTGCTATGCCTTGTGCTCTCTTTCCTGTACACACTGCACACTACATCATACTTGTGCACAGTTCTTACCAGTAGTGGTTACTACAGTGATAACCAGAACTACCAGCTGCTGGGATACTAATCTGATCTATATATTTACCCTCTTTTACAGTAGCTCTCTATTCTTAATGTGCTTTCCCTAGTCTTATCTATATATTCCCCACACTTTAAGTAGTATTGCTAGCAAATGTATGTATTGGGAGAAAAACCTATTTAAAATCGGATGTCTGTTTCCCAAAAGAGTAGACTCATGAAACAGGGGACACAACAGCGCTTGATTCGAGGGAAGATAAGTTTATCTCAATAACTGACATTCAATACATCCTGTATATTTGCGGTACACAATATATTCAATGCATTTGGGGCCAGTTTAGGTAAACTTCAAATGTGAATAGTAGGTTTTCTTTAAGAGGTGGATGGCGAGGATATGACTTTAGAACTAAACGTTCTTCCTCCTTATATCCAATACAACAAAAGGCAGAAGATCTGGCAAACCTCCAACATTTTAGAGTATTTATTATATATATTCGTCAACATACCTCTTCACTGGATCCTAAAACAAAACACAAAAGCCAACGCTTTAGCACCTTATCCTTCATGGTCACAAATGCTATATTGCAAATTCTGGGATTTCTGCTCACTGATATAATGAGCCTTTACCATGCTTATCACAGTATCTATTATATCTGAATTAGCTATTCTCTGCATACTTGAGGGGCTTTTGAAAAAGTTTTTTTTTTTTTTTTTTTAAATGCAGACTTGCACATTAGAACTGCAGAACAAAGACAAATTAGTTTTAGTAAGGTTAACCATCTATATTGACAATGTTCAAGGAAAAGTCTTCCACTTGTTTCAGTTGGGTCAAGAACAAAAATTAAAATAAAGTACATTTTGTACCATCTGTCAGAGGTATGAGCAATATATTGAAAAATAGCGTGTTGCTCCCACACCAGAAAAACAGACTACTGCAAATCTAAGTAACAGTGTCTTCTGTCTGACTGATTTTAATGAAAGCTTCTGGCAGCATACCCCATCTATCTTTCAGAAAAAAGCAAGTAAGAAGCAGATTAAACATTTCCAAAGACAAAGGAAATGAAATATATCAGATCGTTTGTCATTGGTATCTGGGCACTGGGCAAGAGCTCACACCGCAAAACTTCAAACGAAAAGTCAATTAAAATGAATGAAGTAGCTCACATCCATTTCTACTTGTGAACCTTACCGAGCTAAAATGAGTAGTGTTGATGTGTTCTTGGTGCTATAGTGACAGATGGCTGCTATGCACTAATCTAGCATGAGTAAATGCATAGGATTTTCTTTTAGAAGCACTTTCAAAGATAAACTGAATCTTGACATTTCATATCCGACGAAGAGTTCTTTGTGTAGAATGCAGTTAAAAGGAAGAAAAAAAACAACATGTATGCAGTTCAAAGGTTTGCCTTAGCCCCCCTTCTAATTTCAAGTTACGAAAATGTATATTATTTATTTATTAAGTATAATAATTGTGGCTTGCGTAGACCTTGGAACCTTGTACTTCTACAGTGACTGAAGAAGACCACTAGATCTTCACATTGACTTGTTTAAAAATGCTCCACTCAAATTTTGATTCTGGTCTATTGAAATTATATTATCACTGCACATGTGTGGGTGGTCATCACAGTTCTGCAGTACACCGCTTCTTAACAAAGGAGTGCTAATGAATACTAAAATGATAAATGTAATAAACTAAAGTGATTAAAATGAAATTAAGAATAATTAAAGCATCAGGACATTGAGATGTACTTGAAATTTAAATATTGCTAAAATGTACTGTTTCTGGTTAAATAAATTGATATTCTTCTCAAAATCGGCATAATATTAGAAATTTTAAATAGAAAATAACAGTAAATATTAAATAGAAAAAGCAATTAATTTCCCAATTAAGGGATTTACACAAGAAATGCAATTGATTGATTTTGCAAGAAACTCAGTCTTTCTCTCAGATATTCTTACCATCCAACAGGCAATCAAAATGAAGGCACTGAAGGTACTCTCTTTCCCTCATAAAGCCATTTAATGGGGTTGCCCAGCCTTCTGCCAATACTTGCACCCATTGCATATCAACCTGTAGGCAACAAGATTAGGCTGTGTTTCAGTCTGAAATATAATAGTTTATAATCAAGACAGTATTATTGTAAGACCTCTTTTTACACAGTACATTACAATCTGTGCCGTTGTATATTTTGCATATATTTTGTATACTACTCATTCTTAGTAAATTGAGTTTTAATGTATTTATTTTTAAGAAAAAAAAAAAAAAAAAAAAAAACGAAAAAAAAAAAACACAAGGTCCCTTATCTTGTTTTTTGGGTAAATTGTCACAACAATGACCTGTTTAAACTCAAAATAATAGGTTAAGAAGTTATAGCACAACTAAGTTTTTTGTTGTTATTGTTTAATTAACCCCTTAAGGACACGTGACATGTGATTTCATTCCAGAAGTTTGGTCCTTAAGGGGTTAAAGAATCCTAATTAGCGTTCCCTTTTATTAAATAAATCTGTGTGTTTTTATCCACTTCTGAAAATGTCTTTACCACAGTTAAAACGATTGGTGGAGATTTTGCTGCTCCTTCGAGAGCACAGTATCAGTCTAGTTGACCTATAAATAAATCTATGTATTTCAAAGGTGTGCAACAGCTGGGATACAGAAACCTCTGTCAAGATTTCTAGCTCTACATTTAAATCAAAACCGCAAGATCCATCAGAAAAAAACAAAATATATATATATATATATATATATATATATATATATATAGCCACTTATTTACAATAACAGGAAAAGTAGCACAATTTAAAGGAAATAAATTCCATCTTACACACCATATGACTGTAAAATAGGACAGCCGCCCTTCCTATTTAAAGTTTCTGGTATTGCAAAATGTATCAGTGCGTTTCTTTATACAAGTTTCTGCTATTTGAAAATTGGAAATCTTCCTACCGTATGGGATACTCTCTTGTATTGCGGTCCTTTATTTATTTAAATAACTTTTGTGCAGCATATACAGCACAAGCTCCATGCAAAGCTTGTTGGCTCTGTTGATTTGTGACTCTAATGCTTGTCATTTACCATCGAACCACCACCACAATAAAATGTTTAAAACTAAACAATATACAATAGTTAAAAAAAAAATATATATATATATATATATATATATATACACACACACATACATACATACACATATATACAAGCCAAAAAACAAAAACAAATTTGTGATGCATTGTCACTTTAAATCCATGATGTAAACTACATTTATACTTATACAATTTTTTCCATTTCATAACAATATTTTGTAGTTTCCTACACATAAAACAAAATATATATATGTCCTGTACCGTTCCAGTCACACGAGTCTTCTGGACTCCGTCTCCTCAGCCAAACATAGTGACGCATCTCGCCCCAGTCACATGGGATCTTGCTACATATTTAGGACCACTTACCTATGGTATTGTGATTTGGTCCTTTTTCTAAACCACTAAAACATAAGATAGAGATATATATCTCTATCTTATGTTTTAGTGGTTTAGAAAAATATATATCTCTATCTTATGTTTTAGTGGTTTAGAAAAAGGACCAAATCACAATACCATAGGTAAGTGGTCCTCTATCTTATGTTTTAGTGGTTTAGAAAAAGGACCAAATCACAATACCATAGGTAAGTGGTCCTAAATATGTAGCAAGATCCCATGTGACTGGGGCGAGATGCGTCACTATGTTTGGCGGAGGAGACGGAGTCCAGAAGACTCGTGTGACTGGAACGGTACAGGACATGGAAGAAAGGAGTCAGGAGGAAATTTGGACCTTCGCATTGTGTTTGGATTTGTTTGTGAGTTTTTTTACTCAATAAATCACATTGAAGTGAAATTAAGAGTTTTAACGGTTTTACAATATTGGGAGTCTTCTTTTAAAATTTTCCCTTCCATTTAATCTACTGAAATACCCAGTATGTCATTCTCTTTGATGGAGTGATACTTTCTCGTGATTGTGCTGTTTATCCCAGAGTCGGGCAGAAGTGGCTCGGTAGTGCCAACCATAGAGGAAGATAAAAATGGGGGAGTGAGGCACATATCTGTTTAAGATGTGTATATTTTGATTCCGGTCTTGCACCATATAAAAAAATTGATGTGAAGTGGAAAAAGTGGTATAAGCATACATTTGGTTTAAAGCACAAATTTAGCATAGTAGTGTATCACTTATTTGTTTAGGGTTTTTTGTACGTTTTGAGCACTTTTTGTATGTGCATAGTATATAGTAAACACCTCTTTTGTAATTTTTAGGCACCTTGCACTGGTTTGGCTTATCAAATATACATGTAACTAGAATAATGGGGCATTACAAGAGGGGAATATTGTGATATCTGATGTATTTTAAGAGAGAATATAAACTGATTTTAATTTCGGATTTCACTATCTTTCAGGTATATTATTGGGTACACAGTTATTAGCTCATTTTATAGACATGAGAAAGATAAAAAGCAGAGTTGATCCTGCAGGGATCCTAATACTGCAATGATTGAACACTGGGGCTGGTGCAACTGGAGCACTGAACACTTCTGGCCTCAGGCAAACAAATTAAAAAGCATTTCTAAATTGTAGGGGTTTTTTTTAGGTACCGATTAAGTTTAAGGTTATTTTCTTTTTAGGACAATAGATTAAGATTACACTTAACCAAAATGTAAATCTACAAACATTTATAATGTTCGAGCTTTGGTGCACTGCTACTGACCATATCACGCCTAGAATGTCACATTCACAGGCCTGCAAAGACAGTCAGATGGTTTAGTTTAGAGACAACAAGGGAACCCTAAAACTACAAAATAAACAAACAAATGCAGGCTTCCAGACTAACTACATCTAAGCCAATTCCCAAACACTTTGTGTACTTCGTTTTGGCAAGAAAAAGCTGTGCGTGTGCACAAAACTATAAAGAGTGAGTTAATTGCCTCTTTAATGTTGTGCCTACGTTCAAATACTTTACTTTGTTAACTATATAGTTCCTTAAATACATTCATTTTCGTAAATTTCTTATGGTGCATTCCATATTATCATGCTTAAAATATTAATTTGAGTGTTATGGGTCTTATGAGTAATATAAAAATGTTTATTCCATGTTTCACAGACTATATTAGTTGGTCTTACTCGAACATTAGGTGTCATTTATATGAAATGAAAGGAATGAACCAACCAAACACAGTCAGTATAGAAAGACGCTTAGCTATGGAATGGTGTTTGAAAACTTAGGGTAGTGGTGGCTAGCAAAGGGCTGGCTGAGCATTGTCGGAAACTAACCCTTTGGAGTACATAGATTACCCAGCACTTGCATTAGGAGACAAAGCAGGGTGGATACAACAAGAGTAGAAAGGACAATAATATAACCATATATAAAAGAAACAGGTGACATGTGAATGCGAAGAGAAGAAAGGGTGACCAGTTTTAAAGTCAAAACATTTGTCATCTGTGTCATTTTTGCAAAGACTAGATTAAAGGGACACTATAGTGACTAAAACAACTTCAGCATATTGAAGCAGGTTTTGTGTATAGGCCATGCCTCTGAAGTCTTACTGCTCAATTCTTTGCCAATTAGGAGTTAAATCACTTTTGTTTCTGTCCATGCAGCCCTAGCCACACCTCCCCTGGCTATGACACAGCTTTCATGAAAAAAATGGTTTCATTTTCAATCAAATGTAACTTACTTTAAAACCAATTTACTTTTATCTCCAGTAAAGTGGACTTTAATTACATACAGGAGGCCCCTCCTGCAGGGTCTAGCACGCTATTAACAGAGCAGGAAATTTTTTTTTTTAAATTAAACAGAATTTGAAATAAAGGATGTGCAAACATTAGATGATTTTTTTTACAGGAAGTGTTTAGGAAGGCTGTGTAAATCAGCAGAGATGTGACTATGGCTGAATAAACAAAGTGGTTTAACTCCTAAATGGAAGAGAACTGAGCAGTGGGACTGAAGAGGCATGATCTATACACCAAAACTGCTTAATTAAACAAACATTGTTTTTGTGACTGTAGTGTCCCTTTACAACTTCCGTCATATGTCCTATTTCGTCATATTTCGAATATTTCCGTCATGTGTCCTTGAGGGGTTAAGAAAGAAATAGCATTGATTATGCATATAGAACATATAAGATCTGTAAAATATGTTTCAAGACTATACAGAGCACACAAATATTATTCGAGTGAATATGTTTAGTGCATTACCTTATTGATTTCCAGTGTAGGCAGTGACTCTGCATCAGTCTTTGCCAGCTGAAGCTTATTTTCTGGTACATACAATTCCTTGACTTCATAGGAGGCATCTACAGGTACAATATCCTAAAAATGGTACAGAAAAGAACTATGTATTTTCAGCTGTTAAACAGATGCATATGACTTATCAAGGAAGGGAGGAGTAAAAAAAAAAAAGAAAAAGCTTTCCCTATCAGAAAGTTCATATTGTTCTTTTGCCTCTAGAGTTTAATATTTCCTTTCATTTCTCAAAGAACAATAAGACACACAGAGTTCTGAGGATTTAGGTGAAGATGTTCTTATGAAAAACTCAGTAGTAGATGGGAACATAGGAAAAACGGATTCTTGCAATGTCCGGCCAATGAACTTGTAGGCCACTTATGGAGAAATATACAGAACGTTAGGTTGAAGAAAATATTCTTATTTTGAGCAGATCGGCGATAGAGTTCCTGAACCATATCACATTGTGTTTCAAAAAATGTTTTTTTTTTTTTTTTAAAAATTAAAAAAAAACCATGTGAGCTACAGCACAGCCAATATCTTACTGTTTTTCTGACAAATGTATGTACATAATCATTGGACTCTAAATGAACCTTTTCGGTACACCATGAGGTAATTTCTGCTTCTTAAAAAGAATAAATAAAGCAAACGTCAGATGCCCTAAGTCTTAAATTCTTCCCAGCTGTATAGTGACTGACCTAATCTCCAGGATAGATGGTAAATCTGCCTTTAATGTAGAATCTTATTGAAGTTTACAGGTTATGATACTGCGAAGTTCGAGGTCACCGAGTACTCTACGACTCTTTCCCCCTACATTCCTAGTATGTGCCATATGCTTGATTGGAGCTGAATAAACAGCTTTCATTTATTTACCATGTTCTGCGATTACATAAATAATCTTTGAGTTGGTTTCAATGTAATTGGACATACATATTTATCAAATGCGTGTTTATTTTATTATGTCACTAAATTATGCCATTGTTTTAGAGTGCAGAGAGACGATAGTGCCTTGTTATAAATGGCACGTATATAAAACAGTACACTTCCAGAAGTTCAAATATGTATACAGTACGGGACTCCTCAACTGTGCCTTTTAAGACTACACAAAAGCCAGCATTTTAGTGAAACAAAGCAGCAAAAATAAAATTTCTATTATGATTTTACATGTTTCAGCCAATCACAAGACAGTTTAACACTGGTCACTGATGATAACTATTTATCTTCTAGAAAATCCAGAGGAGGCTTTGATTCAAACCAGTCCTGCCAACCTCCTTCCTCATTGGCTTCACTACAAATACATTGGCATTACAACAGAACGGCATAAGTCTTATATTACCCTAAGTGTGAGACATACTAGCTAGGCTTATATCTGTGACGAAGAGCAGGATAACTTCCTATAGGAGGGTTCTCCTGCTCCCCCTTATCACACAATCTTATCACAAACCTCTCACAGAGGGTAGGTACTATTTAAATTATATATTGTGCTTCATTAGAAACTCATGTGAAAAGTAAGAACACAAAAATAAAGACTGATCGCTTGTTCTCCTACAAGTCAGATCTATTAGTGAAAGTGACTTTAATTAGCAATGTACATCAGAACAAAGAAATGTAGCCCAAAAAAAAAAAAAAAAGAGAGAAAACACACACCCTGGCCCAAACATGTATACCTTCAGCCAAGAAGAACAAAATGTTAAACTGAAAATGATCAGTAGAACAGTTCGAAATTCCACTACCATACATCAAACACACTAACATAATAAACTCTCACTAGCCTGTTTGCTGTAAAATGACAAAGAGCAGACTTATTCTGGGGAGGATCTCAATGAAATACAGTACAGTAACTGCGTTTAGAATATTGATCTGTTGTGGAGCCAAACCCAGAGTGAGAAGGAACACACTTTACGTTACCAAGAGATACGGGGGCCTAGGCCTACTGAACTTCTTAAGATGCCTACACGCTGCCCATTTAGCACAGATTCAGCATAGGCATGTCCCACCCCATAAGAAAAGATGGGTGGACATAGAACATTCCATCTTTTGATGGGACCACTCTCTAGACTTGTGGGACAGGCTACACAGTAAATTTGACCTCTCTTTATACCTATCTCCCATGTCTATAGAAATGAACTCCTACTGCCAGGATTTGAAGTAAAACACTTTGCCCGTTTGAACAGAGGGACATCAC
This sequence comes from Pelobates cultripes, assembly GCA_933207985.1. NCBI lineage: Eukaryota > Metazoa > Chordata > Amphibia > Anura > Pelobatidae > Pelobates > Pelobates cultripes. The sequence continues at coordinate 119,980,871 of OW240917.1, read as the reverse complement.
AAGGCTGGGCAATCTATTCTTAAATGACCAGATTCTCAGCTATGCAGATATTCCCGATGTAGCCTCCCTCACTACATTTGATTACTTTAGGTACATGCAGCTCCGCAGCTTCGCACCCACACCATGCATCCAACAAGCAGCAAGGTCCCCACTTACAGAATTAGAAAAAGATTGTATAGTCTCTCTGACCAGGAAAGGCCAAATATAAGATCTATCCATTACACTATCAAAACACTCCACACAGATTTCCCTGCCATATATTGCAGCCTAGGAAAAGGTCCCAGGACAACCCAACCGCCTCAAAGAGGCCACAGACTGGGCAGAGATATGGGAAGCCATGTCCTCCATCACTATATGCGTGACCCATAAGGAACAGGCTTACAAAATGCTATTTTGCTGGTACCTTACACCTCAGAGACTGGCAATTATGAATCATTCTGTTGGAAACTGTGCAGAGAAGCAGGAACATTCTATCATTGCTGGTGGACGTGCCCAAAATTAAAACCCCTGTGGGAATCCATCATGACACTACTCACCCATATGCTGACAAAACCGTGCCCCATGGGCCTTACTACTCTCCAAACCCTTCCACTAGAGCCGAAAACAAACTATTAGCACGAGTAGCTCTTGCTGCACGCAGGGCGATAGGAGAGGTATGATTGACACCACGCATACCCACACAATGAGTAATAGCCAAAAAGATCAAAGACGGCATTGAACTTGACAGGCTAACATCACAACACACCCAAAACATTCCACAAGGTATGAGATCCGTGGCTGGAGGGAGACACATCCTTACTGTGGTGATCGTTGACCACAACACTCAGGACTCAACACACAGTACTCATTGACAAGTCACAAAGAAAGCTACTCCTACTGCCGCACTTGACCCCAACCCCAACTTCCCTCCAAAAGGGGGAGGCGGGGTGCGGGCGTCTGAGGTCGAGCCTCTCTTTCCCCCTTCTTCTCTCCTCCCCAGTTCTGTTTCACGCTTACATTTAGACCCTTCCCGGGCTGAACACCTACACAAACTTTCCATACCCCAATGACCCGGTCCAGACCCACCCCAGGCCTCAGACACAGACCCGAAACAGCCCAACCAAAAAGAGCAGGACACCACTCACAACAAGATGGTACACTAGATCCTCCACATAAGATCAAAAGCCCGCCTCCGACCGATCATAGCACTCAGACTCCACACTAGGATTCACAACTACAAAGGGACCAAACCCTACACACAGTTTCTTTCGAATCCCCACACTCTTAATCGGATGGAAAGGGAGAACCGCTAAAACAGCTAAACACAACTAGCACTTCCATACAAGACTGATAACTAAAGGGTATGGGAAGGCTACACACCACAATACCACTACCTGGACCACTAGTGCTTCTTGAATGAGGAAAGCATTTGCACACTTCATATAATGGTGAATACTGCTGTAAAAAGGCATGCAGTGCACAGAGAGCCTATATCACCCTACTGTACCCAACTCGTTTACTTGTACTATGCTCGTTTAAAATGTTTGAAAACCAATAAGATTAATAAAGAATAAAAAAAAAATGAATATTGATCTGTCAAAGTTGCATGTATGTGAGCCTAATAAAATAATACATATAAGAGTGATAGCCAGCAGATTTTACAGATTGCTGCAAAAGTCCAAATTATAGGCGAAACCCTTTAAACACATTTATCAGGGGATTCTTAAATCTGGTGGTAATAGGGATGGAGACAATCAGGGTTATTTACTAAAGTGAGAATTGCTGGGAATTCAAACGGAATTTCAAGATGTAGGCCAATGCAGCTGAATTAGAAAATAATTCTTAAAGTCATTTCTGTTTTGGTCATAAATTTCAAATTCACTTTGAATTCCCAGCAATTCTTATTTTAGAAAACTAATTTCACATTCTACTTTTATGCTGCCAGTGTCTCAAAGCTAAACTAATGTATTTTGTGTGCTGCTAAAAACACTTCAACATTTTAAAATAAAAAAAATAAAAAGGTATTGGAATTAAAAAAGATAGCAGCAGGTATATCAGTGGACACCAGTGACCCTCAACAAGTACAAAAAGAAAGAAAGCTAGAATTTAAGAATTTACTGAAATGTCATATTTGAAGGATGTGACCTGATAGTGCTTGCCCCAAGTACAACTTGATCACATAACCAACTGTCCTATTTCTGTCTTTTTGCTCTTCAAAAGACACAAAATAAACAAGCAGTCAGAAAGTGGAAGACATGTATTTGTAGATAATGAAAGTAAATAAAAGTTACAGCCTAGTTAAGATTAAGACAACAGCTCAGTGTAGTGCTTACTCTGCAAAGGGAATCTTGACTACATGAACATTTTTTTGTTGTTGTTTTTTCTACAGAAAAAAAAATAAAAAAAATAAAATAATAATAATAGTCTCCCCAAGTACCCAGAGACTGCACACTATCACAAGCCGACTATCACAAATCTGCCTCACCTATATTTTTTCACTTTTATAATTTGCTGAACAGGAAAATCTTCATAAAATCAAGCACTGTGAGCTTGTTCCCAACTGCAATAATTGTGTTTTACATCCTGTAACCTGTTCATTAGTATATTATAAAAATAAATAAATCAGTAACAGCTCTAGAAGTCATTTTTTTCCTCCTAATTGGACAAAATTGAATTTATTTATTTCAGTTTAACATTGTTTAATAAGCTTCTCGAATGTTTTAATATTTTAAAAAAATATTAAAATATTTTTAAATATTTGTTGATATTTTAAAAACTTTTTCAATTATAATTTTATTTTCATATTGTAATACAAATCACATATACAAGAAGACAAAATAAACATTACTATAAGATCATTTTCATAGGCAATTAAACTGTCAATCTAAAAGGCTATCAATTTATAGTCTTACAATAATAACAAATGTCATACATTCTATACGTAGAAAAAAAAAAAAAAAATCAGTATCGGATGCTTCGAGGGAGGGTGGAGGAGGTGATAGAAAGGAGGGAGATTAAGATGTACTTCTTTCTCTCCTCTTCTCTCTCTGCTGCCCCCACTGCAAAGTATACAAATAAATATATAACTAAATAAAAAATTGGTGGGGTAGTGTCAGATCCTATAGCACATTTCTAAGAGGTGTTTAGATCGAAATAGGGCCCAGGGGTTTTTTTTCGTTAATTTTCAAGGTTTTTTTTGTTTTTTTTAAAGCCTATTTTCCATTTCTAGTTGATAATTCATTTGTGTATTTATTTCCCCCCATCCTGGTACTGAATTAATTCTCCAATATTGTGCCAAGCACACTTTAGCAGTCATCTTAATATGGATCATTAAATATCTCTCAGATTTAAATTTTGTTGGTTACTTAAGGTGAAAAAGAGAGTCGGGCGTCCAATGCTACCTGTATATTCAAAACTTTTATAATTCTAGTTATTGTTTTATTTCTCTAAGTAGCTCACAGCTCCACCATTTGGAAAAAAATGTTCCTATTTCTAAGTTACATCTCCAAAAGAATGTATTAGTGGGATATTTATATAAAATTTGTGGGACTCTATACCATTTATGGAGAATTTTTGGGTCTCATATATATTGGTACTGTATTTTCGAGCATTCTTATTAAGCTATACCATACTTCTTATGAGTATTCCTTAATCATATCTTCTTCCCATTTAACCATCCCCTGTAATTTACTTTTATCTTTTAAATTATATAAAGTTTTATTTATTCTAGAGACTAGTTTGTTATTATCATAAGTATTATGTTATCTTTATTTTGATCTTTACTAATATGTTTTGATCTCAAAAAGTTTACTAATCTTAACTATGTAAAGAATTCACCTGCTGGTAAGTAAAATTTGTTCTGTAGCTTACTAAAGAGGGACATTTTCACAGATTCCAAAAGATCTCCCATATATAAAATTCACGATTCTTTCCACTTATCCACTTTTATATCTTCAATATAAATTTCAGAGACTGCTATTGGAGTCAAATATGTAAAATAATTTTTATTTTTGAAAATGTTTTGTTTTGGTATGCTTTTAGACTTCTGAATGTCTGTAACAATGTTGTTATTGACATTTATTTTTTTACATTTCTCTGGCTCTATCCAATATTAAAATGGTAATTCTAAATTTCTACAGCTGGATGATTCGTACATGTACCAGAATGGAGGGGAACTTTTATTTATATCCCACGCTAAAAGGTGGACAATTAAGTTAGCATCCGCCATCTCCATTATGTTTGGGAGAGACAAACCCCCCTCCTCTTGTTCTCTCCACAAATTTTTTTTTTTTATATTCTTTTTACCACAAACAAACTTTATAAGAAGCTTATGAAATTTTTGGGGACTCTAAATGTAATAGATCAATAGATATTCCATGTTTGGCATAAGATACTATCAAATTAGATTTATTCTACCCATCCAGGAAACAAAGATAACTCAATTTTTGTGTGGTTATTTTCAGTTCTAACCATAGTGGATTATAATTAATATCAACTATCTGATCTAGATTGAAGGTTTAGAAGACGGGCACCCTTGACGCATGCCATTTTTTATTTCAAACCAGTCTGAATTTGCACCATAGCCCATAACTTTTGCAGAAGGGTTTGAATATAAACTTAAGATCTGTTTGCCAAAGAGACCTGTTATTCCAAAAGACTCTAGAACCGCTTCTAAATATCTCCAACTAATACGATCAAAATCCAACTACTATCCAAAGTAATAAAAGCTGCTCTGCTGGTATAGCTTTATAGTTAAAGGAACACTATAGTCACCTAAATTACTTTAGCTAAATAAAGCAGTTTTAGTGTATAGATCATTCCCCTGCAATTTCACTGCTCAATTCACTGTCATTTAGGAGTTAAATCACTTTGTTTCTGTTTATGCAGCCCTAGCCACACCTCCCCTGGCTATGATTGACAGAGCCTGCATGAAAAAAAAACTGGTTTCACTTTCAAACAGATGTAATTTATCTTAAATAATTGTATCTCAATCTCTAAATTGAACTTTAATCACATACAGGAGGCTCTTGCAGGGTCTAGCAAGCTATTAACATAGCAGGGGATAAGAAAATCTTAATTAAACAGAACTTGCAATAAAGAAAGCCTAAATAGGGCTCTCTTTACAGGAAGTGTTTATGGAAGGCTGTGCAAGTCACATGCAGGGAGGTGTGACTAGGGTTCATAAACAAAGGGATTTAACTCCTAAATGGCAGAGGATTGAGCAGTGAGGCTGCAGGGGCATGTTCTATACACCAAAATGGCTTCATTAAGCTAAAGTTGTTCAGGTGACTATAGTGTCCCTTTAATTATAGAGATCGTGTTCATCGTATTATCTCCTCCTGATCTTTTATTGATAAAACCTACTTGTTTATGATGTATCAAGACAAATTACAGATTTTAATATTTCAGATATTTTTGAATAAATCTTTAGGTCTGTGTTTGTGGCGAAACCGACCTCGCCACTGGGCATTGAAGAAGACTGATTGCCAGCCTCCTGCCATGTGACTATGGCCCCTGGGATGTATTGCCCTTTAAAGACATGATTTGGGCATAATGGATTTGTGTTGTGCTGCTGGCCCTACCAGTCGGCCAGTATCTAAGGCAAAGAAGAAATTGCTCACCTATTGATGACTTTAAATGCAAAGGAATTGAATTAAGACAGAGGTTTAAAGAAAGAGGATATCCCAATAGATGCCTAAAACAGGCGTATCAAAGAGCATTAGGCAGTGACCGGGAAATCCTATTACAGAGACTAAACCGGAATCTAATAAACTTATTAGATGCATAGCTAACTATGATGCGGGCTGGGAGGAAGCTAAGAAAGTACTGGGCAGATTCTGGCCTTTATTGACACAGGACCCACACTTGTGTGATAACATCCCATCTAAGGTGTCTGTTACAGCAAGGAGGGGTAAGAACATCAAGGAAATGTTAATACCCAGCCATCTATCTATACCCAAGACAAAGAGTAACAGTTGGATCACAGTACATGGCACATATCAATGTGGGAGATGTGTGGCATGTCCTTTCATTGCAAAAGGATCAAAGATTCTTACAGATTCCACTGACACCGTTAAAATCCCCATAAAACAGTTCTTTAACTGTAATACTTCAGGTGTGATCTATTTACTGACATGTAAATGTGGCATAAAATATGTGGGCAAAACCATACGCCCTTTTAAGAGACAGATAATGGAACATATCCATTCAGTAACCTCAAATAGAGATACTCCAGTTGCCAGACATGTCAGATCTCATCATATGGATACACCTAAATGTATTAAGTTTGCTGGAATTGAAAGGATTCAAATGGGTAGAAGAGGAGGAGATTTGGACCTGACCCTTAAAAGAAGGGAATATTATTGGATCCATAAATTAGACACTATCACCTAGGGGTCTTAATGAGGGTTTCACATTTACCCCATTTATTGATCCATAAAAACGAGTAAAGGCCTTAACAAATGTATATATGTTGGTTGTTTGCACATCTACTATTATTTTAACTAAAGAATATTATAGGGTTTAAGCATAATAGCACTGATTGATGAATGAAACTTCATGTATAGTGGATTTAAAGACACCTTGAGAATAATTATCAGCTTAGGGTAGACTTATGATCTAAAGTATGAATTAGAATAACGGACTATAAGAATCTATTATTATGACATATTCCTGTATAGAGAATCGACAAATGAGGGGGATTTATCCTAAATAAGATTTGGGATATGGATATTGAGTAACCCAAATCAGATCTAATAATCTTTCTTTCTATTTGTAAGACAAGCAGATTCAGATACAGTAACCATATATAAACTATGGAAGAGGGGCGAATAAAACAATTTCGTGGTGGATATACTTATATAGGTATCTATCAGATAATAGACTATAATATTCCAATGTGCTAACGAGATGCACCTTGTGAGAGGCACCCATTATACATCATCATAACACTACTTAAATCATAATTACTAGGATTTTGGTCCCCCCCCTTTTATGCAAATGTTCAAATAATACCTTCTCGTTATATATTCATCCCTTTTACATCATTATTTAGTTTTTAACTAAATATATATATATATATATATATGTATATTTATATATATTAGCACCCTCTGTTGCTATTCTCGAAGTTATTTCCCTTGAGAGGACCATTTGTATACTCAAATTATATAAGTTAACCGTTATGGCAACGAATGGGTTCATCTGTTGAAACGCCCCAATGGGCAGGACTTACAATAGACGAGACCCATTCACAAAAACGGTTACCATAACTACCGGCTCTATACTATAATCTCGGACCTACCCGCAATACACGATGAGGGGAGGAGCTGAAAAGTAAGAGCCAGGTGTCTATTGATTCCAGCAGGAGGGCGATGACCACGCCCACACTCCGGATTGGTCTACAGGGTGATGCCTTCTGGTATATATTTGAAATTCATCAGTGCCACGTTTACCTTTTGAAAAGGCGCTTTAGCAGCGCCGAAACGGACGTTAGGCTTTATGCTTTCTTTTAATCACAGCACGGAGTGATGTGTTCACTTGGTGGGGGGGCGAGATTTATCTAAGCTTATGGAGCATTAGGTTTAGACTCTAGGATATTGACTTATAGGCGAACAGATATTGCATTATAGGATTTTGTTACCTCTTGAGACAAGTCATTATATTGATAGATACAGTTGTATCATTAACTCTTTCTGGGTTAATTAGTACTTTGGCAACTTGAATACAAGACAGATTGGCTTGCCTCTGAGTTGAGGTCTCTTTGTATCCATCTTATATAGATTAGTTCTAATTGTTTCCAAGTTTTGGAATTGTATTAAGAGCATTTAACCTGATACAGAATTATAATTGGGATTATTTTTATTCCTCCATTACTTAGGGAGTTGTATCATCATCGATAAATTAAGGGGGTTATTCAAGCTAGTTAGGATCACTCCCATTTATTGAGTTTTTGAACACTAATACTATATAACGTTCTGTTTTCCTAGCAATATATTACGACTGCCTTATTCCTCTTATATAAAGATTGAGGCCTCCCCGGTGTGTTTAGTTTATAATTTAAGGTTTTTAAGTTTCCTTTTCTTCTACCCTATAATAAAGTTTATTAGTATATACAAGTGCATACCCAGAGATCCCTCCTTTGGTGCGCCCATAGCCTGTTTTGCTGGGGATCACCTGCAGCTTATTGGTTTTGCGTTTACATACAAGGTTTACCCCCTATATAGGGTTCTGTGGACACACTATAGATTCCGATTATTAGGAATCTTACACCCCTTTTTTTGTTTTGTCTGCTGGCCCTTTAAGAACCATCTGGGGACATACTGTGGAGTTACTGGGTGGCCACCATTTCATGTATCAGAGGCACATGGTGAGAACAATGGATGAAGCACATGGTGAGAACAATGGATGTCGGCCATTTTAACTCACTGGCACTGTTTGGACTTTTCTACACGGTACCATCTCGCCGGTATTTGGTGCACAAAGACATCGTGCAGTAGTTTTAAACGATACAACAGGGGACACATTATACAGTAATTATTTTTCATATAGCCGGTATATGTTCTGCGAAATCTGCATTAAACTGTATCTTCCAAACTACTGAACGGATCTGGGTGAATTTTGGATATGTGGTTCACCCAGACCCCCCGGTTCCGAGGATATATGGGGTTATTGCATGTTTTGGGGTCCCTGTGATATGTTTTCTAATACTGTATTTCTCTGCCTGTGATAATTAGATTAACCATTGTGTTCAGTAATCATATCAAAGGCAGAGGGGAGGATTTTGTGTGGGAGTGTCTGTGTGTATAGTACGGATTGATTGGTTGTATTTCAAAACCCTGTGGGCAGTACTAGGTTTGTGGATTGTGAATAAAAGAGGCTGTATGTGCCAGTACAGTCAGTTCTGCTTGACCTCAAAACGAAGTGTATGCCGATTGCCAGGAGTGTAAGCTGATTGTATGCTTTTCCTGTTCAGCTGCTTACAGCATTCATATGCTTGAGAGCATTCCTATGCTTTTCCGGTTCGGTGGTTGTGGTGTCTGCTGCAGTGCTTGGAGTCCTCAGGAAGCGCTATTAGCATCCTTCAACAGAGGTACCCAGTCGGGGTGCCAGGTGATCCGTTACAGTATTTATTAAGGAGATTGGCAGATAATTTGAAACAAAATGTAGATCTTTTCCTGGTTTTAGTATACGAGATATTGTTGCCTTAAGCATTTCTACTGGAAAACCTTCTATATCTTGAATACCAACATATTCAATAAAATAGGTGAAATAAGCAGTTTTAGAGTCTTTTAAAAGAAAAAAAAAAACTGACTAGTAACCATCCGGACATGGTACTTTATTAGCCCATCTGATTTCTTCTAGTTCCATTGGTCTATTCAACTTATCAATTTATCCTTGCTTTAATTTTGGCATGGCAATTTTATTCAGGTACTCTACAATTTTTTCTTTAGGTTGTTGATTATTTGGGAGATTATAGAGATTTATAATACATTGCAAAAAACGTTTCCAATATCTTTTGGAGAGAGATATGGGCGATTATCATCCATAATTTTACTTATTCTTTTATTATTTTTAAAGACCTTTAACTCTATTAGTTAATGTTTTACCTGTATATTGTCCTGAAAATACCAGATCTGTTTTAATCTACTTAAAGCTACATGTGATTTTATTTCTAATTTCTTTTTAATTTCCTATTGAATCTTATTTATTTCATCTTCAAGTATTTTTGAACATTGTATTTTCTTTTCTTTATCTTTTTGTGCCAAAAGAATATATAAATCCGAGACTTGCATACTTTTCTGTTTTTTCTTTTCACATCCTAATTTAATCAAACAACCCTTCATGTAGGCTTTATATGTGCACCATACTGTAGTATTGTCTCTCCATTATTTAGCTAAAAATGTTCTTGTTTTATTTACCAAGTATTCTTTATTTTTCTCTTACAGTAGACTTTCATTAAGCCTCCACAAGGATCTCTCTTTGACATTTAGTTAGGTTTTAATATTAACAAAGACTGGAGCGTGATCTGACCATGTTATCAAATGCACTTAGATTTATAGCGTTGGTCAGAGAAAGGTCCAATCTTGAATATATCTTATGAACTTTAGATAAATAAGAATAGTCGCGCTTATAAGGGTGCTGGACACGCCCTATGTCATATACATCGAAATTATTCAGTAATTCTTTAAATATTTCACAGGGTTTTTTTAATGATATGTCTTGATTTTTCTTTTATATTGTTATTAATCATCTCTAAAGTATCGTCTGGAAAGATATTTATGTTGCCTGCAATTATTATTTTTCCTTTCTTGATCTTATCTGTTTTTTTTTTTTAAAAAGGCTTCCAAAAAATTTTTTTTGAAAATATATTAGGTGCATAAATGTTAACTAAAGTATATGCGTCTTCTATTCTACAAATCAAGATCATGAATCTAGCCAGAGTATCTTTCTGTTTAAGGATCAGTTCAAATTTTAAACAAGAGAATTATTGCAACCCCCCTTTCTTAGCATTTTGAAGAGAGGCATGAAATACTGTAGGATATTTAGAATAATTCAATTTTGTATCTTTGTTATCCTTCCAATGGGTTTCTTGTACATAAGATATGTCTAGCTTCTTCTTGCATAGCATTTCATATAAAGAACTTCTTTTATATGGCATATTTAGTCCCTGTGCGTTAATTGATCCTACTTAAATGCACTTCATAGATCTGATTTTCTCCACTTAACCATGATCTACTCCCCAAAGTAAACATATAAAAACATATGTAATTCTTCCTAACTCCCTCGGAGCAATAACACATTTACACACTTCCTACATACAGCTTAATCTAACGTTCAATTAGACTTAAGCCTACAAAACAAAAAAAAGAAAAGAAAGAAAACTTAGTGTCCACACCGAACTATAAGTTAGAAAAACTGTTGCCATTGGAGCTTCGACATGAAAATATGGTGGAGGAGAAATTGGCTTATAAAAAAAAAAAAAAAAAATTTTTTTAATTATAAATAGTGAAAGACTTGCACTCACGGTCTTTCCTTGTAAAAAGTTATTTTATTTCATATCGAAGTTAAAAGCGATCAACGTTTCAGCCATCGTTCGTGGCTTTCATCGGGATAAAAAATATATATATATACATATACACATACACATACATATAATACAATACAATACAATGTTAAACAAAAATCTGCACACCAGTCAAGCCATAAGACTTGATTTTTCCACAGAAATCCCAAATCTGCAGTGAACCACTCATGGACAGCTGTTTTGTTGTTAATGCAACTCTTTAGCATGAGGTTGGTTACTGGTTTGCTTATTGAGGCTTGGTAGCCAAATAGGTTATGGTGGGGAAAAATTGTGATTGAAAACCTCTTCCACCTGAAGTCTGTGGATTTTGCTTCCCAAGCACTACCAAGCCTCAATAAGCAAACCTGTAACCAACCTCATGCTGAAGAGTTGCAGTAACAACGAAACAGCTGTCCATGAGTGGTTCACTGGTTTTGCAACTTTTCCTAAATTGTGTTCCAAGCAGTTGTATACTGCAAACACAGATTAAAAGGAATCCATGTTTAAAATGGAATGAGGCAAAAATGTGATTCTTTGTTAAACTAATTTGCATATGCCCACCCAGAATCCTTTGCGGTTGTAACATCATTGCAGATTTGGGGATTTCTGTGGGAAAAGCAAGTCTTATGGCTTGACAGGTGTGCAGATTTTTGTTTAACATTGTATTAACTATCCACAGACTTCAGGTGGAAGGGGTTTTCAAACACACACACAACTGCAGTAATTTACAAGAATGCATCCTGGTAGAGCGTTATGCCTCCCTAATAGAAGTGTACTGGGTGAACAGTATGCTCTCAATCTATAATTTAAAAAATTTCAGTCTCCTGAAAAATGCAGAGCATTGTCAAAGAAGAAAGGCATTCCACCTGTTAGAATAATGTGCTTTCTGCCAATGCAGAGACTCTACAATCATTGTGGTAGCATTTTGCACTCTGTCAAGGATAGTACAAAGATCTAGTGCCCTCTGATTTGTAAGTCTATGACTGTGCACATTCAGCTTGGCAAAATGGTGCATGCTTTCACCATTTCCCTATGCAGAGTATACATTTACTCTGTTAACATCGTGTTTTCTCAATGCACGTACATGAACCACATGTTACTCTGAATAGGAGAGTGCTGTTGTCTATATCATAAATAGAGATTTGTGCCTTTAGGAAGTTAATTTTTACATCTTACCAGACAATTATGATAGTCTGCAAAGATTTTACCAAGTTGTCTGCTCTGATCTTTATTTTTCCAATATCTTCTATAACATGATAGAGTTCACTCACTGTGTTATTAACAGAAGACTTACTTACTTATATCAATAAACGTTTGTGTTTTTTTGTTTTTTTTAATAACCTGGTAAGCAGTTTTGTACAGCAGACGTACAAATGCACAAACAACATTACATGAAATCAAATCCTTGATTATTTTATTGAAAAAGAGAGCGAAATAAAGAAAAATTTAAATTACAGTTAAAAAATTGAAAGCTAAACTAGAGTGCCCTTCCACGCAGCTGATTAAATATGATTAGACTGCCATCTACTGGGTGATCAAAAATTTGCCTGTTTGAAAAAGCAAATAAAGGAAACAATTTAATAATCCTTTCCATTTAACCAAATAATCTTTAAACAGGCCCTATTTGTACCATAACCACTACAACTTGTTATAGCAGTCATGGTACTATGAGTGTTTAGCTGCTGTCCCTCTGCTTTCTCTCAAACCAATTGACAAAACTGGGGTTCTGTTCTCCAATCCCCAAAAACAAGCCTCTTTGACAAAAAGTGTTTAGTTCATACATACATTTGCATTAATTCTTTAACTATGAACAACAACAATAGACTGAATATTGCTGCCATGAAAGGTTGCACCTCGTTTGGCAGACAATACAGCAGTTAATTTTTTGCATTATTTGTGAGGCTGCGTCAGGCTTTGAGTGCGGGGGGTGGGGGGGAGCTCCAGTTTTTGTCGAACATAAAACTGTCAACAATCTGACTCATAGCACCATAAACACTACAAGATGCTACACCACTTATGGTGCTAAGAGTTTCCACTTAAATAAAATTTAAAAATAATTTTAAAAAGCATTCATTTTAATGTAGTAAAGAGCAAGACATTGGTACATGAACGGGAAGGTTCAACATTTGTAAAATTGAAGTGCCTGCTGGCGGCTTTTCCGTTCACGTTTTTAAGTTATGAAGCACAGAAAAGTGCACGTTGCAACATTTTGAAGAGGTGTGAGATACTCAAATGCTGCAAACGCTAATGTACTAGCATTAAGTAAGAAGAACCTTCACAAAGCTCTGTTCCATCTTTGATTTTCCAAAAAGAATGTTCACAATTTAATGTACAGCAGATCGCTCTGGTGCTAAATCATAAAGCTTAGTTGCCCTGGTGCCTAAAACGTACATTAACTGATGACTTCTGTCAAATTCAGTGACAAAGAACATAATTGTATGCAATCTGAAAACAGAGGCTACCTGTAACACACTCACTCAAAATCAATTACAGCATGGGGGCAAAATACTTGATGTAAGGCACAATGTCAAATTGGAGGTTAAAAGGACACGTTGCCCTCAACCTGCCTCAGTACACCCTAGGCCTAGGAAGTGTTACTTTAAAGTTCTGTCATCCTAAAACATCAATAGATGGCTTTTAAAGATCTAAAAAAATTAAATGTAGATGGCACTGGCGTGAGGTATTCTGATTAAAATGTTTGGGGATGTTTGAGACATTTAGAGCCTGTGAAAAAAAAAAATACATCTGTGAAAAAAAGTAAAAGGTCATGCGAATATGTGCAAAGTTCTCTACAGTGTTAACATATGCTTTTTTTATTAATAAAAATTTAAAAGCTACGTAAAACTTCAAAAACGGCTTTGAAAGCCAAGCTTGCAGGCATTTTACATGTTTATAATATGAAACTTTTGCCTGGGAAAAAAAAGGGGGAAAAAAAGCAGTTACTTCACAGATGTATAGAAACACAGTCTGGACCAGACCAAATTTGGACTCTGTTGCCTTTATTAGCCATCTGGTGATGAGGTGTGAGTGAGTACCGCAGACATTTTTATGCTTCATCAATTATTTGCAGAAAAATGGCTAAAGCTATGTGTAGCAAAGGAAAGAGTGTAAAATATGCACATGATAAAAGGCACCCAGTTTGCCCAAATTTACAGTATTCAAAACTAGAAAGCTGTAAATTGCAAGCAAAATTCTCAAACAAATAGCAATTTGTTGCAAACTGGCATCAGAGTCAATGGGGCTATTGGTGAGCTGAGCAGGTGGTTGGGTGGCAGGTCAGTCAATGGGTATGTGGATAGGTCATATCCATCAGAAAGTAGATGGGTTCATCAGTATTAAAAAAGATGGGTTAATCATTTTTAAAAATGATTGCTATTGAGAATAACTCCTACGTTTGGGATACACTTTAAGAAAGGTTGAAAAACAGTGAATTAGACAAAAAAGGGCAGCCATATGAATACAAATTACAACAAATGCATGTTATAGCAGTTGCTCGTTTAATGGAGTGAGCAAATCATATGCTAAATTTTTCCAAGGAGCGATGCAGTTACTATGTCATCTTTAATCTGAATGGGGAGTCTTGTACATTGCCTGCCAAAGAGACCTTAAGGGATTTTATATCATGCTGATAAGAATTTCAGGGGTCTATTCACTCCCTGCCTAAGAGATCTCCAGACATTCTATATCTAGGAAGCAAATGAAATGGGTTTATTTTGCTTGGGTCTTCAAAAGGAACATTAAAATGATAGGACGCTTTAGTGTCCATGCTTCAGTTGTAGAAGTCCCCCCCCCCCCCATATGTGCCCTAAAATTAATTTTAAAAACAAGCTTTTTACTCAGCTCTTTCTAGCACTGAGACTCCCTCAGCATTGCTACCTCTATGCCTACTGCTATGTCATGAAGGAGGCACGGCCTTCTCCAGTGTTGGGCAAATTCACTGCTCCTCAGAGGAGCATTGCAGATGTGATGTGCATGAGCAGTGAGCGCCCCGCGTGCATCCAAGTTTCATCATAGGAAGGCAATGCTTTCCCATAGGACGTCCGCATCATGTGAGTTTTACGGAGTGCCATGGAAGCCCATCTAGTGGCTGTCACGTAGAGAGCTACTTGAGGTAGATTTAACCCTGCACAATGTAAACATGTCAATTTCAACAAAATTGCAATGTTTATTATGGCAGGGCTAGAAGGTTAGGACCACCGCACCCAGGCCACTTCACCGAGTTGAAATGGCTTGTGTGACATTGGAGATCCATTAACATATTCTGAACCTTGCCTACACAAGACTCAGCATGCCTTATAAAAGGGTTTGAAATATTGCTACAGCTTTCAAACACCCAAGTCTTCTGAAAAGTGGTGGTTAAATTACATAATTTTGGTTGTAAAATAGAGATAGATAGGTTTCTAGTGCTCCGTGAAATGTGAGTGTGCACTTATAGATTTTTTTTTTCCACTACTCTTGGAATCCGAAATACTACACTATATCCGTGTTTTAATTATTCTGCATGTATTACATATCCAAACTATACCCCATTGGATCAAAACTTCAGGCCAATATCCACAAGCAGGAATAGTACCCCCCAGGCTCTATATATAGAGCTACTCTTTAGCTCCAAACATTGTAAGTGTATTTCCTCTTTTCTCTATATTAGAAGTATTTACTACAACACAATAATTACTCCTCTTCATCTTTTTCCATTATATATCACTTTGGATTTGAAGACCTCAGAAAGGCGATACACCCCAATTTAATTGTCTCTATTATTTTGGTTGTATTTATTAAAATGATCTAAAATGTGTCATTTTTCTTCATAGAAAACTCCAACAGTTTTCACAGAAATTTTCTTTTAAGAATGCGGACAGACTTTTATTGGCAGGAAAAAAAATTGCCACTTTTGAGTTGGATCGTGGTGGAAATATTCATAAATCCAGCAGAAAAAAGGGTACCAGCAAAACAAGCAACATACAAAGAAAAATAATTCAAACATTTAATAAATTGTAACAAAACTTCTCCAAATTCTGAACCAAAACAAAATATAGAAACTCTACAGTGTGTTTATTCCACAGTAAATTAAGGGTTTCTCTTTAAGTGGCCCCACTTTTATTACCTATTGTTTGAATGTCAGAAAGGACTATATTTTAATATCCTATATGCATGCCTAACACAACAAAAGTTAAAAATGGGAAAATAAACATTTGCTTATTATAATGTTTACACATCTGGTGCATAGAAAAATAGCTCCAAATAAACTCATATCAGTCCTAATTGTTAAATCACTCAAAAGTATAGGATTTAAATACATTTTTGGTAATTAACGCTATTCATATACCAACACACCCTAATGCAATATACCAATCTTTTCCCTAAACCTATGCTTACACCAACTCAAACTGTATACCTACCCTAGCGCAATGGAATTCCTCTGCTGATATCAGTACATGGATTTTCTAGCTAATGTAATTCTTAGCTAAAATTATGATTTTCCTACCGCAGCTACAGTAGAGAGTGGTTTGTAACTGCCATCTGCTGGCTGTTTTCAACATCACAGGAGATTTCACTGTGATGCTGAACCTCCAGCATGCTCTCCCTGACTATCACACTGTGAACGGTTCAGGGCAGCTGGCAAAGGCACAACTGATGGCAGCTAGTAAATCACTGACTGAGCGTAAACCACTCGGCTGCTGTGATTTCAAAGAATTTAAAGGGCTGTAACAATTTGAGTGCTGCATACAGTTTATCTGTCAGCCCTAGGCCACTGATACATGGGACTCCCTGGTGTGAGCAGGGATTTAACCCTGCTTATAGCAAAACATTAGGACGTGTTATTACACCCAAACGTTATTGAAGCCCATGCTTTGTAGGACTTAATGACACATCTGAACATTATTAATGGGTTAAGAAGCCATACTGCTTAAAGAATACGCAGCAAATAACTACTATATGGCAATGGATCATATAGATTGCTGGATCAAAATGTGTAAAGCATTCTCTGTATTCTCCAGAAGCAAGTTCCATGCTTGGGGCAGGCTGTTCAATAATACAATTTTACACCAAATATTGAAAAAAAATCTCTGCAGATATTGGTCACTGACTTTTTAACGTAGAGTCATTCTCTCAAGCCAAATTCCCGTGCAGGACGAAAACAGGAGGAGAGATTAGTCCCCTCCCCAAAGTGGAAAAGGGGGGGGGGGGAAATGAAAGGG
>OW240917.1:119673581-119963527 GCA_933207985.1 Pelobates cultripes | reverse complement strand
TCGAGAATTGAGTCAGTTCAGAGCACGAGCAATGAGATTTAATGATTTATTGTTCCTGGGGCTCAAAACACAAGAGAAGGAAAACAAAGGGTTTTATGAAAAGGTACATAAAAAAACAAAATATCCTAAAATAGTGACACTTATACAATGGCAAGCGCTTTCTTTGGTACACTTTGTCATTAACAGAAATCTTAACTAATTCTTTATACTTCTTTATTCTTTATCTGGTTAATTCTATTAATTTTACTACAAAAGTTATAGCGTTGGCCAATTAACTTGGCCACATTATACACCGATTCTAGTAGCTCCATACGTGGCTCTTGTATACATGTTGGCTGCTGCAGTCAGCCTAATGCAAACCCATGTGGAACATACCATGCATACCAAAAAGTAGAGTTAAGTCAAACAAAAATGTATAATAGTTGTAAAATTCAATGTATGACCAATGTGTGCTGTTTAATCACTATATAAAGCTAGATTTCTGTATCACTCATATCCTGTGCTTTATTTATAAGAGCTTAAGAAGGGGAAGGGGAGAGTATGGAAATACATTTAGGAAGAGGGGTTAGCAATATAAGGAAAGGGGAAAGACAGATAGGAGGGTTAAGAGACTTGGGCCCAATGAAGAGCAAACAAAGTGGAAGTATAGAGGGGGACAGGGGAGTGTGGAGGTGGCACACAGCTCACAAAGACAGTAAGGGAATCATTGGTTAATCCAATGATGAGAGAGAGAAGGTTCTTAATGCAGAAAACTTAACTATGGTGCAGGTTATCCTAAATTTAATTGACGCTTAATTTTTGGTACTCTACTTGTATAGATTCATATAATTTTTTTTATTAGATTTATTTATCAATGGCAGGGTATAACTCTATATGTTTTATTTTGTTCAATTTTTAAAATTTTATTTTGGGAGATCTCTTTTTAATAGAGATTGTAATCAGTAAAAATAATTATTTGTATTTTAAGGTGCAATCATAACATATAAAAGCACAGTTTAACGCGGTTAATGAAGATGAAGAAATAAAGAAAACAAATAAACTTCAACTATTGCAAATCATTAAATTGTAAATTAAATTTACAATTCTTTCAAAGAGACCAGGACCTATCCAACAGGTGTTTGAGAGAGAAGGTAGAACATGGTTTTGGAGATATATTTATCTCCTGCTAGCTCATCCTAGATCATGATGGAATAAAATATCCCTAAAGAGAGATGTTTGGATCCTTGGGGTTCAAAGTCCCTGTGAGGTTAGAATGTCTTATTAACCATTTTTTAGGGGTATATACACTACTCATATCATATGATACTATACACATTCTGAGCTTGTATTATCCACATACAATATTTACTCTGTATAAAACACTCCTTTTAATATCCAGTGTTGATAAAGTAATTTGGAAGATATTTTTTTTCACCTTTGGTGTAAGGGTGAATTCTGACATTGTTAGCATTGCCAGGAATAACGTCAGTATGTGTTAGTAAACATAATTACTCTATTATCTAGATAAAGGCTAGTTTTTCATACAACAGAGTTGAACAAAAGGTTTCTTCTCAATGCCCCACAAGGAGAGAAAAAAATAGAGAAAAACAGATTTAAAAAAAAAAAAAAAAAATTTTTTTAATTATAAACGGAAAGACTTGCACTAGGTCTTTCCTTGT
Source organism: Pelobates cultripes (assembly GCA_933207985.1). Lineage (NCBI taxonomy): Eukaryota > Metazoa > Chordata > Amphibia > Anura > Pelobatidae > Pelobates > Pelobates cultripes. The sequence continues at coordinate 119,961,869 of OW240917.1, read as the reverse complement.
AAAAAGTTATTTTAAACTCTGCATGAGGTTGTTACTGTCATTGAGGCTGTACAAACAGGTTATATCAAAAACAGTTGAAAATACTGAATTATGAGAAAAAGACACAATATAAAAACACAAAGAAAGACTGAACAAAAAATATATATTGGTTAATAGCATTACAACTTTTCCTAATTGTCTTCCAAGCAGGATGCTCACCACCATTAAGATCCTGTTTTCTATGGGTGGCTAAAAGTTAGTAACTAATTGATAGTTAAAAAAAAAAAAAAAAAATTTTTTTAATTATAAATAGTGAAAGACTTGCACTCACGGTCTTTCCTTGTAAAAAGTTATTTTATTTCATATCGAAGTTAAAAGCGATCAACGTTTCAGCCATCGTTCGTGGCTTTCATCGGGATAAAAAATATATATATATACATATACACATACACATACATATAATACAATACAATACAATGTTAAACAAAAATCTGCACACCAGTCAAGCCATAAGACTTGATTTTTCCACAGAAATCCCAAATCTGCAGTGAACCACTCATGGACAGCTGTTTTGTTGTTAATGCAACTCTGCATGACTGGTTTGCATTGCTTGGGCCCGTAATAGGGGGGGATTGTGATTCCAAACCTGTGGAAGTGCCCCGCTTCCAAGCAATCAAGCCTCTCATGCAAACCTGAAACACCTCATAAACAGCATTTTCCTGATTTGTTTCTAGCAGAATGTGTTTTGGATTCGGAAAAGATTTTTTCTATTAAATGCCCACCCAGAATCCTGTTAACCTCAGATTTGGGGATTCAGCTGTTATGGCTTGAGTTATTGAACATTGAGATGGTTTGTAACAAAGTTTTCAAAACACCACAACTTAATTTAATGGTAGAGCGTTTGCCTGAGCAGTGTACTGGGTGAACAGTATGCTCTCAATCTATAATTTAAAAAATTTCAGTCTCCTGAAAAATGCAGAGCATTGTCAAAGAAGAAAGGCATTCCACCTGTTAGAATAATGTGCTTTCTGCCAATGCAGAGACTCTACAATCATTGTGGTAGCATTTTGCACTCTGTCAAGGATAGTACAAAGATCTAGTGCCCTCTGATTTGTAAGTCTATGACTGTGCACATTCAGCTTGGCAAAATGGTGCATGCTTTCACCATTTCCCTATGCAGAGTATACATTTACTCTGTTAACATCGTGTTTTCTCAATGCACGTACATGAACCACATGTTACTCTGAATAGGAGAGTGCTGTTGTCTATATCATAAATAGAGATTTGTGCCTTTAGGAAGTTAATTTTTACATCTTACCAGACAATTATGATAGTCTGCAAAGATTTTACCAAGTTGTCTGCTCTGATCTTTATTTTTCCAATATCTTCTATAACATGATAGAGTTCACTCACTGTGTTATTAACAGAAGACTTACTTACTTATATCAATAAACGTTTGTGTTTTTTTGTTTTTTTTAATAACCTGGTAAGCAGTTTTGTACAGCAGACGTACAAATGCACAAACAACATTACATGAAATCAAATCCTTGATTATTTTATTGAAAAAGAGAGCGAAATAAAGAAAAATTTAAATTACAGTTAAAAAATTGAAAGCTAAACTAGAGTGCCCTTCCACGCAGCTGATTAAATATGATTAGACTGCCATCTACTGGGTGATCAAAAATTTGCCTGTTTGAAAAAGCAAATAAAGGAAACAATTTAATAATCCTTTCCATTTAACCAAATAATCTTTAAACAGGCCCTATTTGTACCATAACCACTACAACTTGTTATAGCAGTCATGGTACTATGAGTGTTTAGCTGCTGTCCCTCTGCTTTCTCTCAAACCAATTGACAAAACTGGGGTTCTGTTCTCCAATCCCCAAAAACAAGCCTCTTTGACAAAAAGTGTTTAGTTCATACATACATTTGCATTAATTCTTTAACTATGAACAACAACAATAGACTGAATATTGCTGCCATGAAAGGTTGCACCTCGTTTGGCAGACAATACAGCAGTTAATTTTTTGCATTATTTGTGAGGCTGCGTCAGGCTTTGAGTGCGGGGGGTGGGGGGGAGCTCCAGTTTTTGTCGAACATAAAACTGTCAACAATCTGACTCATAGCACCATAAACACTACAAGATGCTACACCACTTATGGTGCTAAGAGTTTCCACTTAAATAAAATTTAAAAATAATTTTAAAAAGCATTCATTTTAATGTAGTAAAGAGCAAGACATTGGTACATGAACGGGAAGGTTCAACATTTGTAAAATTGAAGTGCCTGCTGGCCCACTTATAGTTCACTTTTAAGTCAGTTGCTGAGTTCTGAAGATCTGTGCTTGACTACATCAATAACGTAATTACTAGCCAATCAGATGTTTTCCAAAAAGAATGTTCACAATTTAATGTACAGCAGATTCTCTTTGTGTACAAAATTAAATAGTTTGTTGCCCAGTTTAACTCATGACTTCTGTCAAATTCAGTGACAAAGAACATTTGTATGCAATCTGAAAACAGAGGCTACCTGTAACACACTCACTCAAAATCAATTACAGGTGGCAAAATACTTGATGTAAGGCACAATGTCAAATTGGAGGTTAAAAGGACACGTTGCCCTCAACCTGCCTCAGTACACCCTATAGGAAGTGTTACTTTAAAGTTCTGTCATCCTAAAAGATCAATAGATGGCTTTTAAAGATCTAAAAAAATTAAATGTAGATGGCACTGGCGTGAGGTATTCTGATTAAAATGTTTGGGGATGTTTGAGACATTTAGAGCCTGTGAAAAAAAAAATACATCTGTGAAAAAAAGTAAAAGGTCATGCGAATATGTGCAAAGTTCTCTACAGTGTTAACATATGCTTTTTTTATTAATAAAAATTTAAAAGCTACGTAAAACTTCAAAAACGGCTTTGAAAGCCAAGCTTGCAGGCATTTTACATGTTTATAATATGAAACTTTTGCCTGGGAAAAAAAAGGGGGAAAAAAGCAGTTACTTCACAGATGTATAGAAACACAGTCTGGACCAGACCAAATTTGGACTCTGTTGCCTTTATTAGCCATCTGGTGATGAGGTGTGAGTGAGTACCGCAGACATTTTTATGCTTCATCAATTATTTGCAGAAAAATGGCTAAAGCTATGTGTAGCAAAGGAAAGAGTGTAAAATATGCACATGATAAAAGGCACCCAGTTTGCCCAAATTTACAGTATTCAAAACTAGAAAGCTGTAAATTGCAAGCAAAATTCTCAAACAAATAGCAATTTGTTGCAAACTGGCATCAGAGTCAATGGGGCTATTGGTGAGCTGAGCAGGTGGTTGGGTGGCAGGTCAGTCAATGGGTATGTGGATAGGTCATATCCATCAGAAAGTAGATGGGTTCATCAGTATTAAAAAAGATGGGTTAATCATTTTTAAAAATGATTGCTATTGAGAATAACTCCTACGTTTGGGATACACTTTAAGAAAGGTTGAAAAACAGTGAATTAGACAAAAAAGGGCAGCCATATGAATACAAATTACAACAAATGCATGTTATAGCAGTTGCTCGTTTAATGGAGTGAGCAAATCATATGCTAAATTTTTCCAAGGAGCGATGCAGTTACTATGTCATCTTTAATCTGAATGGGGAGTCTTGTACATTGCCTGCCAAAGAGACCTTAAGGGATTTTATATCATGCTGATAAGAATTTCAGGGGTCTATTCACTCCCTGCCTAAGAGATCTCCAGACATTCTATATCTAGGAAGCAAATGAAATGGGTTTATTTTGCTTGGGTCTTCAAAAGGAACATTAAATGATAGGACGCTTTAGTGTCCATGCTTCAGTTGTAGAAGTCCCCCCCCCCCCATATGTGCCCTAAAATTAATTTTAAAAACAAGCTTTTTACTCAGCTCTTTCTAGCACTGAGACTCCCTCAGCATTACTACCTCATGCCTTGCTATGTCATGAAGGAGGCACGGTGTAGTGTTGGGCAAATTCACTGCTCCTCAGAGGAGCATTGCAGATGTGATGTGCATGAGCAGTGAGCGCCCCGCGTGCATCCAAGTTTCATCATAGGAAGGCAATGCTTTCCCATAGGACGTCCGCATTGTGAGTTTTACGGAGTGCCATGGTAGCCCATCTAGTGGCTTCACGTAGAGAGCTACTTGAGGTAGATTTAACCCTGCACAATGTAAACATGTCAATTTCAACAAAATTGCAATGTTTATTATGGCAGGGCTAGAAGGTTAGGACCACCGCACCCAGGCCACTTCACCGAGTTGAAATGGCTTGTGTGACATTGGAGATCCATTAACATATTCTGAACCTTCCTCACAAGACTCAGCATGCCTTATAAAAGGGTTTGAAATATTGCTACAGCTTTCAAACACCCAGTCTTCTGAAAAGGTGTTATTTATGCACTTTGGACTCTTGGCTATAAGTCCATTACTGCGGTTTCATGAATAAAGGCTATTTTAGAGTTATATTGTCTCTATATTGTCTACTCTTTTAAATTTGGATCTAATATTGTCCCTTTTTCCATGTGCAAAAGTATTTACTATTTTCTTTTAGCCTGAAGCATCTTGGACATTAACTCTCTAAGTTGGATTGTGGTGAGACGGCGAAAATGTGTACTTAGTGATGGATTTGTTTTATTGTCGTGGGTAATATGTATGGTTTCTTTTATTTTTTTTCTTTGATTTATTTTTTTCCACAGTGAGATCCACCGGCTTCCCTTTCCTTACTTTGAAAGGAAGCTGTAGTGGAACCTCATCCCTGGTGTCCAAAGGAGCTGCTGTACCAGCTCCACAGCTAGTTCCAGTGTAGTGTCAGAGCAGTCAACATGCTCTGTGCATCCCCTGCCTCCAGCCCAGCTGACTCCCAGCCCCTGTTTTTGCACCACTGCTCCAGACAGTTGTGTCAGCCTTCATTGGGCCAGGTCACTGATGACAGTGAGCAATGGGGTTCCACTTCTGGATAACTCTTTCATCTCAGGGCATTGGCGGATCCAGGGGGGGGGCAACGGGGCAATTGCCCCCCCCGAGATTCCCCCCTGCTGGCTAACGCAGGGCTGGCATTGCCCAAGTGGCAGCCCTGCAATGTGCCTGCGGACCGGAGGGGAGATCAGAGCTCTCCCTCCCCGGTCCGCAGGCGCTGTGCTGGCGGCCGGCGAGGGAGGGAGTGAGAGAGAGGACCCGGAGCTCAGTCTGCAGCTCCTCCGGGTCCTCCTCTCGCGGGATTTAAAGCTTTGCCGCGGTTACCATGGCAACGCTCCAAATCTCGCGAGAGTGAACTCTAGCCCGGGAGCGTGGGCTAGAGTTCACTCTGACCACCTGACCACCAGGGAATCACCACTGGGACCACCAGGGACGGAGAAATGTCCCCCCTCCTGCTCAATAAAGGTAAGAAGGGAGGGGGGACATATTTATTTTATTAAATGTTTAATTTTTTTTTATTAATTATTATTAAAAAGCCTCCTCCCCTCCCCCCCCCCATTACACACACTGCCCCATTACAGGGGGGCAGTGTGTGTGTATGGGGATAGTGTTTGTGGGGCAGTATGTGTAATGGGGGGGGGAGGAGGTTTTTTTATAATACATTTTTAAAATAAATATTCTGCCCCACAAACACTCTCCCCATACACACACTGCCACCCATACACACACTGCCCCACAAACACTGTCCCCATACACACACTGCCCCCCATACACACACTGCCCCACAAACACTGTCCCCATACACACACTGCCCCACAAACACTGTCCCCATACACACACTTCCCCACAAACATTGTCCGCATATACACACTGCCTCCCCATACACACACTGCCCCACAATTACTCACAGAGACTGGGTAGGGACACACAGGCGGGAAATAGGGAGGGAGCATTGCCGTATGTGCGACAATAGGCTTGATGTCTGTAAGCTTTACAATTCTTTATTATCTGTTTGTATACATACTGTGCTTCAATAAAAACGAAGATTGCCAAAAAATCTCTAAAGTAATTGAGCCGTTAAAGTAGTACCACTTTACTGCTTACCATTTCTTGCAAGAGCTCAACAACTTGTTGTATGCAATCGTTTACATCACAGGAGTCAGTCTTTAGTACCAGTTCTGGTGATTCTGGCTTTTCATATTCTGCATCAATCCCAGTGAAGCCTACAAACAATTGATCGAAATAGAATGAACAGAGACTCTTAAGCATGAAAGTCAAATAGGTCAAATGCTAAAAAATATGAAAATTATTTTACAAAAATGATAAGATTTTTTTCTTCAGGTTTGTCACTTATTTATGTATGCAGTCAGGGAAAAAAAAATATTTTCTCTAATATTTACATTATATGTTTCCAGTAGGAGTGGGAGATTATCCACTAAATTGCCTTAATAAACTGGTCAAAGGTTCACCATAACACCTACTACAAAATCAGGAAAACCACGAAGCATAGGGGTACCCAGAAGCGAATATCCAGGATTAATAGGATTATGAGTGGATAAGGCTCAGAAAAATAAATATAAAAGTAATAAATAATAACAAAGTTAAATTACCATTACTTATCAACTGCACTTTTGGTATGAAGGTTTAGTGCTATTGAACCCATTTTATTCTAGGTTTAGGTCTTTTTTTTTCTACTTCGAGTTCTATTCTTCTGAGCTTAATGGCCTCATCCTATTAATCCCAGATATTAGCTCCTGGTCACAGTTATACCTTAGTATTTGAGATTTACCTCAGAAACAAAGATATAATATGAAGATACGATTCCCATTATATATTTTTTATATTATCCATGTACATAACAGTGCAGTGCAGATCCAAACTCCACCTACTACAAAGGCTAGGAAAATACATTATGCAAAATCATTTGTTAAATGTTTTAATCTATACATTTGCTGGTGATTTTGACAATATATTGTATAGACTGATGCGTTTATTTACTAAACTGTGAATATTCTAGAATTCCAACAGAATACTGCACATTTCAGACTAATATTTTTACTGACAAATTATTATTATTGTAGGAGTGATGGCCATATGGAATACTGATTGCCCCAAATGGAGAGTTAGTTAAAATCCCAGATTGCCTTGTAGACACCTCTTCCTTCCTGCTCCTCCCACATGAAATTCTCAGTTAGCTGTTAAGCGAAGCAGAGTAGAGAAGCACAAGGGTCCAGGCAGGTGCAAAATCAATAGGTGCCAGCACCTTAACAAGATAAAATACTAGGGAGGAGTTTTGTTGACCACACAGATGTCCACACAGTTCACAAGAATCTATGATGTGTAGGATAAACTATACCCATTAGCATAGACAAGAGTCACATAAAAAGAGCGCAGAACACTAGATGGTAATGAATGCCCATATAACTTTCCAGGCACGGAATGACTCATATGATTCAAATCCAGGACTCTGGATACCAAGAAGCAGAGATGGATTAAAATTTCTCAGGGCCCTGGAAAGGATGCCAGATTGTGGCCACCTCTTAAAGCCCTGGGCTTTGTTTCTGAGTGACTGTGTGTGGAAGAGGATGAAAGCTGTACGGGTGTTAAGCTGATTGTGCCCGTGTGGTGCCTAAGTTCTGGCATGCAGCTAATGACTGAGTGCCAAAGGACCACAAGGAAACTTTTAAAGTGGTCTGCACTGAATACTGGTGCAGACCACAATGCTCTCAACAAAGTGAGAGGCCACAGGGTTGAGCAGGGAGATCTATTGATCTTTCTGCTGACTCAGAGGGCCCCCGCAAAGCCACAGCCAGAGGTCCAGGCTCCTGCCTGAGCCAAGACCCATGGTGGCCACGTAGACTGCCTAATGCATAATCAGGTTCTGCCTAGGACTCTAAGAAATGTATGCTTACCAATCCTTGTGTAGATGCAAGCAGAAACAGGCTCTGACCAGTTAACAATGTTAATAACTGTCACAGAAACCTTTCCAACTCGAAATTCAATCTACAAGTGCCCTGTCAAGTTCAAATGTCTTAACAGGACCTGATCTAGAAGGTCCAGCCTTTGAAGAAGAGGTTGAGTTTCCAACCTGAACATCATAATAAGATCCACATTTTGCAAGGCCACACAGGGGCTATGAGTATCACTGACACATACTCCAGACAGATCCGGGATACAATCCTGAGGAGTATAGAGAAGAGGGGAAAACAGGTCAAGATGTAATCTCACAGAAGCACAACCAAGAAGGCACTTTCTGTGTCCTGGTACCAGGCACAGTACCATAAGCCTAAAGAGCAATCTCCAGGACTTCACACATGTTTACCAGTCAAAGAGAGAAACACTTCTAAATGGAGATCCCAATCCCCAGGTTAAACAACTGGTGGCTGAGAGAAAGAAAAAATAAAAAGCATCCCAGTTGTCCATGTTGTCCCGTAGGTCAGACCACGACTGAAGTAAAAGAAAGATCACCCAAGATACATTTATTTATTTATAAGATCACCACAAGTGGAAACTTCCACAATGCACAACACCCAAAGTTGCTGGTGCAAAGCAGAAAACCTGGTAGTGACTGGGAGGATAAGCATCCTTTAGATACACAATGTTCTGAAAGGAAACTTTTCAGAAAGGTATGGACCAACCCTCAGTGATTCCATCCTGAAGGTTAGAACTTGCGGGAAGCTGATCAAGGATTGGAGTCTAATCTGATTTACTATCGGGGCGAAAAAACATTATTGTAGGCTGCAAGCAGGCAGATTTATCCAGAGGTAGCAAGAACAGAGAATATGAAACACATTGAGTGGGCAAAAAAATCTATAGCTTGCCTTTCAGCTAGTTTCTACTCATGTCCGAAACAAATTTTTGCTAACTTCAGCTATAACCGAGAGAACTTCTAGTAGACCAACATGTTGGCAAGTTCCCTCTGCAGCACCTCAAATGATTATTTGGGCCTGGTCAGTGAGGTGTAGCCAATACCACACTAGGCATAATGAAAAAGTACCACATCTGAAGTACTCTTAACTTAGTAGACCATAAGCAAATACACTGAATCAAAAAACAAACCATATAAGAACACACAGAGTGGGCAAAAACTCAGGAGCCTATTATGAGTTTAAAAAAAAAAAAGCCCATTTAACACTAAGAAAAGAGAGCATCAGAAGCTTTGACTTGGAACCCTGGCCACTTAATCAGTTCTTGAAAAGGGCCCTACGGAAGACAATTTGAAAAGCAGAACAGTTTCAGAACATCAATGGAAGCAACCTTGAGAAGAAGAAGAAGGAGAGAAAAAAAAAAAATGTAGCACTGCCTTCTGCTCTCAGCCAACGAGTGCTGCCTTATGCTTAACTCGTAGCAGAAGCTTCCTGCAGCAGGGAAGGCAGCAGCCAGCAGGTTACAGGTACGTTGTCAAACCATGCTTTAAAAACTTTTGACTACTTACTCTGAGAAGGCACCAGAATACTCTATAATCACTATTCACGATTATCATTCTTTTAAAAGGAACACTCCAAGCACTATAAGTCTCCATAGACAGCTCTGCAGTCTATCACAATGGAGCCAATGGAAGCTCCTCGCTGGAACTTCAAGCTTCATAGAATAATTCAATGGATGCCTGGTGAACACTAGATAAACTATCAAATCATTAGCAAATAGTAGGTCTACTGATCCTAGCAGTGCACCAAGGCACTCCCGTCACCATAACCACTGAAGCAGGTGGTAGTGGTTATGGTGCATAGATTGTTCCTTTGAGCATACCAATTTGGATGATCAATTAACTGTACAATTAGCAATATAGTGTCACTTTTTTTTTAAAATTAATCTATTAGCACTGAGAGTATGTGCGTATTTTCATATTAACCTCCCATAGGAGTTGTATAAGTGGTAAGTTTCGCAGTTACTGCACATTTGCATGAAACACACTTATCACATGTGGTCACTTGTTATGAAAGTCCAAGAGGAAATTGAGTCAGTTCTAGGTTGGTGAAGAGATATATCTATTATCATGAAGCACAAGGGATTATTCATTAAACAGTGAATTGAAGGACTGCAAATTTCAAGTCAAAACAGCAAAAACTTAAAATATTCTCCAACTGAGTAATTGTGCCCCAACATTTTACGCCTCCATTGTCAATTCTCCACAACTTACTGTTTAGCAAATAAACCAGACACACCATTTCTAGAAGATGTTTTGCTTAAAAAGGCTTTAAAAAGCTTCCTAGAGAACGCTTACCTTTGATTTCCCCAGCTCTAGCCATTTTGTAGAGACCTTTAACATCTCGCTGCTCACAAACATACAAAGGGGCATCCACAAACACTTCATAGAAAGGTAGACCAGCGGCCTCGTGTATTTGTCGAGCATTGTTACGATCCTTGAAGAGAAAAAACATTTTATTTTTATTTTTTAATCTGGATAAAAATATTTCATAGCAAATGTGTTTTATTTTTGTTTAAGAGTAATAAAAGGAATAAAAGCCAAAATTACAGGGTGGTAGACAACAATCTCTCTTGTTCTGCTGGCCCTTGTGCCATAATGAAATAACTTCCAGCACATGGGGATCATTTTGGGACAAACAGTGTCAAAAACAGCTAAAAACAGCTATTGATTTCTAAATATTTAAAAGAAGTAACAAAAAAAAAAACATTTGTTTAAATTATTTCCCTTAAAGAAGAAAATGTGATTTTGTAATAATGTACCAACTATAGTAAAAAGAAGAAAAACAAAAAAAGTGTCACTTTTTATTAAATCACAGCAGACCAATTACATACCCCCACCAATATCGGGATCACGGAAAGAGGATGAGTCCACCCAAATTACGGCCAGTTCAGCCTGGTGTGAATGCATGTCATGCTGTCCACATACATAAACAGATATACATGCACACAAATTCATATAGACACCGACACATACGCACCTTGACATACACAAACCATGATACAGATACACACACCAACATAAAACCACACACAATGACACACAGATGCACATATCCTTGCACACACAGAAGCACACGGATATATATACACAAACACAGATGCACAACCTGACAAACACACACACTCATATTTTTAATATCTCCAGCTACCCTCCTGTTAGCTTACCTTGTGTGTCCAGGATAGTGGCTTGGAGTCCTGCTGCTGGCTGGTGGGAGTGAGGGGTCTGGAGCGCCTTGTGCTCCTCTCCCCTCCTGCTGCAGCTGCCTCCTCTCCCTTCCGTGAGGTCTCCCTGCATGACGCTGGGAGGGAGTGACAGCCGGGCCCCTTTTTAGTAGTAGTAGTAGTAGTAGTAGTAGTAGTAATGTTTCCCCGGTGCTATAAGCATAGCACTGGGGAAACATTCTGCCTGTCGCGGTGCCCCAGGGCATTGCGGCACGCACTTTGGGAACCGCTGCATTAGCAGATAACCCTGAGTGTGTGTCTTTCTCTGAGCAGCAACAGAGAGAGCCTGCTGCTCACTAGATTCACACAGATTCTCCTTCAGACTTAAAGGAGCCCTCTAGGCACCAACACTGAAATCATGCCCCCAGTCACCATCCTGTCTTCCTCTTTGGTATTGCTCAACAAATGCAGCCAAATATTTATATCATTGAAAAATTACTCTACAAATGGAAAGCAGGGCTGCCATCAGAAATTGTGGGGCCCCTGACACAGCTTAATGTCTGGGCCCCTAGGGGCCTGCCCCTGAGTCCGCCCACAGACCCGCCACCGAGTCCACCCACAGGGATGCAGTGTGTGTACTGATAGTGGTGTGTGTATAGTTGATGTAGAATGTGTGTAGTGGATGCATGGCGCGTGTCTATAGTGGATGTAGAATGTGTGTAGTGGATGCAGTTTGTACATTTTTGTAATGTAGAAGATGTATATTAGATGCAGAGTGTGTGCAGTGAAGGCAGAGTGTGCGTGTATAATGAATGCAGAGTGTGCGTGTATAATGAATGAAGAGTGTGTGTGTATAATGAATGAAGAGTGTGTGTGTATAATGAATGAAGAGTGTGCGTGTATAATGAACAGTGTGTGTATAGTGAATGCAGAGTGTGCATAGTGAAGGCGGTTTGTGTGTATATTGAATGTAGAGTGTGTGTTTGTCTAGTGCATGTAGTGTGTATACAATGAAAGCAGAGTGTGTGTGTGTGTGTGTGTATAGTGAATGCAATGTGTGTTTGTGTAGGTATGTAAAATCGGGGGAGTAGGCATTTTTTTTTTAAATATTACATTTTTTAACATTCTATTTTACTGCTTCTTACCTGGCCATGGAGGGAGGAGATCGCATTCCATGGTGGTCCGGTGGCTTGGTGCTCTGAGCCAGCCACTGGACTCTGTAGAGGGGGTCCGCAGCACACTCACTTCCCAGCAGCTTCCCTGTCTAACTATCTCTGCCTGCGTACCGTGGTAACCCGCGGGACTTGTGAGATTTAGACAGGGGAGCTGCTGGCAAAGGAAGGGAGTGTGTGCTGCCAAAGGTAGACCGGCGCCTGAGAACTCCACTTTAGTGTTAAACTATTTAAAAATGATTTCATATTTTAAGGTAAGGATGTGTTGAGAGACACCTAGCACAATAACCACTTAAGTAACATGATACAGTTATTGTACCCATAGTTTTCTGTTAAATGGACATTATAGTCACAAAAACAATTTTAGCTTAATGAAGCAGTTTGGATGTATAGATCATACCCTTGCAATCCCACGGTTCAATTCTCTTCCTTTTAGAGGTTAAATCACTTTTGCTTCTGTAGTCTTAGGCACACCTCCCCTGACTGAGTCACAACCTGCACATAATACAAATGGTTTCATTTTCAATCAGATGTGACAGCTTTTAGACGTTTTTATCTCCTGCTCTGTAAATTGAACTTTAAATCACACACAAGAGGCTCCTGCAGGATTTAGCAAGCTATTAACAGAGCATTAGATGTCTTTTTACAGGAAGTGTTTAGGATGGTTGTGCACGTTACATGCAGGGAGACGTGACGAAAGCTGCACACACACAACGTGATTTAACTTCTAAAGGCAGAGAATTGAGCAGTGAGACTGAAGGGGCATAATCTATACATACAAACTTCTCCACTAAGCTAAAGTTGTTTTGGTGACTATAGCGTCCCTATAAACTTCCTTTATTGCACAGTTTAATTTAAAATTTCCTAACTCCTGCTCTGTTGATAGCCTTCTAGTCATTGCAGGAGCCTCCTGTTGTGAATAAAATAAAATTTACAGAGCAGGAGATAAAAACCCATCTAAACATCTGGCTTAAAATGAAACCATTTGATTTAAAATTGAAAATGGCAATAATGGAGCAGTGAGACACTTCAGGGGCATTATCTATACACTCAAACTGATTCACTATACTAAAGATGTTTTCATGCCTATAGTATCCTCTACCCTGTCAGAAGCCTGGTGACCTCTCTCCATAATCTGCCTGCACTAACTTGTACACGGTTGAAGAGTATATTTTCAAGCTGATCACTGGAGAAAAAACTGGCTTGAAATTTTCAAATGTAATGCCAGGGTGTCAGCTGAGGAGCTGCTAATTTAAAGAGAAAGACACAGAAAAATACCAATTATAAAAAAAAAAAAAAAACACACAGAAGTTCAACTAACTATATATGAAAATAAATAGTGAAACATTTAAAAAAAAAAAAAAAAAGGGTTTGTGATATGGGCCAGAGTGTTCCATAATTGGCTGCAACAATTCCCTTTAATACCGTGCTCCACTAGCTTCAGCAAAACAAACAAAAACATTTTAAATGATTTACCAGAGTTTCAGAGGTCATCTAATTTACACAACAACTCTGGAGACATTTATTTGTATAGAAAGCAATTATTAGTAGTGTGCATTGTCTAGCAGCACACATCTTGCATTTGTTTACGTTGGGTGAAACACACCAACACTCAGCCATACCTTGGCATAGGGAGAAATAAAACTGGCAATGCACACAAGACCAGCATCTGCAAACAATTTAGCAACTTCTGCAATCCGTCGAATGTTTTCTTCACGGTCCTCCTGTGTGAACCCAAGATTTTTACTGAGCCCGTGGCGTATATTATCACCATCCAAAGTATAGCAAGGAATTCCATGGCATACAAGGTACTCTTCCAGGGCCATGCTCACGGTTGTTTTTCCAGCACCAGAAAGACCTGGCAAATATAAAATGTATAATTGGCAACTGGAAGAGCCTACTTGCTAGTAAAAGTCTTCTAAGCAATGTAGTATGTTCTTCCCCTATCTTAAGATTAAAAGGTACAATCCCTCATCATTTTCTTTTTGATAAATTAATAGAAACATTTTAGATCATTGATAGATTTAAGTTAGTTTAAATTAACAATATAAAACAAAAGTTGATATCTAGGATACAATGTGAATACTGTCATCAGTTTTATGCAATGTTCTCATATTTAAAATATGTTTGTTATGCCTATAAGGTTTTTTGTTTTTTAGTGTTAAGCTTTGTTTTACATTCCTTCAAATGCCTTGGTTACAATTGTGATATCCTCAATGCATGATTGATTCTGTATTTCAATAAATCAATCAATAAACATTTGTAAAGGTACACTTTGGGCATTATAACTTTCCAAAACAACAAAGTGCTCTGTGCAATTAAGGTGCTTAGAATAAAGTGAGTGTAACCATGTTACTACTACTACTACACGGTGTGAATATTAGCAACTTTATCGGAATTAAGGTCCAGATGCTGGCTTACAATAAACAAGTGATTTAACCCCTAAAGTCTTCAGTCCAGCTACTTCTGTTTGAGTCCTAAGCTTCAATCAGGAAGATCTGAATTGGGCGCCACATACAAAAAAAAAAAATGATAAGTGCCTCTCAAACTTGCTGATTGAAGCCTCAGACTTGAACAGAAGTATCTGGGCAGAGCTGACTCTCACCAGACTGAAGACTTTGAGGCTAAACTGTCCACTATAATGGTTTAACCAAAAGGTAAGCCAGTTCCCAGATAATGGTCTCATATCTGTAACAATGTGTTTGTGTGATTCTACCTGTTCTTGTATGCACAGCAAAATATCAGATTTATGATTAACTTTACCTGTAAGCCAAACTGTGCAGCCACGAAATCCACTTCTTGTTCCCAAAACCTGTCCTCTCTTGTTCCTACTGACATGATGAGCTTGATATGTAACATTCGTGGCCCGCTGCTTTCCCTGTAGAAATGAGAGATATTAGTAAACAAAAGTAACAAAGATAGTTCAGCTAATGCAATGAAAAAAAATAAAAAAAAAAATGATGGACTTTCTTTACCACACAACTCTAACAGTTATTTTTCTTACATGCAAACAAAAAGAAATGACTGCCCAAGTATTTGCAATAAATATAAAATGTCCCCTCAAAAGAATATTCCAATGAAATCTTCCAAAAATCTATTTGGTTATTTTGGACAATAAATAAGTTAATAAATACAATTCTGAATTGTTGCCAAGTCACTCGTCAATAAATAACCTTGCTTGTCACAATCAAGATCCTGGATCTTATAACCCAACTATGACTTGGGCACTGTTGTCCAAAGAATGTACTTCACATATTACTGAATAATCCCCAGTAATTCTTGAAGCACACCTTACTAAGAATCAGAGAGCTTTTGTCTTTTAAACAAACATTACAATTGCTCAAGATTCTCAGTAGTTTTACTTCAGGTGATAAAAGCATGACTTACACCCGGAATTCCAACATAAATATTTTTCAGCTTAATAAAGAGCACAAATGTCACCTTGAAATTAGCACACAAGTGGAACACGTGAGTAGTTAATGAATTTTAATTAGGGGTGTATTCCATTACCACATAAAATCAGCTGCTGATATCACTTTACTGAAATGACTGATAAATATTAAAGTTTCTAATGTTCCCAGGATTTTTTACTTGAACATAGCTATTTATACAACTGTATAATCTACATGAAGATAATAAAACCCCCTGAAAAGAACCTTGCTAACACTTAAATATAAACGCTTCATAATATGAACATCCGATGATGGACAGACATTTATATATGTAATATTTATACATTAAGTATACATGAATATATATATTTTATATTTATTCCCAAGATTGATGAGAGATGCACTACAGAGAAGTACATGCAGCCCTTTTCATCTGAAATAGCAGATACCTGGGACTTAATCCCCACTAATTCAGACAATAGTGCTGTCCTTTCAGTGATGTCCTCCCCTGACCTAGTCATACAAAGGGGAAATGAGAGGAAAAAACATATAATGTAAATCTGTATAAAAAGTATATAACAATTTGGGACTGAAATGTATCAACCCAATTGGATACATGTTTTTTCCTCTGTTTCCCTGTATGTTTATTCATTGTTTGAGTTCTAAATACATTTTGGGGTAAGTGTATACTCCTTACTTTAGTATATAGTGCTCCACTCCTATAGTTAGTATAGGTTTAAGTCTATCTCAAACCTTGCTAATTTGTTTTTTGTGCATGCTAATTTGTAGTAGGTGAGAGAGATACTCACTAGAGTATTGTAGCAACTTCTCAATTTTATCCTATTTACAACATTAAGCACACAATACACAGCTACTGTTTTTGGTTTATACATTACCTCAACACTCTTATTAAGCATTATCCCCTATAGTACAGTACTGTAGCACTTACACTAACCCTAACCTAGAAAAATATAATTTACTAGAAAGGATTCATAGTAAAGCATGTATTGGGGAAATACATCTGAAGAGCTTTATATGCCCCTTGATGTACAATCCTGTGGTTTATTATGAGGTTTTCTGAACCCCTCAAATGCATACTTTTTCCACAATACATGGCTCACCATTACATATCATATACACATATTTGTGTATACCTTACTTTTATTTAAATAAATATATAACTGGCATGTTGGGACATGCTAGCCATTAAATTAATCAACATGCAAATTGTAAAGAATCCTGCAAGTATCCAAGAAAAGGTGTGCATAGTAATTAATACAGAACAATATAAAACAAATCTCTCTTAAAGAAAAACTAGAATGTAAAAAAAAAAATCACTCACACTTTAATGTACTATATAGAGAGTACCATTAAAAGGAATAAGGGCAAATGGATAATACATTATAAATACATAGTCCCTTAGTAGAGCTTTTATTGCATCTGTTCAGAAAGTACAAATACGGATGCATGTGTAAAGACAGTACATGATTCTAACATTATTTTACAAAACAGCCTTGAATTAGTGTTTCTTGTTGCCCAGAATTTCAGTTTAAAATCTGTACCATTACAGTTCCTCATAGCGCATACTCAGAATCCGTACACACATAATAAACATTCCGACGCTACACAGTGTACACATAGCAGATGTATTTGACATTAAACAGTTGACACCACAATACCAAGATGAGGTCAAAGGGCTCAACCTATTCACACTTGTTTGTCTCTCATCAACACACACTATCATAAAAAAAATAACACAGGGCACATGTAACATTTGTACCATGAGAGTGGTTTGTACCATTCAGGTTAGGGCTACAAACAGTAAACTATAATTATTAACTATCTTCACATATAATAAAATCTAACCATGATTAAATAAGGGTTTAAACAGAGACGTTATGTTTGCTAGCGTTGAAAGGGATTCTATAGGTCCCTACAGTGTCCCCCTGGTGCTGAAGGGTTAAAACCCCTTCAGTCACAACTGAATCCAGCACCGATATTTAATAATCATTAAAGGGGCACTCTGGAAAATGGTTGTAGTGCCTGGAATCCCCCTACACTGTCCCTCTAAATAAAATGTAAAAAATGTTTAAAAAAAAAAAAAAAAAACATTAGTAAAAACTCATCCCTATCTTTAGCATGTGTCAGGGTTCTTCAGCCATATACATGGCAATCTCCATGGTCATCACATCCTGCTCAGACTCAGGTAAGAGAAAATTTGTTGGTTTTCATACACTGTCTGACCCAAGGTGCATGTATATGGCTGAAGGATCCTATCATATACTAAAAAAGGTACAGATGTGTTTTCCTCATTTTTTTTTTCCCCTTCATTTAAAAAAAAAAAAAAAAAACACATTATATTTTCTTTGAAAATTTGATGAAGGGATTATTATGCTAAAAAAAAAAAGTGACATCCTTTTACTTGCTTTTGAATAGTTTCTCTCAAGAGTCGAGAGCCTCAGGCAGCCCAAACACCTCAGTGCTCACTGGGCTAATGAGGAAGCATTATAAGCCTGAAAAGCAATGGACAGTGGGTGGTGATTGGCTGAGAATATCAGCTGATTGCTCTCAGCCTATTACAGCTCCCTATTGCTAGTATAAATTGGTACAGATTTGAATGGATGTAATCTCTGCCTTAGCCATACCTCCAGTGGGAGGGGGCGGCCTGTGAGTAGGCAGGGACTCACATTCAGGGTTAACGGTTTAAAAATGGTTTATTATTGAAAGTAGGGATGGCTTCTGGGCACTCTAGGAACTATCACCACTTCAGTGAAATAAAATGGTAATTCCTAGAAAGTCCTTTAAAAGTTTTTTGTTAGAAAGACGGTCTTTAGACTTGCAAATGCTCACTCCCAGAAAACAGAGCTTGCAAATTCTTCCACGTCTGCAGTAGCAAACAAACTCATTGAGATGAGTTGGAATGCAAGCCAAAATGATGCCCAGCTCTCTGACAGTCAAAGCAAACATGATGTTCTAGGAAACAGTTCATGCATTCTTACACTGCAAACACTTACTTCATTGTTTATTAAATACCTGGGGCCAAAACTCCACTCTCGTCCCTTTTCAGAAAACCAAAATGATGAGAATTCAAAAGATAAAATTGCTGGGGTAGCTTCGTAGCAATCTACCTACTACAAAAAAAACTGCAATGGTGCCAAAGTTTTAAAACATTGTTTAAATGAAGGTTAAGGTTTTACTTATCATTTTCCAGCGATCCCCCCAGTACTGCTGGCATGTGTCGCTCTATCAGAGAAGTTCCAATACAATGTGTCTCAAGGAGCATTGGGGACGTGCAGCAACTACAAGCACATGCATCCAATCAAATGCGTCTTATACAAAAACTTTGAAACCAATGCTTTCCTATCAGCTGCATTTGGTCACATGACAGAGTTTCACTCAGTCATTGTAGAGGAAGAGTCTTTAGTGGCTTTCAGTATCACAGCTATTGCAATGTTTTTAAATTGCAGGGTTAAAGCTACAGGAATCTTCACGCTCTCCCTCGTCAGATGTGGAGATGGGGAATGTTGCCTGGCAAACCTCATGTAGGAAGTTGAAGCATTAAAAAAAATGATTTAAACTACTTAAAATGGGCAGACTAAGGACAATCCTAGTACCATAACCACTACAGTAAGCTATAGTGGTCATTGTACTTGGAGTGTTCTTTTAATTCCAAATCTATTGTATTAAAATGGCACAGTCACAAAATATGTCATCGGAGGTGTGACTGTGAGTCAGTGTGTGTCTGACAGCGAGTGTGTGTCTGTTTAGGTAACCTGCCCCTCCTCCAATCGCATTGGAAAGGTGTTTTTTACTCACCTTTTTTCCCACCCCATGCCATCTGAGATGTTACTAGGCAGCAATGTAAACACTGCCTTTTCTCTGATAAGGCACTATTTACATTGAAAAGCCTAAATGTACAGGATATAGACACCAGAAACACTACATTAAGCTGCAGTGGTTCTAGTGAATATAGTGTCCCTTTAAGAACTGTATTTTTGTCATTGAAAATGACTGTTAGTTTAAAAAAAAAAAAAAAAAATACTCTTTTAGCTGGCTCAGATTCCAAGCAAACTGTATGAAGCAAAAACCTGTAACTGAGCGTCACCAACACAGAAGAAATGTAGAAAATCTCAAAAGAGGAAGTTCTGTTAGAGTGGAAGGACAGTCAAATCATAGATTAACTACTTATGTGTGTGAAAACTCAGATATGCTATCATTTAAAATAATCAGACAGAATATTGCCAAATAAGAATTACAGTCTTAGAGGGTTTACTGTAGTCGTCCACCAGGTTACACAAAGTTGACACTGAAGTGGGTTAAGTGACGTCTGAGTCTAAATAATGCATCTCTTATAGCACATGAAATATTAGACAGTGGGAAGCTGCCAAGTGCAAGAGAACATGGTGTATGAATGAAACTACTTATTCGCTCCTTTATTGCCCTGCTCTCCACTGCCAATCATAATGCCACATCTGCAGCATGCAACACTCCAGACAAAAAAGGGTAGAACAGAAAAAAATTACAGTAATTGCACCCATTTAAAGTGTATACTGACTAATTAAGGAAATCACCTAGAAGACAGGAATGACTGGAAGCAACCAGCAGGATAGGAGATGGTGAGCTCCACACTATCCGTGCTAACATTCCATCCACACTCAGCCACACTATCCGTGCTAACATTCCATCCACACTCAGCCACACTATCCGTGCTAACATTCCATCCACACTCAGCCACACTATCCGTGCTAACATTCCATCCACACTCAGCCACACTATCCGTGCTAACATTCCATCCACACTCAGCCACACTATCCGTGCTAACATTCCATCCACACTCAGCCACACTATCCGTGCTAACATTCCATCCACACTCAGCCACACTATCCGTGCTAACATTCCATCCACACTCAGCCTAACATTCCGTCTACACTCATTCACAATATTCAGGGTAACACTCCATCTCCCCTTGGCCACACTAGCCAGGCGCCTACACTCAGCCCTACTCACCCAGTTTTGCAGCTTTCCGCTCAGCTTCACCTTCTTAGTCCTGCTCTCAGTGATGTCCATGCTCGCTATATACCGCAGGGATGCAGGCTGGCTGGGATACTGAATGTGATGTTGCAGTTTTGGCAAGCTAAGAGATCGATAAGTAAGGTATAAGGTAGTAGACACTCTAATGGAGATACCCTATCAGAAGGGGAGTGTCTGCTGATAATCCGCCCCAATTGCCGGCACGGTAAACCTGGCCTGAACGAGCCGTGCGGCTGCGCAGAATCAAGGAAGTGAGGCAAGCGCTATACCTCTGTCCTCTAGCTTCCCGGAGCACAGGAAAAGGAGGGTCACAGCAACCCCTCACTCTGTGAATGGTGGGGAGGCGGGTCACAGCAGCGCCTCGCCATATGGTAGGCTTAGGTGGAAAGATGACACTCATATGTGATACTAGCTGGGTTCTGCACTAAAATCAGGACTTTAGAGCATAAAATCCCAATATCAAAACATATGGGACAATTATGTGCCAGCCATGCTTTTAGTTAAACTAATTTGGCTTTATAGGAACACTATAGAGTTAGGAATATAAATCTGTATTCCTAATGCTATAGTCTCTCTAGGGCCATGCTAGACCATCTGGTGCCCTAGGCAAGACCTGCTACCTACACCCAGGGCCTGATTAAGATTCCATTGGGTCTGGTACTGACAATTATGATGGGCCTAATTACAGAATCTTATGGACAGAAAAAACTAAAACCATTATATCTCCCAAGCATAATGTATCTGGTGGAGGTGGTGTAGCTTTTAAAGTCACATGTTTTACTGTTTAAGAGGAATTTGTTACGTGTAATGTCAAAAATTCTGCCACTGCTTGGGATGACATAATGAGGATATAAACTCATCATTATCTATCCAGGATCATTTGTACACAGTGTACCAGAATTTGGCTGTCCAAAACAGCCCTTTTTTGTCTGGTGTGCCCATGTTTGTAAATGTGTGTGGATTGTGTTTTGTATAAGAATGTAGGGTCCGTTACCCCAGGGGTCCAGGGCCCCCTGCGACCGAGGTGTCCGCCGGCAATGTGGTGCGACCCGGCCCACGTGGTACTTCTGTCAGGGCTGCACCTTTAAAGTTCCCATCGGGTGACCCATGCTCTTAGGGCCACCCGATGGCAATCTATTTCCAGAGGCCCGCTTTGTGATGCAGCTCTTTAAGAGCGCGACGGGGCCCCTTGTGATGTCAGCTTGGGAGGAAGTGATAGTCCCTGTCACTTCCTCCCAGCAATCACTGAGAGCCGCACAGGAGGAGGAAGAGCGAGCAACAAGGAAGAAGGAGAAGAGGGAGTCAGAGTGGTTGCTCTGACACCCATCAGCCTGAGCTAGCCACTGGACCCCAGGGAAGTCACTCTCCTGTACCTAAACAGAAACAGTATGTCAGTGTGTGTTTATCTGCATGTGTGTCAGTGTATGCAGCTGTGAATCTGTCACCCCCCCACACACACACATTGTCACCCTGCCACACTCACAATAACTCCGCCAATCCTGTCACTCAACCATGCCATACTCCCTTTCCATCGCTCTGCCATACTCCCTTTCCATCGCTCTGCCATACTCACCCTATCACACTTACCTTTTCTCACACTTTCACACTCACCACCCCAACCCTGACACACTCGCCTCTTTCCACCTGCCACACTCACCCTATCATATTAACCCCTCCAATTCTGTCATACTCAGTCCCCTCAACCATGCCACACTAACCTTGTGGGGCATAAAAGAGACACGTTGAGGGGGGAGATGTATGGCGGGGCCACAGGGCAATTTTCACACCATGGATGCTGGTTATGTCTCTGTTCAATATGCTAAAGTTAAAGGGGCATAAGGACCATTACCTCTACACCTCTACAGTCTGCTGTAGTGGTTATGGTTCATGGATTTCCCTGGGACCATACCGTAGTAAGGAATCAAACAGTTTTGAACAGTTTAATAATTATGTCTCACTCAGACACTGTCATTCCTTCGGGTCTTCTGTGATATTTCTTAAATATACAGTAGTGTCAGTCGATGCTCCCAGGCATTAAATGATAACCAAAGTTGGACAAAGCTAATATTACTAAAGCAGAATGGGAAATACTGGCTCCTGTTGCTTGATTTAGGCTACAGTATGCAACCGGTATAGTCAAAAGTTTATACTGTTATGGTCAGTGTACCTGACGCCCGTGTTGCCCTGTTTGCACATAGCCAGATACAGAGGGGACTTTGCCGCTCCAACCTGGGCCCTGCATGCCGCAAAGTTCTGTAAGTAAAGTAGAGCTGAAGTTTCAGCATCACAGTGCAAGAACGTCAGTGGAAAACATGAGCACAACCCTGAGTCCCCGACCAGCTTTAGCGTAGCATCCCCACTCCTTTCTCGACACCCAGGATTATTTTAAATTTTGGCTAACCGCCCAGCCTGCCCTGGCAGAGCTGCAGATCGGGGAAAACAAGGGCTTTGAATTTGAATATTCACAGGGTTATTCATTACAGTATGGAGACCAGGTTATAGGACCTACCTGTGATAAAAGAGGCGCTTACAAACAAATATTGAATAATAGAAAGATACATATAATAAGCTGCTACAACACTTGGGTTGGTTCTTTCCTTACACCTCACCAGAAATGTACAAAAAAGATCTTATACTGTGTGACCTGATAACCAGACGCCAACACCAGTAAATAAATGGAGCGCTTGCTGGTAAGTATATATTATCACTGCGCAATCACTCACCCTCTATATACTAAATGGACATGGAGACAGATAAAGAGCTGTTTCAGTGGCAAATGGGGATATGAACAACTGACAGCGTAAACAGTTTAAACTATAGGCTTCTATCTGTACCCCATATGCAATTCGTCATCGCCAGTTGGAAAGGTTTAAAACAAACCCCGGTCATGGTGAAATACATAAAAGAGGCATACCCAGGTAGTCACCTTATGGTACTGCTGTTTACTGGGTATTCAGGGATAAGAGGCTGAACCCTGGCTGGGCCTCATGTATGGAGTGGACTACTTTCATCTCCTGAGGGAAAGAGTTAGGTCAGATCCCCCGTCACTTAGGGGGGGTACCCAGGCTGGCGACGGGGATAAGAGGCTGACATTCTATAAAAGGCCCTGCCAGTCTAAGCTCCTTCCCTTTCTTTACTGCCCCTGCTGCACAGGTCAGAGAATTTTGTCCTTGTGACTTCTTTTTGTATTTAGCTTATTTTTATATTGTATTGTCACAGTTTAATTGCCTTATCTTTATATTTATGTTTATTTAACCCTCACTACTGTCTGCCTTTCTTATATATCGCCTTTCATACTTTATTTCTGCTCTAACCACTATGGCCTAGTACTTTCCCCTTCTCAGGCTGAAGCCTGGGACTGTCCTGGCTCTCTCACCCCTCTCGTGAATTGCGGGCGATGGATGGAATCCACCATCTATGGGACCTCCTCTCACTAACGACTAGTCCACCTGGCCGGACATAAATGATGCATATCTGTCAGTTCCCACCACGCTGGCGACTTGTCGCTTCCTTCTGTTCGTTTTCGGGATTGGGCATGCCATGTCACATGCCCACCAACCTCAGTTTGGATCTAGGGTGTTTCATGAAGCTGCTGAAACCAGTTATGGTGCATATTTAGCCAAAGACATCCTGTGCCTTCTCCACCTGGACTATTTACTTATTTTCTATAACACAGTACCCAGGCTACACTCTCAGAGAAGATTTGTCATGTTCTGGAATCTGTGCGCTTTGTAGTTGTCAGGATTACTAGTTGATTACTAGTTGATCCAGCACGCAGAACTGTATCACACCTAGGACTAAATGGCCGGACTTAACGTACAAGAGAATAGTCAGAATACTTGCCGAGGTCAGGGACACAGAAAGAGACACAACGATGAAAGAAAACCAAAAGTCAGGGATACCGGAATACAGGGAAGTCAAAACAAAGCCAAAGTCAATAACCAGAATATAATCGCTCAGGAACACACTCTCGGACAACCACTAAAGGAAACCATAACAGGGCAATGAGTAAAAGGAAAAAAGGAGTTCAAATAAGACTCCTTCAGATCCGATTGACCGTACCCGGCCTTTGATCCCATAACGTGCGTGTGCGTCCTTTACGTGACGTCACACGCACGTCGTCAGAAGCGTGGGCGGACGTGGTTTTACATATTGGTGTGGATCCACAGCGGCCGGCGTCCACCAAGATGTCACAGGAGTCAGATATATTGCTGCATGACCGCTGAACAGCACTTCAGCATTTATCAGGAAGGCAGCTACTGCAAATACCGCAAGGTGAGGCTGAACATATTACATTACCCCCCCAAATGAAGACCGCCCATCGGGCGGGTAGGACCAAGTTTGGAGTGAAAACAGCGAATCTTGTGGCCAGCATGAATGTCAGAAGCCATAATCCAAGAGTGCTCAGCAGGCCCATACCCCTTTCAATCAACCAAATATTGCAAGTAAACTTGGAATCGATTATGGAAGAGACCTCATACTCCTCTTGTCCAGAAACAACCAATGGGGAAGGTGGAATACTGGGGACAGTATACCTATTGCAAATAAGTGGTTTGAGCAAGGAAACATGGAAAGTATTGGGAATATGTAAAGAGGCAGGAAGTGCCAAAGAATATGAGACAGGATTAATTCTTCTAATGACACAAAATGGACCAAGGAACCTGGGAGCAAACTTCATGCTAGGAACCTTCAGCTTAACGTTGCGCGATGATAACCACACCCTCTCACCCACTTGGTAAACAAGGTTGGCACCCCCCTTTTCTCAGCATGAAATTTGAAATGAGCGGCCGCAGTTTTGAGAGTGGAATGAACTTTGGTCCAAGTCTCACGAATAGCAGCGAGGTGATCATCCAGAGCAGGGATAGCGGTGTCCGAGAAAACAGCCGGCAGTACCGTTGGATGAGCAAAGGATGAACAAAGAAAACAGCCAGCAGTAGAGTAGGCTATGACCGGAAGAGTCATGGTTAGCATTGTCCCTAGCAAACTCGGCCCAAGGAAGTAGTTCGGACCAGTTATCTTCAGTGCTATTAATAAAATAACGCAAATACAATTCCAATAACTGGTTAGCCCTTTCAGCCATGCCATTGGTTTGAGGATGGTAAGCAGAAGAAAATGACAATTCAATGCTCAACTATTTATTGAAAGCCCTCCAAAACCGGGACACAAACTGAGAACCTCTGTCAGAAACAATATTATGAGGAATGCCATGCAGTCTGACAATTTCTTGTATAAAAATAAGAACCAGGTCTTATGAGGAGGGCAATTTAATAAATGAATGCTTATTATGAGCAAAAATAGTCACAGTGCATATAAAAATATATGATAAACAAATTATTTACACCAACAACAGATAAAAACAAAAAGGATAAAATACAGAAGTCCTAATTACTCACTTAGGTTTTCAAAGTACAACTTCTGCCCAGGGGTTCTCTGGGAAGGAAAGATGGTGTATCACTTAGAATTAGATTCTGACCCCTAAGCAAGTACACTCACACCCCTCCAAATCATTGGATAGATACCCTGTGGATTATCAAGTCTTGCCCATATCAAAGGATTGAACTATCAATTGAGTTTCCAGCCATATGGTGAGAGTCAGTTAGTGTACATTGAAACTAGTCATACAGGCAGCTTAAGTGTAAAATGTCTCACCTTGCAGGGCCTTTGAAAGATCAAAACGGGCAATCTGTTTTACACCTTGCAGAAGCCTCTTTTCATCAAAAGAGCAAGTTCTCTCTGCCATTTGTCATCTAGCCACGGGTGCAATTATTGATGAACTGCACAAGTTATTATATTAAATAGCAATATTCCATAGTGCAATAATAAATTATGCACCCTTGCTGTGACACCTCCCCCAAATAAGAGACGCAATGTGAGAAGGCTCACATGCCTCTACCTTGCGTATCAAAAGTTGTTCCTTTTTGCCGCCACCTCATACACTCATCTTTTTCATAATTCTAATTCTGCATGAATGGGGTAGCCCTCATGTGTTCGCACACCTCCCCCAAAAAGGGTTGCCATTAGTCCCTAAGCCATATCACAGCCATATCCACAACACACATGCCTGAGTTGCCTGTTTCCATCTCCCATTGCGCTCTGATCACATCTCTCGGGCCACACCCACTGCGCCCATGTAGTAGCTCTAAGGGGAAGAAACCAACCGATTTCTGCAGTACTCCCCTTTAAGCACACAAAAGATGAGACAGAGAACACTCCCAGGGTACCTGCACTGTATCCGCACTCCTTATCTCTTTTATTTTGTGGTCTGTCAGCTGGGCTCATTGCAATTTTTTACTCTGTACTTTTGGTTCAGAATCAAAAAGAGACAGACTCCTGCTCCTGAGGTGTGATTTTGATAAGCTGACAAGGTTACCGGTTCCCCCATCAGTATGCTCCCTTGGACCCACAGGCTGAGTCTGTCCCTGCCCCTCACTTTGAGCAGGCCGTGGACGGGTCCCCCTTCCTACCAATGTAACTTCTGTCTCTCCCTCACTTTCACTCCATGTCCTCACACATACAGAATCTTGGGAACTGGCTGAGTCTGGCGCAGAGTAAGGCTCACACACACTCTGCCATCCCTCACAGCCATGCTTTCTCGCCACACTTTCACACAGCCCATCCGATACATTTGCTTCAGGCACATATTGGCACGCATGTTCATTCAGCCCTCTCTCCCTAGAAGGCTTTTCCTGCACATTGTCACATGACACCTTTGACACCCCTTGGTCAGGCACATGATGTGGTACACACATCATTTCCTCTCCGAGCCAGGCCATCCTTCCAAAATCTCACATAACCACTCACTTTCTTCTTGTTCTGGCACCTGACATACTCCTGACTGAGATACAGGTGAACACATCAACTCATCTTGCCCTGACTCCCAATGGTTTGATACACTTGTGTTTTCACATGGCATCTCACACAACCCTGGTTCTGACTCAGATAGGCACACACACTTATCCAGCCCTACCTCCCTGTGCAGTTGTTTTTGCCCACTCACACATGGTATTGCAGGCACCCCTGGATCTGGCACACAATCAGCCCTCCCAATGAAGTTGCCCTGGCAAGCTCTTACCTGGTACCACAGACACCCCTAGTTCTGGCACACAATCAGCCCTCCCAATGAAGTTGCCCTGGCAAGCTCTTACCTGGTACCACAGACACCCCTAGTTCTGGCACAGACTGATATACCGACTCACTCTGCCCTCCCTCCCAGTGACTCTATCTTGGTACACTCTCACATGATATTGCAGACACCTCTGGTTCAGGCACAGACCCGCACACATGCTCATTCTGCCCTCCCTCCCAGCACAATTGTCTGCATACATTTTCACAAGTTTCCACGGACACCCTTGGGTTAGGCACAGATTGACACACATTCTGCCCTCCCTCCTAGCGAAGTTGCCCTGGAAAAGTTTCACCTGGTATCATAGACAACTCTGGTTTTGGCACAGCCTGGCACGCATGCTCATTCTGCCCTCCCTACCAGCAACTTTGTCTTGGCACACTCTCACATGATTTTGCAAACACCTCTAGTTCGGGCACAGACACGCACACATGCTCATTCTGCCACCCCTTCCAGCAAGGTAGTCTACGTACACTTTTACATATTGCCCTCTGCACAGTAGGGCACCTATGAGGCTTGGGTTTATAACACAAATTACTTTCAGGCACATACTGGGATAACAATCTACCTAAGTCAATACCAAGTAATACATTTGCAGGGATATTCTCATCTACCCCCACATTTCTGAAACCCTTGCCTGCTCCCCAATCCAAATAAACTTGTGCCATTGGCACTAAAAGCCGTACCCTCCCCCCCCAATTCCTTTAACTCGTAGAGTCCTGCCAGGAATTAAGTCCTCAGAGCACACTAGCTCTGGACGCACAAGAGTCACACCTGCCCCAGTGTCCCTGAGTCCCACAGTTACCTCTCTTCCAACTGTCACAGGTTGCAGATTCACATTGTTGCTGCCCTCTAATCTCGTTACAAACAACACCGTGTACGTTGGTTCTGAGGAGCGCCCCTCCCCAGCTGATGATGCTGGCTGCCGTTTCCCAGGGCGAGCAACGCTAATGTGCCCCACTTGGTTGCAAATAAAACATCTGCGACTATCTCCTTGCGCAGAAGTAGCACTAGCTCCCCCTCTCCCTGAGGTAGGAGCTGAAACAAAAGATGGCCCACTAGGCCTGGTGATGGAGAGTCGTGGTGGTGTGGTCTTCCAGCTGGATGCTCCCTTGGTAAAACCTCTGCTCCGGTCCAGTGTTGCTCTGTTGACAGCGTGGAAATCTGCCAGCTTACCCGCTTCCAATGCTGTTTTGGGGTTTGCGGTCCAGCAGCCATTCCTGTACATCGGCTGGGCAGAGCTGCAAAAACTGTTCTTTTATTAACAGATCTTGCAAACCTTCTAAAGTGATAATCTCCAGCCCTGTAGTCCACTACCTGAATGCTGTCGCCAGGTGTCCCACAACTGCTGCATAACTTGCTGTGGAATGCTTTTGCAAAGTCCTTAATTTCTTTCGGTACACCTCAGGAGTGAGGTTGGACCGTTCCTACAAGGCAGCCTTAATCGCATCATAGTCCTGGACAAATTCTGCTGGAAGCGCAGAAAATGGTGTAATATCCAGGAGTGTCAGATTATCCTTTAAACAAATTTAAGATTTAAGTCTATTTTTGGCTTATTGTTATGTAACAGCTTTAGGGAATTCTATTAAATATGAATAGAGTTATTCAATAAAGTGAGAATTCAAAGTGAAATTAAAATTCAAGATAAAAGAAGTTGAAGTGGAAAAATTATCTAAGTGAGCTACGCTACCGGTTTGATTTGAAATTCATTTAGAATTCTCATTTTAGCAAATCACTCTGAAAATATATGTTTCTAATATATACTATTTCACATGATATCAGCTGAAAGTCTTGTGAAGTAAATTAGTAAAGGACAG
Organism: Pelobates cultripes; assembly: GCA_933207985.1. Taxonomy (NCBI): domain Eukaryota; kingdom Metazoa; phylum Chordata; class Amphibia; order Anura; family Pelobatidae; genus Pelobates; species Pelobates cultripes. The sequence continues at coordinate 119,932,345 of OW240917.1, read as the reverse complement.
ATTCGCATAGGGCATCATAATAAATACTTGTTTTCACTCTATAGAAGTCCCACAGCAGACATTTTGAGCTATAAACGTTTATCTTTGGTTTATGTTTGGATAGTTAAAGGTACAGTGTATTTTTTCTTTGAATACGTATAACAGTGTTCCTATTTCAAACCATCTAAAACAATTAATGTAATTTTAATGTAAAAATAAAAATAAAATCATAACATGAAAAAAACAAAACAATAAAACCAATATTATTCAAAGTTTTTATATACAATCTGAAGCAGTAGACATCCATTTAGGATTTAAAAAAAAAACAAGACAATTAATGTGTCTATTTACCTCATAAGGTTACAACTAAAAAGTGGTGTCATCATGCAGGGAGTATAAGCTGGGAGTATGTAACAAGGGCTGGAACAATCTGAAGCCAGTCAGTGTTGAGCTGGGACTACATTATTATTATTATTGCCATTTATATAGCGACAACGGATTCCGTAGCGCTTTACAATATTTTGAGAGGGGGGGTGTAACAATAAATAGGACAATTACAAGAAAACTTACAGGAACAATAGGTTGAAGAGGACCCTGCTCAAACGAGCTTACAGACTATTGGAGGTGGGGTGTTTGAAACATTAGGACAATAAATATCAAGTAGGAGTGAAGCAGAGCTGGAGGAGAGAGCAAAGCACTGTCCCATAGGAGAGAGCAGGAGACAGGTATGTAAGGTAGAGATTACTCTGGGAGGCCATAAGCTTTCCTGAAGAGATGGGTTTTAAGGCCCTTCTTAAATGATTGAAGACTAGGGGAGAGTTTGATGGCAGTAGGCAAGCTATTCCATAGGAGAGGAGCCGCCCGCGAGAGGTCCTGCAAGCGCGAGTTGGCCGTACGGGTGCGAGCAGTGGTCAGGAGGTGGTCACGGGCAGAGCGGAGGGTACGTGGAGGGGCATATTTATGGATCAGTGAAGAGATATAAGCAGGGCTAGAACTGTTCAGTGCTTTAAATGTATGGGTTAGCACTTTGAATTGACTCCTATAGCATACAGGGAGCCAATGTAAGGACCGGCAGAGGGGTGAGGTGTGAGAGGACCGACTAGAGAGGAAAATCAGTCTAGCTGCAGCATTCATTACAGACTGTAGCGGGGCAATACGGCTTTTGGGAAGACCAATCAGGAGAGGGTTACAGTAATCCATGCGGGAAATTACTAGAGCATGGACAAGCTCCTTGGTAGCATCTTGCGTAAGAAAGGGGCGAATGCGGGCTATGTTTTTGAGTTGGAACCTACAGGACTTGGCAACAAACTGGATGTGAGACTCAAAGGTGAGACCAGAGTCAAGTATGACGCCAAGACAGCGCGCTTGCAGGGATGGACTTATGTGGATATCACTGACTTGAAGGGAGAGCGAGAGAGGAGGATCAGTATTAGGAGGAGGAAAGACAAGGAGTTCAGTTTTAGAGAGGTTAAGTTTCAGAAAGCGTGAAGACATCCAGTCAGAGATGGAAGAAAGGCAAGCAGTGACACGTTGCAGGACAGCAGGGGAGAGGTCCGGGGAGGAGAGGTATATCTGAGTGTCATCAGCGTACAGGTGGTAGTGGAATCCAAAAGAGGCAATCAGTTTACCAAGAGAGGCGGTATAAAGAGAAAATAGAAGGGGACCAAGGACAGACCCTTGGGGAACTCCAACCGAGACAGGACGAGTGGAGGAGGTATCCTTGGAAAAGGAGACACTGAATGAGCGTTGGGAGAGATAGGAGGAAAACCAAGAGAGGACCGAGTCACAGAGACCGAGCGATTGAAGAGTTTGAAGGAGGAGAGCATGATCAACGGTGTCAAAGGCAGCAGAGAGGTCAAGGAGAATTAATATGGAGTAATGACCTTTGGATTTAGCGGAGATTAGGTCATTAGTCACTTTGATAAGAGCAGTCTCAGTAGAGTGGAGAGGGCGGAAGCCAGACTGAAGAGGGTCAAGGAGAGAGTTGGAATTAAGGAAGCGGGACACACGGGTAAAGACAAGTCTTTCCAAAAGCTTTGATGAGAAAGGGAGCAGGGATATGGGACGATAGTTAGAAGGGGAGGATGGGTCAAGAGATGTTTTTTCAGGATAGGTATTACAGTGGCATGTTTAAGGTCAGCAGGAACAGTGCCAGAAGAGAGAGAGCAGTTAAAGATGTGTGTTAGGGTAGGCACAAGACAAGGGGAGAGAGATCTGATGAGGTGAGATGGGACAGGATCGAGCGGGCAAGTGGTGGGGCGAGAGGAATGGAGAAGCGCAGCCACCTCTTGTTCAGTAGCCGGGTAGAAAGTCTGGAGGGTAGGGAAAGCAAGATTTACATGTGGTTGAGAAAGAGAACGGCAAGGAGGGGAGAATTGTTTCCTTAGCTGTTCAATCTTGTCGGTAAAGTAGCATGCAAAGCTATCAGCTGTAAGGTTAGTTTGGGGGGTGGCCACAGCAGGGCGGAGAAGGGAATTAAAGGTGTCAAAGAGGCGTCTGGGATTGCGGGAGCATGAACTAATGAGAGAGGAAAAGTATGACTGTTTGGCGAGGGCGAGGGCTGCGCTGTATGAAAGCAACATGAATCTATAATGGAGAAAGTCTGCCTGGGTGCGGGACTTCCTCCAGGAGCGTTCAGCACAACGGGAGCAACTCTGCAGATAGCGTGTTGATTTATTATGCCAAGGTTGGGGTCGTGTTCTCCTCGAGGTGCATGTTTTGAGTGGGGCTGCAGCGTTCAAGGCAGATGTGAGGGTAGTGTTATATGTGGAGATGGCCAGTGAGGGACAGGAGAGGGAAGGGATGGATAGCAGTTGTGAATCAATGTCAGCTGACAGCTGCTTGAGGTCAATAGAGTTAAGGTTCCTCCTGAGCTGAGGGGGGTTAGGCTGAGATTGTTGGGTGAGGGGGTAATTGAGAGCAAATGATAAGAGGTGGTGATCAGAGAGAGGAAATGGGGTGTTGCAGATATTAGATATTGTACATGAAGAAGAGAAAATAAGGTCGAGGGTATTGCCAGCTACATGAGTGGGAGAATTAGCCCACTGCAAAAGTCCAAGGGAGGAAGTGATTGAAAGTAGTTTAGAGGCTGCTGGGGTCAAAGGTGGGTTAATGGGAATATTGAAGTCTCCAAGAATTAGGGATGGGATGTTGGAAGAGAGGAAGTAGGGTAGCCAGGCAGCAAAGTGGTCAAGGAAGAGGAGAGGGGAACCAGGGGGACGATAGATTACGGCAATGTTAGCAGAGAAGGGTTTGAAAAGGCGAATTGAATGAATTTCAAATGATGGGAAAGAGAGGGAAGGGGGGGTAGACAGGGTTTTAAAGGTGCAGTGGGGTGAGAGAAGAAAACCTACACCGCCACCTTTAATCTCTGCTTGTCTTGGGTTGTGGGTAAAGTGAAGACCACCAAAAGACAGTGAGGCAGGTGTAGCAGTATCAGAGGGAGAGAGCCATGTTTCTGTTAGTGCAAGTATGTTTAGGGAGTGTGAGATAAATAGGTCATGGATGGAAGTAGATTTAAAGGTGCTGCACACAGAGCGTGCATTCCAGAGGGCAGCTTTAAAAGAGGAATTATAGTGAGAATTACATGGAATGGGTATTAGGTTGTTGTGGTTTCTGGTGTTTGTACCAGGTGGCTGAGAAGAGGAGGGACCAGGGTTTGGAGAGACATCACCTGCTGCTAGGAGTAGTAGGATGGAAAGGAAGAGAAGGTGGGAGTAAGATTTAAATGTTGGGGATGAGAGCTTGTATTTAGGGTATTTAGGAGGGGTTTGTGGAGAAAGGCTGGATAGATATGAATAAAGTGCGTGTGATGAATACTGAGATGAGGGGAGCAGAGAGGGAGCAATGAAGATGGTGTTAGCAGGAACAGGTAAGTAAAATGATAGAGAGATTTTAATGATGAGGGAAGTGAGAGAGAAAGTGAAAAATAGAAGTGAGAACATTAGTAGGAGAGTAGGTGCTGTATTTTTAAGAGCTGTGGTTAGGAGGGTTAAGGGTTAAAGAGGTATTGAGTGAGTATAGCTTTTTTTGGGTGTGGAGGGCTTGGTGGACAGAGGCTAACATAATTGGTTCAGAGGAATGGTAGGTAATTTGAACTATCTATAAATGTAGTGATAACCATGGGGAGGGTGGGGTGTGGGGTAGGGTGGGTGGGAAGCGATCATCCAGAAATGCTACCTCTGCTTATGGCAAGTCCTGCAGGGTTGTGTGCTGGGAGTCCTGGGTGTAGCTGATTCAATATTGTATGGGGCCCAGGCTATAAAGGAGAGAATCTGGGGTTAGATAAAGCAGATTGTGGGTGGAGAATCATTGGGGTGTTAAAAACAAAAATCAAGGAAAAAAACAGATGAAAGGGAATTTAAATTTAAGGATATGAGGGAATGGCAGAGATAAGATAGGTAAAAGTCATAAATAGGGAACATCATAAATTAATGAGGCATAGAGTGCAACAAACAGGAACTCGTCATAACAAACCAAAACTTTCTGGATAATCAGCTGCATGGATCTAAACAGGATCTGAAGAGGATGGTAATGTATTGGGTAAATGAGCAAGATTCATATAAAATAAATTTAATACAGATCCAGGGACAGATTTGTAACCGATCGCCTTAATATGGGGTCAGGGAGGAATTCTTTACTTGGGCATATTACCCATGGTATGTCCAAGTTTTTTCACCTTCCTCTGGATCACTAATTCACTAAATTTTTAATTGTAGCAAATTACAACCTGACTGGGTTAGTCACTAAATAGCAAATTTTGTCCACATGGTTTTTTTTTTTGTAACTCTTAAAATAAACATTTATAAATATCTTAAACAATGTTTTTAAATGTAAAATTGTTTTTTATATATACTTGGTAAAAATGTATTAAAGACAAAAACTCTAAATACAATTAGAAGACTGGTCTTGATGGTAAGGTATGTCTTATTGCTGATGATACTAAGATATGTAACAGGGCTGATGTTCCAGGAGGGATAAGCCAAATGGCAAATGATTTAGGTAAACTAGAAAAATTATCAGAGTTGTGGCAACTGACATTTAATGTTGATAAGTGCAAGATAATGCATCTTGGACGTAAAAACCCAAGGGCAGAGTACAGAATGTTTGATAGAGTCCTAACCTCAACATCTAAGGAAAGGGATTTAGGGGTGATTATTTATGATGACTTAAAGGTAGGCAGACAATGTAATAGAGCAGCAGGAAATGCTAGCAGAATGCTTGGTTGTATAGGGAGAGGTATTAGCAGTAGAAAGAGAGAAGTGCTCATGCCATTGTACAGAACACTGGTGAGACCTCACTTGGAGTATTGTACGCAATACTGGAGACCATATCTCCAGAAGGATATTGATACCTTAGAGGGGGTTCAGAGAGGGCTACTTAACTGGTTCATGGATTGCAGGATAAAACTTACAAGGAAAGGTTAAAGGGTCTTAACATGTATAGCTTGGAGGAAAGACGAGACAGGGCGGATATGATAGAAACATTTAAATACATAAAGGGCATCAACACAGTAAAGGAGGAGACTATATTTAAAAGAAGAAAAACTACCACAACAAGAGGACATAGTCTTAAATTAGAGGGGCAAAGGTTTAAAAATAATATCACGAAGTATCACTTTACTGAGAGGGTAGTGGATACACGGAATAGCCTTCCAGCTGAAGTGGTAGAGGTTAACACAGTAAAGGAGTTTAAGCATGCGTGGGATAGGCATAAGGCTATCCTAGCTATAAGATAAGGCCAGGGACTAATGAAAGTATTTAAAAATTGGGCAGACTAGATGGGCCGAATGGTTCTTATCTGCCATCACATTCTATGTTTCTATTATATAGTTACTTTTTAATTACGTAGGTTACAAAAATACTAAGATAAAGAACATCTTACAGATATAGTTCCTAAAATAAATATTAAACACCTAAAAAAATGGAAAGGACATTTCATTGATGAATCGCCATATATAACTGACACCAAATCTATATTATCCTCGTTCTTCTGTAAGTATGCAGTCACAAATATAATGCCATGTCCCAATTTTAGGAAAAAGCATGTTATAATTTCTAATAATAATATCAAGCCCATTCTAACTGCAACTCATAACATTTTAAACCACAGTTTTGCACTGTATATTTTTTTATGATCAAACACTGCAGCATTTACTCATGGTTAGCTCCTCCCCTCACAGCAGAAAGGACAGGAAATAGAACTCTGAAATTGGTATAAATAGATCCATCCACTCCCCAATAGCCAGTCTTTTTTTCCTGTCCTTCACAGCAGTTTGGAAGGAGTCTGCTTAACTCATTAGTGACCAGACCGTTTTTCAATTTTCTTACCGTTAAGGGCCAGGGCTGTTTTTAAATTTTTGCTGTGTTTGTGTTTAGCTGTAATGTTCCTCTTACTCATTTACTGTACCCACACATATTATATACTGTTTTCCCTACATTAAATGGTCTTTCTAAAGATACCATTATTTTCTTCATATCATATAACTTACTATAAAAAAAATATATCAAATATGAGGAAAATGTTTTTAAAAAATATACTTTTTCTAACTTTGACTCTCAAAATCTGTTACGCATCTACAACCACCAAAAACACCCATGCTAAATAGTTTCTAAATTGTGTCCTGAGTATAGACATACCCAATGTTAACATGTTCTTAGCTTTTGTTTGTAAGTTATAGGGCTATAAGTACAAGTAGGATATTGCTGTTTCAAAATATATATTTTTAAAATGTATCAAAGTAGACAACTCAGGGTCTTTAATACAGGGTATATCCTGTCTTTTTTAGTAGCCACTAAGTCACAAACACTGGCCAAAGTTAGCATTTATATTTGTTTGTGTGTTAAAAACGCAAAAATCAATTATGAACGCCAACTTTGGCCAGTGTTTGTGACTAAGTGGCTACTAAAAAAGACTGAACATACCTAATTTACAATACCTTGGGTTGTCTTCTTTTGCAAATGGTATGCCATCAAGGGGTAAAACTCATTCCTGGGCTACCTTAAGCTCTCAAAGGCAACATAACCAATCTGGCAAATTTCAATGTGAAAAAACAGAAAAGCAAGCCTTATATTTGAACCTGTAACTTTCAAAAACACTATAAAACCTGTACATGGGGAGTAGCGTGGCCTGACGCTTGAGTCGCATGGACGCATCTCTGTAGAGCTCCCGAGGTTCAGCTGCAAGGGGCAAAAATAATCTATATTCAGCACTACTTACTGAAGCTGCTCCAAGCCACGGGTACAGATATGTCCCAGAGACAAAAAACAATGTACACAAGAGTGGATAAAGCCTCCTTCTTTTTGGCGGAAACCGCAACACCAAAGTGCCGTGAACGCCCAGGCGCATTCCAAGATGGCGGCAAGAACTGCTCACGGGAAGGCTCCATATCGCCGATGGCCTCCCTTGAACTACCTCAAGAGGACAATCCGGTAACGGAATCCCAAATGTGAGGATTCCTAGCAGAATTCATGGCTACTATGCAGGCTAACATCACGGCCCAATTACGCGGCCTATCTGCAGACCTCCACAGGGAGATTCACGACAGAGGCCAAAGAACCTACCAGGTGGAGAACAGGCTGGATGACTTTGCGGGAGCCCATAATGGCTTAGCTACCAAGCTGCATGAAATGGAGGAAACAATCACACCGCAGAACCTGAAAATCATGGATATGGAAGATAGATCCAGGCGTAACAACATCCGCATAAGTGGCATACCCAAAACGGTTTTGGCCCCAGACCTACCTAACTATCTTATGGACTTGTTCCAGACCCTGACACCAGAGATCTATCCGGACCAACTGATACTAGACAGAGCACACCTTCCACAAACAGCAGCCAGAGATGTGATCACCCGCATTAATTTCTTCCACGCTAAAGAGAAGCTGATGAAAGTGTGCAGACGGGGTGAATTAACTGATCCCTATGCTCGAACCAAAGTGTTTGCGGATCTCTCAGCTGCCACATTGACTTACCGAAAATCGCTGGCATCCCTAACGCAAACCGTCCGTACGCATGAGATAGCCTATAGGTGGGGATACCCAGCGAAGCTCCTAATCACAAGGCATAGCTCGATGCACCAAGTCTCCACACTAAAAGATGGCATCCAAAAGCTACAAGATTGGGGTCTCCCTCTCCCGGCCGTGGCGCCAGAAACGCAGACCGGCACTCCCAGGCTGACTACAGAATAGCTTAAGACCAGAGCATGAAGCTTGGGTCGCCAGGGGTATCGTACCTGTTCTATACTGAACCTTAGATATGTGTGTTTCTGATGTGCACTATGCTTTATAGTTATAAGCACTGTTTTATGTTACACTACCTAATGTCTGATAACCACTGAAATTGCCTCGTTGCATACTGCCAGTGATAAGTTCTTGTTCTACATTCCTACAAACATAGACGAAAGTTGCCTCCTGGCTAGATTTTGACACTGCCCATTTGCAACTGCCTTGCCTTATACATAGCGAGGAGCTTTCTTAAGTCACCGCAACACTTTTACATAACTTTAAAAAAAAGTTCACCAAACATGTTGTTTGCTCTAGTTCCCAATGACTACTTGATCTCACATGCCCCTTGCAAGTGCCTCACTGGTTGAGTCACTCCATGCCACCACCCCCACACATCGTGCCGCTACGCAGCGACACTTTTCGGCTCACTCTAGATGAGCTGTCACCTGTTTTATATTTTCTCCAAGTTACTAGCCCTCGTTTACCTCTGCAACCCCTCCCCCCATCTCTTCCTTCTACCTATAAGAGCGTTACAAGATGTATAAAGCTCGCTGTCCAGGAACCCAGAACCCATACTGCAACCAAACATACCCCTGCAGAGACACGGGGATGCACTACTCACCTCCAGGGCCGGATTAACATAGGGGCTGATGGAGCTGCAGCTCCAGGCCCAGGCAATAGGCCCATTTAAAAAAAAAAATGTAAGCATTTTTACACTTTTTTTTTTTTTTTTAAACACATTACTCTTGTGTTTGCCATCTGACTGGTATTTTACCAGCACAGACGGTATTTGAGGCTGCCTGGCAGTGCCGGTATTGCAGTAACACCGGCAATTCAAATGCAGATATTTTTCTCAGTGTAAACGGAGATTACTCTGCAATACCAGCACCAGCCAGTAGCGGTCACTGTGTGTGGAGAGAGGCAGGGATAGGAAGTTACAATATATCCCTCCCTGCCTCTCTCTACTTACTAATCTGCGGGGGAGCAGCTACACAGGCCCTGGAGAGTCAGCACAGCTAAACGGACAAGGGCACATGTATGAGTGTGGGGATGGTGTTGATGATTGGCTATATGTGTTTAGGGGAGTGGTTATGCGTTTATAGTGGGGCAGGGATCATCTTACCTCAGTGCCTTTTGGGAATCTGGCCAGCAAACAACTTCCTCCCACCCACCCTACTTTTATGTTTTTTGTTCCGTCACAGCTAGCGGGGAGTGTGTCCTTGCCAACAGGGTTGGAGAGCAGATGGAATGTCAGGAGATGGACAAGGTGGGTCTCAACCTCCCCTGCTCTTTAAGGTAAAATTTTAAATTACTGAATAGGACGTGCCCACCAAGCAAAAAGCCGGCTAGTGGTAGAGCATTTAAGATGATGGGAATTTTTGGTTTGGACGAGGGGGGAGGCGAGACACCAGTGGGTAAAGTTTTTGGTGCATAGACACCTGGTTAAGTTCGTTGGCAAGGACGGTTATTTAAGTTGTAGGCTGTAGGGCAATAAGTGTAATTTATATGTTAATTATGGTATGTATATATATATTTATGTGTTTGTTTATATTTTAATTAAAGGAAAAGAATAAAGTTCGGATGAGTCCTACAAGTAAGTTTAATAAATGCTGTGGCCTGTTTCATCCAATATTCATTGTTTGTCGTTATTGCGGGGAGAATTGGGGTAGTCTCCTTACTCTTAGTCGCACCACATTCCCCGCTATGTACATACAAGGCACTGGGGAGTCAGCACAGCTAAACGGACAAGGGCACATGTATGAGTGTGTATGTATGACAGCAGCTCCCAGCCTGCAGACACAGACTACAGCTCAGGGAAGTGAAGGATGGGGGGGAAGCAGCTGGGATACATGGGGACACTGGGGGACACATGGTGACACTGAGACACTAGGGGACACTAAGACACTTGGGGACCTTGTGAGACATGGGGACATTGGGAGACACATTGGGACACGGAGACACTAGGGACACAGTGTCTCCATGTCTCCCAGTTTCCCCATGTCTCCCAGTGTAGCAGAGAGGTAGTATGATCCACAGTATCTCTGCTGGGTAACAGGAACAGCATAAAATAATCCAAGGAAATAAATACAGCATACAATAATCCCGGTAGCATTATAAGAATCCTTCCTTCCCAAGAACTAGACGACACATAGGCTGAGAGTCAACTGAGTTTTTAATCGCAGGTCACTGTATTTATGGGATTCCCCATGCAAGGGGTTTCCCTACTGGCATTTCAGGGGTGGTACAGTAGGGGACTACATGGGGAACTGACCAACATATACATTTCTCCCATCATGCACTGCTGGACGAGAGGGATACTCCCACTGGAATATACCGTTAAGGGGATTATCCCTCCGTGCAGCAGAACTTACATTTTACATTAAAATGCATAACTTTCTTTATATTCACTGTATTTAAACGAATGGACGTTCGGTAAACAGCTGGAAGCTGAGCGCACAGTTCGTAGGAATACCGCTCAGCTCCCAGTCTAACTAACCGAACACCGTACGAAATACACATTATTTCCAGCACACTGTTAAATTAGCGATTGATATTAGGGGAACAAACTACCGAACGCCCGGGGCTCCCGAAAGGCCTGGAAGTCCAGCAGTGTTCGTGCCGTCGAGTAGCCGATTTTAGTTCCAGGCGCTCGACGGCAAAACACCGCTGGGCTAACAAAGGATCCAAGATGGCCGACCGCCGCGTGCTCGGTAGCCGAACGACGGCCACATAGGGAAGCCTTTAACTACCGATTGCAACAGTGTGTGTGGTCAACCATTCGGTAGTTTTTTGCTCCTCCAAAATCTCAAGAAAAACAAGGCGGATGTAGTGTGTGTTCAGGAGACCCACTTAGGCAGCCTTCACACGCCAAAACTTTTCGCCAAATACTTCCCGATCCAATACCACTCTCTCTCGGCCAAGAAAACTAAAGGGGTCTCAATATTTATACACAGAGACATTGCTTTTACACTACAAAAACAAGTTATAGACCAGCAAGGGAGATATGTCATATTGGTAGGACTGTTTAACGATATTGCATGTCTGTTAGTAAGTATGTATGCATGTCTGTTAGTGAGAGTGTATGCGTGTCTGTTAGTGAGTGTGTTAGTGTGTGTGTGTGTCTATTAGTGAGTATGTTAGTATGTGTGTGTGTTAGTGAGTGTGTATGCATGTCTGTTAGTGAGAGTGTATGCGTGTCTGCTAGTGAGAGTGTATGTGTGTCTGCTAGTGACTGTGTGTGTCTGTTAGTGACTGTATGTGTCTGTTAGTGAGAGTGTGTGTTGGATGTTAGTGAGTGTGTATGTCTGTTGGCTAATGTATGTGTGTCTGTCAGTGAATGTGTGTGTCTGACACTGAGTGTATATGTATCTGTCAGTGATTGTGTATGTGTATTTACTAGGCGGGGTGGGAAGGGGGTGGGTGTCTGAGTTTTGTCAGGCCTAGGGCAGCACAAAACCAGGATACACCACTGGCGGTCATACGGGGTATCTTCATACAAAGGGCCTCGTATCTTAAAAAGAGACACCAAATGGACTTGCTAATATGCTACAAAAAGATTGCCCAACTCTCGCTACAAAACAAAACACACCCTTCTCCTGATATAGCAGCTCAGCTGCACAGCTGGTACCAAAAATTGCATTCTCATAAGGCGATCCAAACGAATAAGCTTCTTCATATATTGAAAGCCAGTACCTACCACACCAGTGGAAAGGCCAATAGATTCTTAGCAAATGTCAGGATCATGACAGGGATCCAATACGCAGAGTGCGGACAGGAGGAGGTACGTATACCGGACCTTAGAATGGCCGGACTAACGTATAGACAAGACAAGAATGGTCAAAAGGTAAGCCGAGGTCGAGGGAGCCGGAGGACAGGTAAGTGAGGAACAAGCCGGGTCAAAGGAGAGGAGAGAGCAGCAGGACAAAGGTACAAGCTAGGTCAAAACCGAAAAACACAAATAGAGAGAACGCGCTGAGTGACTAGCAAGCTAGAACCACGACAGGGCAATGAACAGTAGTAAAAGCTTCCCTTAAATACCCTGTCACCTTAATTATGACCACGCCCCCAAAAGGTCCGGAATTGCGGTTCCCGGCGGTTCACGTGACGATGACGTCATGACGTCGACGATTAGCCGTCGCGTCATAAAAGGGGGAGGAGCTAGCGCGGCCGGCGCGAAAAACGGCCGAAAAATGCCGAAATGCTTGGGCATAGGAGCCCCTTTGGAAGAGAGACTGACCTCCTCAGAGGTTGAATTTACAGGTAACCTGACAGCAAACAGATTACGAGATAAATTGTCCTGCTCTAGAATACCACATATACAGGATGGTCAGGGAAATGTGAAACGGGGACCTTTGGCTATCAGTCAGGAATTTGCAACATTCTACTCAGGTCTCTATAACCTGCACACTGACCCGCAAACACCTGTCCCATCCCCACAGGAACTACAAAACTACCTTGCGCCAATCCGACTCCCACAGATAACCCCAGATAAACTGATCTTGCTGACATAACCCATCTCCTTAGAGGATGTTCTTCATGTCATTAGGCAGTTACCGGCCGGCAAATCCCCGGGAGCAGACAGTCTCTCTAATATATACCATAAAAAATACTCACATATCTTGGCCCCCCATCTTCTTAAAGTGTACCGAGCAGCAGCAACCACGGGAGTACTCCCACCTGACATACTTACAGCCACAATAGTGACCATCCCCAAGCCAGATAAACCAACTGACAACTGTAAGAACTTTAGGCCGATCTCGCTCCTTAATACCGATGCTAAATTATATGCCAAGATCTTGGCAAACAGACTCGCTCCCATACTGCCCTCATTAATTACCAATGACCAAACGGGGTTCGTGAAGGGGCGTCAGGAACTAGATGTTACTCTCAAACTCTCTGATACTGCGGCACCTCTAGGGGCTCGGCACGGGCAGTCTACTTCTTGCACTTGATGCGGAGAAAGCTTTTAACCGGCTGAGGTGGGCCTTTCTAAGACAGGTGTTGCACTCATACGGCTTCTACCCCAGGTGATAGATCAAATGTTTGCTTTGTATGCCCAACCAACAGCCCAGGTAATGCAGGCAGGCTTCCTGTCCCCTCCCCTTACAGTGACAAATGGAACGTGACAGGGGTGCTCCCTATCTCCCCTGCTATATGTCCTGGCTCTCGAACCCTTATTGGAATCCATTAGGACATATCCTGAGCTGGAGTACGCATTGGGCAGAAAGAATTGAAAGTCAGCGCTTTCGCCGATGATATTTTACTATATATCATGAAACCACAGGAGTCTCTGCCCTGGTTGATGGAGCTGATCCGACAATATGGAGCAGTTTCCTACTACTCCCTTAACACCATTAAAACACAGGCAATGTGTATAGGGATCCCCGCACATATTAGTGAGTCTCTCCGACAAACATATTCTTTTGAATGGCGAACGACCAGTATAAAATATCTAGAGATTATGTTTACAACAAATATTACTCTGCAAATGACATAAAACTGTGGAATGGTTGTAAACTCCAACTCCATAGATGGAAACCGCTAATTCTCTCAGCTGCTTTTAAGATGTCCATCCTACCAAAGTTACAGTACCTGTTCCGCACTTTACCAGCCTTACTCCCAAACTCATACTTTAAACCAATCCAAACAGAATAGAATAAATTCTGTACATACTCGGGAGACTTCGCTAAACACAAATATTAGTGTTTCAAAACAGTAAAACATATCACAACAATGATATCATCAGTGAAAGTGCTGTTTGTGTGTGAAAAATGCAAAAAACTTCACTTTCACTGACAATATCATCCCTGTGATATGTTTTACTGTTTTGAAACACTAATATTTGTGTTCAGCAAAGTCCCCTGAATAAAACAGTACCCCCCATGTACAGGTTTTAGTGTGTCATGGAAAGTTACAGGGTTAAATACAGTGCTAGCAAACTAAATTCCCTGGTCTTTCGGCTTGGGTTGTCAGGCAGGTCCTTCAAATTGCAATCAATAAAATAACTTAATTATGTAAAAATATTACGTACATATGCACGTAGAATTTAAATGTATATTCATATTTATATATTTGAAGTCTATGTGTTTATTTAGGAAATTATTTATGTAATTATGTATATGGATATATATATTTCGTATTAATTTTATTTATTTATATATATAAATATATATATATATATATATATATATATATACATATATATAAAATTTCATTCTAAGTGTATTTTGAGATATATATATATATATTTTAATATCAAAATACAGTTAAAATAAAATTACATTCATATATATATATATAATTTTGTTATGGCCTATTGCGGCCATGTGACCGCTCTTTCAGAGCAATCACGTGGCCCACGGGGGCCTAATTTGCCTAAGGGGGACTGTCTGGGCTGTCAGGCAGTCCCCCTAGATCGGGAGCAACGCCGATCGCCGGCGGGGGAACGGCGGCGATCGGATAAGTACTAACGACTTTGAGGATGTACTAAGTACGTCTGGGGTCATTAAGGACCGTTTTTTGTCTACGTCCTAGGTCCTTAAGCAGACTTAGATTTTTCTTTTATTCTCACGAAGCCAGTATTTTTGTGTCTCTGCCAGGGTTCAGCCTCTAAGCCGTGAAAACCAAGCAACAGCCCATCTCTATGAGTCGTCAGCCTGGGTATACCCTTTAGTGACCGGGGGTCAGATCCAATTGCTCCCTCAGGGGATGAAAGCAGTCCACTGCATGCATGCCAGGGTTCAGCCTCTTATCCCTGAAGACCCAGCAACAGCACATCTCTATGAGTTGCCAGCTTATAAAGCCTTGCCCTGCCCTGCAATTAGGCTCAGAGCACTCTGATTGGTGGGTTTAAGCCATCCAATCAGAGTGCTCTGACAGATAAATGAAGAGACTGACAAGTAAGTCTCTACATTAACCTGTCACAGCACTCTGATTGGTTGGTTTGAAATCCACAAATCAGAGTGCTCTGTGTCATTTTACACAGCGTGGGAAACTTCTTTGGAATTTTCCCACGCTGTGTAAAATGACACAGAGCACTCTGATTGGTGGATTTCAAACCAACCAATCAGAGTGCTGTGACAGGTAGATGTAGAGACTTACCTGTCAGAGCACTCTGATTGGATGGCTTAAACCCACCAGAGTGCTCTGAGCCTAATTGCAGGACGGGGCAAGGCTTTATAAGCCTTCCGCCGCCCTGCAAAGTTCAGTCTGCGCGGAGCCCTAGCCGGGTGAAGATGGATTATTTGTTTTTGCGCTTGGGTTTTTTTTATTGCATCGGTTATTATGGATTTTTATTTGCCCTTTTTTGGGGGCTGAAAAAAAAAGATTTTAGAAGAAAGAAAACATCATATGGTAAGTTTATTTAAATTTTTACAGGTACTTAGTTAAAGGTCCCCCCCTCATTATTTTTAGGGTGAGGGGAGTAGGTAGGGCTTCATTTTTGGGGGGAGGTGGGTGACTAGGAGTTTGGGGACCCCTAGTCACCTGGGGGGGGTTACATTTGTATTTAGGGCCCCCACCCTCTGCTCAGGGGTTGGAGGTCAGGGGGGAGGACATTAGGTCCCCTCCAATTTGTATTTAGGGCCCCCCCAATTTGTACTTAGGGATCCCACCCACCACTCAGGGGTGGGGTCAGGGGGGACATTAAGTCCCCCCCCTTATTCTAGTTTAGGGCCCCCACCCACCGCTCAGGGGTGGGGGACAGGGTGGAGGACATTAGGTCCCCCCCCCAATTTTTATTTAGGGCCCCCACCCACTGCTCAGGGGTGGGGGCCAAGGGGGGTGGACATTAGGTCCCCCCCTTATTCTAGTTTAGAGCCCCCACCCACCGCTCAGGGGTGGGGGCCAGGGGGAAGGACATTAGGTCTCCCCCCCCAATTTTTATTTAGGGCCCCCACCTGCCGCTCAGGGGTGGGGGCTGGGGTGGGGGCCCCCACCTGCCGCTCTAGTTTAGGGCCCCCACCCACCGCAATTTGTATTTAGGGGCCAATTTGTATTTAGTGACCCCACCCACCGCTCAGGGGTGGGGGCCAGGGGGAGGACATTAGGTCCCCCCCAATTTGTACTTAGGGCCCCCACCCACCGCTCAGGGGTGGGGGCCAGGGGGAAGACATTAGGCCCCCCCTATTCTAGTTTAGGGCCCCCACTCACCACTAAGGGGTGGGGGCCAGGGGGGAGGACATTAATGTCCTCCCCCCTGGCCCCCACCCCTGAGCGGTGGGTGGGGCCCCAAAATACAAATTGGGGGGACCTAATGTCCTCCCCCCTGACCCCACCCCTCAGGGGTGGGGGCCGGGGGGGCAATAGGGGGGACCCTTTTTTAATTTTTTTTTTAACAGTGAGCAGCCACAGGCTGCTCACTGTTAAATAGACATGCCCCTACTAGCGAGTAGGGGCAAAATTTACTAATACTAAGTAATTTTTACATAGTATTAGTAAATTTGGCTGAAAGACCGATTTAGGTATTTCAGCCTTTTGGTAGATAACTCCCTAATACCGTGGGAATTAGGGAGTTACCTACCAAGAGGCTGCAAGAGAAGTCCCAAAATGCCGGAGTTTCGAAGTGCCAAAGTACCGAAGCTACCGAAGTTCCGAAGTTGCCGAAGTTTCGAAGTGTCGAAGTGCCAAATTCCCGAAGTGCCGAATTGATGAAGTCATGAATTTCGGAATGCCGAAACCGAGCCGAATATTTTCCCCATGCACATGACTACTTACCAGCAAGCACTCCACTCATTTACTGGTGTTGGCGTCTGGTTATCAGGTCACACAGTATAAGATCTTTTTTGTACATTTCTGGTGAGGTGTAAGGAAAGAACCAACCCAAGTTTTGTAGCAGCTTATTATATGTAGCTTTCTATTATTCAATATTTGTTTGTAAGAGCATCTTTTATCACAGATGGGTCCTATAACCTGGTCTCCATACTTTAATGAATAACCCTGTGAATATTTAAAATCAGGCAAAAATTGGTAAATTGTGACTAGATATTTTGCCCTTATTTTGCCATCAGACTTTAATTCGCTACAAATTAGAATTTAATGAATAAAACTGTCCATTAAGATTTTTTTCCCTTTTGTTTTAAAAGGTTTTTTTTCTTCATTATAAATAAAGAAAGAAAAATAAAAGAAAATATTTTTTGTCTCTCATTTTCTTACATTGCAAAACTACCCCATTGCCCATTCACTACATATTTCAAACACCAGAGCCACTACAGCATGGTTATTATACGAGGAATGCAAATGGTTTGACTTGCCACCTGGTGTCGGCTGGTCACTGTTCCATGGCAGTACTACTCCTGACAGAATGCTGGAAGCCTTACATCTGAGCTAAGTTCGGCAGTGCAGCTGATTGGCTGAGAGCGATCAGCTGTCGAGAGCTAGGTGAAGTTCCTAAGTAGGCACATCAAGCTCTCTGTTGAGTGTAGTGGAAGTGGGGAGTGGTGCACAGGAAACCCCCGTCAAACCAGTCTAAAATTGTACCTCCTGCTAGAATTCAGCCTAACGGAAAGCAATGCCTGCAAGTGAAAGTCCTTCATTTAAGTGTTGTAAGTGAAGTGCAAACAGAAGGACAAAGTGCACATACAGTTTTGAAAGTATATGATACACAAGATAGGAGCAGCCAATGCTGGCCCGTCCATAGGTATTGGTGGGACCATGGCTCCAGGCGGCAAATTGACATGGGCAGTATATTGACGCCCCTGTCATAAGAGTAGTTGGGGAAAGCCCTTGTTTTTCCTCGATCTGAAGCTCTGCCAGGGCAAGCTGGGAGGTTAGCCAAAATATAGAACAATCCTGGGTGTCGAGAGAGGAACGGGTGATGCTAAGCTAGAGCTGGTCGGGGACTGTCACATCCTGTTCCGTTTTGCTCAGATGTCTGGCCTTGGCTTCTGGTATCCAGTACTCTTTTTACAATTCTTGTTTAGTTTTTCTTGTTTTTTCTGGTTTTCTATTCTATGTCTGGTTTTCTTTATGCTGGGTTTTCTGATTGTCCATTTCCACGCTGAGACTCCTATCTTCTTCATCAGGCAAATAGGGGTCCCGGTCTTCGGACCGCCACCCGTGACAGGGACTCAGGGTTGTGCTCATGTTTTCCACTGATGTTCTGGCACTGTGATGCTGAAACTTCAGCTCTACTTTACATATAGATCTTTGCGGCATGCAGGGCCCAGGTTGGAGCGCAAACTCTCCACCATACCTGGCTATGTGCACAGGGCAACACAGGCGTCAGGTATACTGACTATAACAGTATAAACTTTTGACTATACCAGTTGCATACTGTATCCTGAATCAAACAGGAGCCAGAATTTCCCATTCTGCTTTAATAATATTAGTTTTGTCCAACTCTGGTTATCATTCAATGCCTGGGAGCATCAACTGACACTACTGTATAGTTAAAGAGACACTATAGGGTCAGGAACAGAAACATGTATCGATGACCCTATAGTGTTAAACCCACCATTTAGGTGGCTTCCCTCCCCCCAGCCCCCTTAAAAGGAATTAAAACTCACCTTATTTACAGTGTCGCGCAGGTCTGCTGGCGCTGGCCCCGCCTCCTTGATGACATCATCAGAATTGAAAATTAAGTTGCAAGAGAGGTGAGAACGCACAACAGCTCAATTAGCCTGACCTTCGGTGGATCCCTGCTCAGATCTCAAGCTGGTTTTATCTCATCTTGTGACATTACAAAGAACATATCTGAAGCATATCAGACTGGTACCACCTGTACGGATAGTCCAGATCCAAAATGCCAGCAAGTTCTCTCTGTACGAGAGATTCAGCAACCCCAGATGATCGTTTCAACCTTGTAAGGTATCATCACTGAGGTATATCCAATATCCCTCTAGGAACCGTGAGCAAGGTGTCCACGTCTGGATTGCCCTTTTAACATCATCAGAATTGCCACAGGGAAAGCATTGGATTGGCTAAAATCGACAAGGAGGTGGAATGGGCTGGGGCCAAACACTGCTTTGGCCAATCAGCACTTCTTCATAGAGACGCATTGAATCAAGGTTTTTTTTTCTATAAGGAAAATTCAGCGTCCCCATGCAGAGCGTGGAAACGCTGAATGGCAGTGATGCCTACTGTGCAGCCCTGCCCTAGGAAGCATCTCCTGTGGCTATATGAGGAGCGGCCACTTGGAGGTGTCGCTAGGAGCAATGTAAACACTGTTTGCATGAAAATTTCTGAAGGCAATGATTATACTCACCAGAACAACTACATTAAGTTGAAGTTGTTGTTGTGACTATAGTGTCTGAAATATCACAGAAGACCCGGAAGACTGACCGTGTCTGAGGGACACATAATTATTAAACTGTTCAAAATTGTTTGACTCCTTACTACGGTGTGGTCCCAGGAAAATTCTGGCAATTCATAACCACTACAGCAGACTGTAGAGGTGTAGAGGTTATGGTCCTTACCATGCCCCTTTAACTTTAGGATATTGAACACCGAGACGTAACTAGAATCCATGGGGCCCCGGTGCACAAATACATCTCTCCCCTTCAGTCCATCCATCTGTCACAATTAAACCCTCCAGCCCCTCCATGTGTCTCTTCTATTCCCCACAGGATGAGTGTGGCGTGGTTGAGGGGAATGAATATGACAGAATTGTAGGGGTTAATGTGATAGGGTGAGTGTGGCAGGAGGAAAGAGGCGAGAGTGTCAGGGTTGGGGTGGTGAGTGTGACAGTGCCAGAGAAGGTAAGTCTGATAGGGTGAGTATGGCAGAGTGATGGAAGGTGAGTATGGCATGGGTGAGTGACAGGATTGGCAGAGTTATTGTGAGTGTTGCAGGGTGAGAATGTGTGTGGGGTGGAGGGGAGGCAGTGTGGGTATGACAGATACACAGCCACACAGGTGCATACACTGACACACACTGACATACATACCATACAACACATACAGATATATACACAGACACACATACTGATACACAGACACACATATAGAGACGCACAGATACACACACTAACATGCAAATACAGAGACACACAAACTAACACACATACAGATACACAGACACATAGATGCACACACTGACACACATGCAGATACACAGACACACAGAATGACACTCCTACAGATACAAACACTGACACATATACAGATACCCAGACACACATGCAGATATACAAACACATACAGATAGTTACACATAAAGACACACATGCAGATACACAGACACTTAATGACAAATATTCAGATATACAGATACACAGGCACACATACATACATACAGACACACACACACACAGACAGGCACACAGATACACATACACATGCAAAATTTATTTATTTATTTTTGTCGCCCTCCTTTTACCTTTTTTTTACTTTTTAGGTGCAGGAGGGTGACTTCCCTGGGGTCTAGTGGCTGGCTCAGGCTGATGGGAGTCAGAGCTCCCAGTCTGACTCCCTCCTCTCCTTCTTCCATGTGAAGCTCTCTTCCTCCTCCCGTGCAGCTCTTGTGATTGCTGGGTGGAAGTGACCGTGGTTGTCACTTCCTCCCAAGCTGACATGATCACACAGGGCCCGGTCGCGCTCCTAAAGTGCTGCATCGCTGAGCAGGCCCCTGGAAATACATTGTTATCAGCCGATGGGGCCCCTCAACGAGCGGTCCTGGCAGTAGTACGACGCAGGCTGGGGCCGACCACATTGCCGACAGACACCTCGGTCTCAGGGGTCGGCAGGGCGGCTGGGTTCCTGGAGTGACAGGCCCTACATTCACATACAGCACACAATCCATGCACATTTACAGACATGGGCACACCTGACAAAAAAGGAGGGCTGATTTTGACAGGCAAATTCTGCTACACTGTATACAAATGATCCTCGATAGATAATGAGAAGTTTATATCGTCATTATTTCATCCCAAGCAGTGGCAGTGTGGTTTTTGTAAAAATATTATTTTTAAATGGTTTGACATTACACAGAACAGACATATTCTTCTTAAACAGTAAAGTGTGATTTTAGCTATACCACCTCCACCAGATACATGACGCTTGGGAGAAATACTGTTTTAGTTTTTTCTGTCGATAAGATTTTGTAATTAGGCCCATCATAATTGTCAGCACCAGTCCCAATGGGCTCTTAATCCGGCCCTGCGTCCATTCAATGTTAAACCATTTTTGAGCAGTTTAATACACAATGAGTGTTCCGGGTCACAACCTGGAATCATCAGAAATTATAACTTTTGTATGTGTGTTTGTATCTGTGTTTGTGTGGCAATGTGTGTGTGCCACACTCCTGAATTTTAAATTCCAACTCTACTTACAGATACGCCACTGAGTCAAATGGCAACACTTACAATACTACAATACACCCGTGCATTCAAACACCAAAACCGCATTCAAACACAAACTGCATTCAAGCGCCAACACAAATATACACCTACATTCACACACACCCCATACAAAAACATGCTGGCATTCAAACACACAGGCACTGCTCATTGATCACCCTTCAAGGAAGGACAAATGGTAAATACGCAACTGGCAAAGAATCATGGGAATTGTATGACAGTTGAGGATCTACCTTTTGGCCTCTCTAAAGGAGGGCCCTAAAAATTCCTTGCACCGCGGCCCTCTCTGTATTAGTTCCACAACTGCCCTAAGGCACAACGCATGTAGCCTAAAACGGATACTTAGATCATGTGGGAAACGCTTTTCTCTAGTTAGCAATGCAGGCCGTTCTCTACGCTTTTGCAGAACTTGCTAAACATGTGATGAGTGGGCAAATGTGAGGAGTATATGAGATTGAATGAGTACACAGTGACAAAACTCTGCAGGAAATCCCTCGATAGATAATAAAACAGGAACTGCCACTTGTGTGATTTTACAACTAGATGCCTAACTAAAAGCAATTTCCTTTTAAATTCTTTATAGATCATTTATTTTAAATTACATGCATTGCAAGGCAACATTAGGCAAAGAATGCAAAGTAGTTAACCCCTGCAGTGCCAGATGTACATACAGCACTGCTGGAGGAAATGCAGAGTGCACATGCACTTGTATGAAATTACTCTGTTACTCTGCCTTAATGCTCAAATGCATCCCCGAGGCATCACAGAGTCAAAGTCGCCCAGAATGTAAAAGTGCAGCAAAGCTAAATGTATTTCTTACATCCATTACTTTTTTGGCTATAGCATTTACTAGAGTAAGGGAATGAGGAACTGCCTCTTCTTTCTAGAAGTAATCTAACAGTCCCCATTTTCCAGCACCCCAAATAGGTTCTGTGTACCTCACAAGATCAGCAGTTCAGAATCTGGACAACGGTGGGAGGAGGCTAACGGGGATAGACCAGTGATATCATTATGTCACTGGCTATGCCCAAAATAGATGGGTCCTCCTGGAAAGGGAGCATGTCCACCCAAACAAAACTGACAGGCTGGTGTTAATACAATAATTATAACAGGGCCACTGAAGGCTGACTCAGGGCCCACTTAGGGTCGGGGCAGATCTAGAACCTAATCTCGGTTGGGGCACTGGTAGTGTTACCGGAAAACACCGCAGAAGCCACACATAGAGAGATGGACACAAGTCTATTCAGGAAGTAACAGGTCTTTTATTTACACACTGATCAGGTCTCAGATAAACTCCTGTTCCAAAAATATCTTAGAGACAGAAAGCATGGTGCAGAGGCCTTTTGTTAGCAGCATATCCCCTCCCATACAGTATAACCCCTCCTGTATTCCTCAGACCAATCAGCACACATGATATTCAGGATCACCTTATATGGGCAGACCACATGGCACTTACAGACAAAGGAATGTACTATCCACTTCCACACATGCTCAGTACACTGATTACTCATCCAACTGTTTGTAATCAGATACTAATTAGCATATGCCATGTGGAGATTTTGGCCTACTAAATTTTGAGAACATGCCTGGGGTCTGCCAGGTTAGGTGTTGTAGTAGGGGATAGGGCATGTATTATGGGATAGGGGCAGTATAGTGTGCGTGTGTGTGTGGGGTGCAATGTGTGTGATGGATGAAGTGTGTGTAAGGGGTGTGTAGCAGACCACGGGTAACCCGACTGGTTACCTCCACTAATTCCTTCTCTCAGCCAATCTGGAACCATTAAAACAAGCAGACATCCATTCCCCCCAGTAACCAGATGAAACATAGTTCTGGGAGTCAACTGATTTTAATGAGCCAAACTCAACCTTTTATGCACAGACCCCAGCAGGGGGTCTCCATTGTATTCAGCACAATCCCCTCCTAGTAATCTCTGGGCCTGGGAGATATTTGTGTTAAGGACCGGTAAGCTAATTATCTCCCAGGAACAGAGAGCCAAACACAAAAATATAAAAACATAAAAGTAACCCAAAACATAATAAAAACATAAAAAAAACACAAATTATACATCCCCAAATAGCCCTGATCTGAACGCCGAAGATGTCCAAATACCGCTCAGATCCATGGAGGGTAGGGGAAACATCACCATGTTAAAGTTCACGTGGTCCTATGCCCAAATTAGTCCCAGGGCATTTGGTGCTTTTACTGGTCAAGTTTCAGGAGCTCCTGCAGCCGCAATACGGGATGCTCTGCTTGGCTTTCAGGTAGCGTTTGTTCCCCTTAGTCTCGGGCACCTTCCCTCCAAAAAGTGCTCTCCTGGCAGATTTGAAAGTGGTTCAAAACCTTGAACCAAGTTGTCCAGGAACCGCACGGTCCCCTCATGCCGAAAACACTTCCATAACATTCCCGGCTAAGTACCACTGAGGTAACCGGGAACCCACGAAGTCCTCATGCCGAAATTAGTTCCATAGCAGTCGCGGCTAAGTACTGCTAAGGACTATTCATGGATTTAGTTCATGCGAACGGCCGCCAGGAAAGTACAGAACCAGGGGCACCTGCGGAAAGCTACTAATGGCGGCTGGGCAGGGTAACTCCAACATAGTGTCCCAAACCTGGACCATAGTCGGTGGGCAGGAGGCTAGCTTCCACACTGCTCCAGGGGACCATGGCAAACGTACGTGGGAAGGAGTGTTTGTCACAGGGTGCAATTGTGTGTATGGGGGATGCAGTGTGTGTAAGGGATGAATGTGTGAGTGTAAGTGGGGCAATGTGTCTAAGGGGTGCAGTGTGTGTGTGTAAGGGGTGCAGTGTGTGTGTGTGTAAGGAGGGCAGTGTCTATGTAAGGGAGCAGTGTGTGGGGGGGTGCAGTGTGTGTATGTGGAATAGTTTGTGTATGTGTCCCCATGTCTCCCAGTGTCCCCATGTCTCCCAGTGTCCCCATGTCACTAGGGGAAACTGCAAGACATGGACACACTGAGAGACATGGACACACTGAGACACTGGGAGACATGGGGACACTGAGACACCAGGGACACTGGCTGGGAGACATGGGGATACTGAGACACTTGATTGTGTCCCTAGTGTTTTAGTGTCCCCATGTCTCCCAGTGTCACCATATCTCCCAGCGTACCCTAGTGTCTCAAGGTCCCCATGTGTGTTTGTGTCCCCGTGTCCCCAAGTGTCTCAGCATCCCCAGAGGTCTCCCTGTGTCCCCATGTCTCACAGTGTCCCATAGTGTCTCAGTGTCCTCATGTCTCCCTGTAGCCTTTACCCCATTCCCCACTTCCCTGAACTGTAGGCTGTCTCTGCAGGCTGGGAGATGCTGTCTGGACGCTCTGTGGTGTGTAGCTGCCCAACCACGGATCAGTGAGTAGAGAGATGCAGGTAAATGCTGTAACTTCCTATCCCTGCCTCTCGCCCCACACACAGCAACCCCTACTGGCCGCTGCTGGTATTGCAGAGTAATCTCTGTTTATAATTAGAAAAATATCGGCATTTGTATTGCCGGTATTACTGCAATATCGGGCACTGGCAAGGCAGCCTCAAATAAATACTAGCCAGGTGGCAACCCTAAGAGTAGTGTGTAAAAAAATCAATGGGCCTATTCCATGGACCTGTGCCTGGAGCTGCAGCTCCATCAGCCCCTATGTTAATCCGGCCCTGGTCAAGCCAAAAGTCTTGCTTTTCCCACAGAAATCTCACTTTAACAGTGCTCTCACTACGGCAAGGGATTCTGGGTAGGCATTAGCAAGTGAGCTCAACAAAGAACCACATTTTTGCCTCATAATTCCACTATATATAAAAAAGAAAATATAGTCGTACTCTTTAACACTCAGACCTTTCCACAGAAGCACTATTACACAGGGTCACTTAGGCACTTATAACACTTACAAATATTCATACATGCATTTAGATACTTACAAACACTTTGACACATAAGGACACTTTTATAAACATTCTCAGGTATGCTACGACTCATATAAACACTATGAAAGACATCTGCTTATGAATTCTGGAACATAAATTTATTAGATATAAGGTACATCATGATTACATTGTCACTGTCTTTATCTGCTTATTTTCTTTTACTCTTTGTTCTTGTGGGGGTTGTACTTTTTGTGCTATAAATCGTTGGGTATCCCCTAGGGGGAAATGTGCCTATTATTCATCTCCATCTTCTGAGTGCTCTTCCTCTCTTCCCCTTGCACATATTACTTTTATTGTATTACACTAATTTGTGTTTTTTCTTTTCTTAAGATATTTATTATTGTTATTTACCAAGATGTAGTATCTTATATCTTATATTTTATCATCTTGTACGAAGAGCTTTTCCTTCTTTTTATATATATATTTTTTAATTCTTTAGTTTTGTTGTGCACAAGATAACAAAAGAGCTTACACTGCCACGACAGCAAGGGCAAGCATAATAATATCAAAGTATTACACATATATGGCATTAAAGTATTGGCGCAATTTTTAACGTATAAAGATGAGCAAGTTAGGCATACTGGTCTAATTGTAACTCACACAGGTAAAAAACATGCAAGAAATGGTGGATATTATAGATAGAGTAATGGTGATATAACTTATCAAGGTGCAAGATGAAGTAGCAGTTAATTCTGACAGCATGACTAGTCTGGATAGTAAAGGATCTTGCTTATCCCCTTAAAGATCAAATTTCTGGAATACAAGGGAATCATGACATGTCACACATGTCATGTGTCCTTAAGGAGTTAACAACTAACTAGTCTTCTGCAGTTTCATTATTACAAGACAAGGGGCTTTCATACATGTTAGCCAACCTGGATGATCCCTCAGCCTCGTCCCACCACCGACCTGGCTGAGGGTGATATTAAGTCTCAGTGTACGGGTAAACCTGGCTTGTGCCTCTCCGCCAGCCCCAGGTCCCAACTCGGGTCTGCATCTTGTACCCCAAGATCCTGCTCTCCTATGAGCCAACCTCAGAATCCCTGAAGAGGTTAATCATTCCGGGTGTTGGGCAGCGATGCGAGGTTAGACTCCTCAAGGCCCATGGCCTAGGTAAGCGAATGCAGGGCACCAGGTCTGACCGTCGGGTGTGGAGATGTGTGTCCAGGAATGTGACTCTGACTGTTGGAGCTTAGTCATGGTGGTAGATAGATGGACAGGGGCCATCTAACTCCAGCATTAGTGAGCCAACAGACAGGCCATCATTAACAGCAGAATGCCAAGTAAGCGTTTGCCTTTCTCATTAATAAAGCCTCAGATTCCCCAGTGGGGACCAGGATATCCCCTACCAGTCCAATGGGTGGAGAGGGAAGGACCAGCTGCATCAAAGAGCTGGCATGTGGTATCTGGTGGAGAAAGCGATAGGGCTCAGAATCCAAATTTTCACATCGCCCATATTGGCTCTAAAATCTCCGCTATAGTACCCACAGCCGTGTGTCAACTTCAGTCGAGTTTCTTGGTTAGAGTGTCCCGCTGAAGTCCTAACAGCTTCTTCCAGCTCCCTGGAACCGCTGGAAGGTAGGATGGGGAAGAGCACGTTCGGTGTATTCCAGCTGCTAGTTACTGTGAGATAAAGTAACCACTGAAGTTCCAACATGCACAGCATGATGTCAGAGCACTGGAACTTCAGTGGGAAATGAGTCCCAGATCAATCACCCACTCCTGACTGCCCTGATCTTTCAGAATTTAATTGCAGCAGCCCACCCCAGAGGAAAGGCTGATCAGGGTAGAGGAGGGTTTTTTCCCCAACTAATTTATATCATGTTAGCCTGCACTGTGCAGAAAAACACATGGTCTTTTTATTATTCAAGAGCTCTTCAGCAAGGCTGCCCTGGAAGTGCATTTAACCTACATGTTCACTTTGAGATGGCAAAACACCCCCTCTCTGGCTCAACTCCCTTGTCACTGGGCCACTGTGATTGAAAAATGCATGGGCCAATTTATTTTTTTCCCAATTTGGCCCTATTTGGTAGTTATTATAACTACTGGTAATTATACTACTTTCGATTTCTTTCATTTTGATTACAGTTTCCTCTCACTTCCCTTGTGCAGACTGCCAACCATGAATGCTGACAGGACACATATTTTGGCTGGCTGTTTCTGGAATGTCTCCAGTAATGGCTGAATAATGCCAATTCGAGTATGGGCAGTCATCTGCCAATCATAACAAAGAACACAATGATCCCATGCTAGATAGTTACCATTTTAATCTATTACTGAATGGCCTCAATAGTGAAGCTTCCAGTCACAATGAAGTACAAGATGATTGTGGTGTTAACTGTAACTATGTATAGTAAAATATATTTTTTTCCCTTTTTGTAGTAATACAGTTATCACCTGCACCTAAACTAGTTTGTATTCATTTAAGAATATGATCAACTGCACTACTTCAAAAAAGCCACAAGAGGTCATATGAACTAAACTTATTGTGTATAATTGTACTCAGTAATAATCGGGCAATTGGAATTTAGGAAAAAATAAAAGTATCTGTCTTGCAATTGAATACTGCATTTGGAAATAAAGTACTCTCTGTGACTAAAAAATCTATAAAAAAAAACATGTCTGGTAAGAATATAAAATTTTAATTAAATAAGCCTAATAATTAACACTGAATAATAAACTAAAGAATAGTGTACCTATAAATTGGGAGAAGGTAGCATGTGCCTAAACTTCTTAATAAAAAATTGAAGATATAAAGCACACATAAAAAGACCAGAAGGTCCAAAAACAAAAAAGAATTTATTGGGTATCAATGGCATCAAAGAAATTAAATAGTAACAATGGATACAACAAGAAAATTATAATACTAAAAACAGAAAAAGATACAAGGTAATTGATTAGAATCAATTCTGATGTCTTGAATGATACAAACACAGTCAGCCACAGCACACGTCTGTGCTATTTGGGAAAGACATATGGGTGCTAATGGTGTAATGATAGAGGAATGATAGAATATAATGTATAATAGGACATTAATAATAATAGAGCCTGCATGCCCTATCGGAAGTCTTGATGGTTTAGATAGAGGAAGTAGTAATAGTAAGATCAGATATAGATAAGAGTGTCAGTAAATCTATTTCATGAGAGAACGAGATTCTGAAAAGCGTGCTAAATAACTAAAGCAATAGTGGCTAAAAATATATCCCTAAGAATTCCGTTAGATCAGAAACTCTAACTGAAATGACTGATTAGAATTATTTCAATCGACTGAAATGACTAATAGTTAATGGTTAGCTGGAATGGCTGAAAAAATAGATGTATGCTGATCGATTATACTAACTAATCAATGGGTATTAGGTAATCAACTGCAATGACTGATTTGCAGTTGAACAATTCAAATGGACAAAATAAATGTATAAATAAAAATAAAACTGATAAATAATAATGCAAAAAGATGAGTACAGAGTACTCTTATGCTGAAAGCATGCTATAAATCTGCACTAATTGTTACAAAGTTGAAAACGTCCTAAGCTATCAACACGATAGACAGAGACAGGTAAAAAAGTGGACTAACCCTCCGGCTTCGAGGGCACCTATGTCTAGCTTCCCCTCTGACGAGCTAAGTGGGCGAAACGCGCGCGTCAGGGGCTTTAGGGCTTTATACATGCCATTTTTCTTATCATATTAGGTTATTTACTCTGATGGTCTTTCCGTGATTTTTTCTTTCAGCTGGGCTAGACATAGGTGCCCTCGAAGGCACGGGGGTGGATGGATAGCCGGAGGGATAGTCCACTTTTTTACCTGTGCCTATGGAAACAGAGCTGCCAAACTAGCATCACAGCTCAAGCAAAAGTCTGTCGCCTCCAGTATTGCATTCCTAGAAAATGTTAAAGTTTTAAAAACCCTACATTCGCAACCCATTGTTAATGAATTCGCTACTTATCATAGCAAACTTGATAGACGATCCACAGACGACCTTCTCTACACAATCCAGCATTGAAAGCTTCCTGGCAGACCTCGACTTATCCCAACCTTCGACCAATGATTTTGATCTTTCAAACTACCTTTTTCCCTTGATAAACTCACGGCGATAATTTCCCAACTACCGGCTCACAAAATGCCAGATCCAGACGGCCTATCCAAGAAATACTACCAGACATTTTCTAACATCCTCTCACTGCCTCTACTATCTATTTTCAATCACTACCAACTGAAAGAGTTAGATAGAAAAAAACACTCACTCAAAAGTGAATGGGATTCAATCTCACTCTAGAAGATTACCTCCTATAGTAAACGTAACAAAGAAAATGGTAATAACCTTTATTGAACTAAAATTAAGCAAAGAAAATATATCTAATAGGTATAAAGCTTACCCTGGATAGAAACACCATAGAAAGTTGTGTTAGTGAAAATCACATAAAGGTGAGGAATTAAAAACCTGGGGATATGTTCCTTAATCTCATAGAAAATGATATATATATTGTATGTGCACATACGTATAGAGTCCGCTAAAAAAATAGTAGTAAGGCCTCTAAAGAGGACCAAGTAAGACTATAGGGACATCCGATATGTGGACCAATATATAAGAGAAACGGAACATAAGTACAGACTGCTCCGTACAAAAGATGAAAATTAAATAAACCAAGTCACGCAAAAACTGTAAAATCCGTAAGTGATATATATATAGCTGGGATCGTGGTACCTAGCGATAGTAAAAAAATGACGATATGATACTGGAGTTAAACTGTGTACTCTTGTAGAATGGATGATTCTCTCTTTAAATCTAAATTAAATCAAGATTCTATAATAAAGTTATCTAGATTTTTCTGGCTGGAAAATTACAATCCTGATATCTCTGATTCTACCCTATGGGCGACATATAAAGCAGTTGTTAGAGGTTACCTTATTAAAATAGAAAAGCAAACCAAAACTGCAATAAACAGGGACTTGATCGATTTAAACATACAATATTTTAATGTGTCTAAATTAAATAAAGACCAACCATCAAATCAACTTAGGACTATGCTTCTAGAACTTCAAAAGCAAATTAATATAAAAACAGAAGAAAAGATAAAAAAAAATTAACAAACTGAGACTTAGTACTTACCATCAAGGTAATCGAGCAAATAAAAAGTTAACTAAGAGATTAAAAAACAGTACTCAACCAAAAGAATTAATAAACTGGTCAAGAATGAAATTACTTACTCTTCCCCGGAAAAAAATTGGATTATTATTCAATGATTTCTATAGTAAATTATATAATCTTGACACTCCTTTAGACTATCAAGTAATAAACAAGTATTTGGAAGATACAGATACTCCAAAAATCACTAAGTTAGATTTAGATCAACTTAATCATGAGTTTACCCCGATTGAGGTGGAAAGAGAGATTGACAAACTTGAACTATCTAAGACCCTTGGTCCGGATGGATTTAGTAATTTTTTTAATAAAATTATGAAAAAAGAAATAACTCCACCTTTAATGGCTCTTTTCAATAAAATGGCTAAAAAAGCTAAAACGCCAAACTAAAGAGCTTTATCTTTGTGTTTGTATGAATTTTGTATCACACAGCTTTGTTACATTGCTGCCAGCCTCCCCACGTTTGTCTTATTAAGAGTTTATAAGTATGAAGGGGCAGCACCCCTTCCTGTCTCATCAGAGAAATTTGCCCTTTAGCTGATACCAGCAAGGTAATTTCTACGTGTTATAGCCCTGTTCAGGGTTAAGTATGTAGGGGTTTATAAAACACCCCTTCATGTCTCATTAGAGATGTTTACACTTTGTCTGATACCAGCAAAGTTTATTGTATGTGTAGAAGCCCTATAAAGGGTTAAATGTGAATGGGTTTATAAAATACCCCTTCCTGTCTCATTAGAGATGTTTACACTTTGTCTGATACCAGCAAAGTTTATTGTATGTGTAGAAGCCCTTTAAAGGGTTAAATGTGAAAGGTTTATAAAATACCCCTTCCTGTCTCATTAGAGATGTTTACACTTTGTCTGATACCAGCAAAGTTTATTGTATGTGTAGAAGCCCTTTAAAGGGTTAAATGTGAATGGGTTTATAAAATACCCCTTCCTGTCTCATTAGAGATGTTTACACTTTGTCTGATACCAGCAAAGTTTATTGTATGTGTAGAAGCCCTTTAAAGGGTTAAATGTGAATGGGTTTATAAAATACCTCTTCCTGTCTTACTGGAGATTCTTGGCTGATATCAGCATATCTAATGGCTAGTGTAGGAACTCACCTACTGAGGCTTGCCTTGACGTAGCAGGTGAGCTTATATATTCAAATGGCCATAGGAATAAAACTAAAGAGCGTCCATTTTGTTTAAATGTACATGGGGATTTAGGCCAGAGCGCAGGTAATGTTCTCTTTGTTTTTAAGATGTTAAAAACTATAGACCAAGATTATTGGTAAATACAGATATGAAAATATATGCAGCTATTTTAGCACATAGATTAAAACCGTGTGTAGAGAGCATTATCCATCCGGATCAGGTTGGTTTTATTCCTGGAAGGTCATCAGAGACTTGCACTAGAAGAATTGTGGATATTCTGGACAGCGCACGGCAACGGGAGATCCCATTACTGGGGTTTCCTAGACACTGTACTGACTTCTTTTGGATTTGCGGGCTGGATTCACAATGCCATTATGGCTCTGTATTCCAAACCGACAGCGAGAACTGTTGGCGTTAATATCTTATCAAACTGGTTTAATTTAAAAAATGGTACACGGCAGAGATGCCCTTTATCCCCTCTCCTTTATATTTTAACTCTTGAACCATTAGCAATTAATACCAGATCAAACCATTATATTAAGGGATTTCCTACTAATAAGTAAGAAGCAAAAATATCACTTTATGCTGATGACATATTATTAACACTTACTTCTCCAGCAATTTCTATATCCCAAGTTTTATCTGAGATAAAAAGTTATTCTAAAGTATCCAATTATAAACTCAATGTAACTAAATCAATTGCTGTAACTACTAAGGTTGACAATTTCACCCTCTGTAATTTAAGAGATAAGTATGATTTTGTATGGTCTAAGGATGTCTTTAATTATATGGGGGTCATAATTTCAACTCAGGTACATAATATTTTTATTATTATTTAATATTATATTATTATTATTATTTCAACCTCTTGAAATATACAAATATCAAACTAAAAGAATGGCGCCTGATAGAGCCCCCCTGGTCTGGTAGAATCAACATTATCAATGCATATATCATTCCTAAGTGGTTATTTCTATTTAGGATGATCCCTCTTCAAATGCCAGACAGTTGGCTAACTATGATACAATCTAGTTTCCAAACCTTTATCTGGAAATAAAAAATAAAAAAAACCAAGAATAAGCTCTAAAGTTCTTTCCATGAAATACCATCAAGGGGGATTAAATTACCCAAATATAAGAAACTGTTACTATGCCAACATTATTGGGCATATATATAGACTCCAGGTCGAATCATCTAAAACTGATATATGGTATACAATTGAATCTGAAGCTGTTGGAAAGGACAGATTAGAAGTATATTTATGGCTTAATAGCAAAAAAAAGTGACAGACGAGTTAAATAGTAAATCACTAGTTCTATCACAAACTATTAGAGCATGGAAAATATTGAAAAATAAATTAAAAATCTCTAATAAAATAGCCAAAACTTGTCACTTGGCCGCTCTCGAGGATAATATAAAAGACATTTCTTTAAAAAACTGGTCCAAATTTCAATGGACTATTAAAGATATCCTCCAAGAGAACCAAATTTTACTTTATGCTAATATTAAATCAAAATTGAATCTCCCTAATAAGGAACTTTTTAGGTATCTGAGAATAAAAAATTTTTTGAATATGGCTTTAATGAAAGTCCCCCCAAAAAATGATATTCTCATTCAAGGCATTTTTAGCTTTGTATTCCTGGCACTACAGTATCCCTTTAAGGTTTCATAATATTTTGTTGTTTACAAAGTAACATTGGTTATAATAGTGTATATCTATAGGCATAGTAATAGTGGGTTTACTATGTATAATGCTTATTTTTAATGTGAGAATGGTATGCCATTAAATTTTCTGAGTATACAATTCAATAAATGAAATATAAGGTAAAGTTAATATATTTAAATAAAGAAATGTAGGTAATAGGCTATGTTATGTAGGTAGGTGGATTCATGTTAAACAAGTTTACTAAAGTAACCTAATATTTATGTATATTCACTATTTATTGTGCAAGTCTGTCATTTTTTATCTTGGATGAGATTACGTTATATGTTATTTGATGTATTGATCGTTTTTGTTTTTGTTGCAGTATACGACATAAAAAGATGTAAGGTGTAGATAAAGTGGATGTGTATGTTTTGGTAGTATATTGTTAATTAGTATAATATATCTCGTCATGGTTTTAATCATTTTAATGAAATGTT
Source organism: Pelobates cultripes (assembly GCA_933207985.1). NCBI lineage: Eukaryota > Metazoa > Chordata > Amphibia > Anura > Pelobatidae > Pelobates > Pelobates cultripes. The sequence goes on along the minus strand of OW240917.1, from coordinate 119,898,500 downwards.
ATAACATGTTACATAACGAATACAAAACTGTATATAGTAAATAAAAGTAGTGATAGAGTAAGTGGTATATAAAGTGTTATCTGAAGACTTCTTAAAATGGTTCCTTTCCCTATTTAAATTCTCTTTTACACTGCTCCTCTTGTATTCCTTTTATTATGCTTTTTTCCTTCATCTCTCTTTTAAGGATAACTTCATGGTAAGAGTGGAACTGTACGTGAGTGACCTCTAACATCTTCCATGTTAAATATTAACTTTGACTAAGATCAACAGGTAAGAAGTATATTTAAAATCTAATATCTATCCAACTAGATTGGTCTCTACCTACGTATCCTTCTTCGCAATGTATGTTATCCATGGTTGCCATATATTTGTGTGTTTGTGTTGTGTTCTATTAAGGATTCCTGCAAAGCTTCTGCAGATTGAATACTTTTGACTCCATCTAACTGTCGCTCTAACATCGGAATCCTTATTTGTTTCCATAAGGTAGGCACTAGAGATTTGACTTAATTGATAAGGTATTTGATTTTTAACCCCTCACTAACTGTCTATAATTGAAGGATGCAATTTAACTTGGTTGTGGGGAGAATGATGCGGTGCCCACCCATTAGGATTATTTACCCCACGCTTGCCTCTTAATGGGTGCTGTGGTGGCCGCCAGAGATGTTCTTTCCCCCTATTTAGAGTTATGCTACAATAATCCCAATCACGATAATCCAAGTCACAGAATAGCTGGTATAACTGTTCCCTACAAACATGAGATGAGACTCTATGTTGAGGGTAAGCAGGAACTGATTTGATGGCAGCCACAACTGGCCTCACATGCAAGTCTCCATGCAAGGGGTTTTCCATAACATATTCCAGGGGCATTCCCCACTGGACCTGAGGGGGGACTATGACAAGGTACACACTTTAATTATATTATTTCTCAGGTCCAGGACACGTACAATAATTACACCTCAAAATGCATGTAATAATAACAGGTACCCCCTCAAGTCCTATAGTTTAGCCTGGCCGGTCTCCTTCGGAGGTATGAAACACACTGAAGGTACAAATTAAACTGTTCGTACGTGCTCTCAACTTGTGTCCCTTGTTTGGGATCTTGTTCCTATCGAATGCCTCTTTTCTTTTCTCATACAAACCCAACTGAACATACATATAGATGGAAGTCCCCGCGGTGTTCGTGCCTTTGAGCATCCGGAAATGCCACCGAGGTAAAGTTTAGACCAGCGCCTTCCCAGAATAGTTGCACAGAATTAGGCTGTGTGGCTGGTCTCATTCAGGGGTACGGAACACACTGAAGGTATGAATTAAACTGTTCATACATGCTCTCAACTTGTGTCCCTCATTCGGGAGCTTGTTCCTATCAAACGCTGCTTTTCTCATACGAACCCAACCGAAGATACGTATAGATGGAAGTCCATGAAATGTCAGCCAACTGGAGTCCAATCAATGAGATGAGATTGGAGGTGTTGGTTACAGCTGCCCTGCCCTATAAAAAAACACACATCAGTTCTGGGTTTACTTTTCACAAGAAGCATTGTCTGATGTGAATGATGCCTCGCACAAAAGAGCTCTCGGAAGACCTACGATTAAGAATTGTGGACTTGCATAAAGCTGGAAAGGGTTATAAAAGTATCACCAAAAGCCTTGCTGTTCATCAGTCCACGGTAAGACAAATTGTCTATAAATGGAGAAAGTTCAGCACTGCTGCTTCTCTCCCAATGAGTGGCCATCCTGTAAAGATGACTGCAAGAGCACAGCGCAGACTGCTCAATGAGGCGAAGAAGAATCCTAGAGTGTCAGCTAAAGACTTACAAAAGTCACTGGCAAATGCTAACATCCCTGTTAGCGAATCTACAATACGTAAAACACTAAACAAGAATGGATTTCATGGGAGGATACCACAGAGGAAGCCACTGCTGTCCAAACAAAACATTGCTGCACGTTTACAGTTTGCACAAGAGCACCTGGATGTTCCACAGCAGTACTGGCAAAATATTCTGTGGACAGATGAAACCAAAGTTGAGTTGTTTGGAAGAAACACACAACACTATGTGTGGCGAAAAAAAGAAACAGCACACCAACATCAAAACCTCATCCCGGCGTGTCCTGGCGGCAGTGCTGAGCGGACGCATGCACTGAGCGCTCCATTCCGACGAGGCCTGAAGGAGCAATTTGGCAAGTACAGCCGACAAAAAACTCAAAATAAAGGTACCCCAAACCGGCATGGCACAATCCAAGGGGAAGAGGCAGGCAGAGAGGGCAGAAAAAACAGCGTTTTTCGCCCTGCGGACGCCGCAGGGAAAGCAGGCCCTGATGGAGGAAATCCAAGATGGCGCCGAGGAACCGGCAGTACAATACAGCCAGCCTCAAAACAGCGAGACCCCCCTCACACAAGAGATGTTAAGGACCATGCTGGAGGAGATGTCTGCTAGGCTGGAAAACAGTTTTAAAACTACCATGGGGGCCATGCATAAAGACATCCAAGAGCTGGAGGTGAGAACTACTGGGACGGAAAACAAAATGGCGGAGCTGGAGGAAGGCCACAGAGGACTACAGGGAGAGGTGTCAGAGCTGCAAAACCAAGTGAAAACATACGCTTTAAAACTAGCCGACATGGAAGACAGAGCCCGCCGAAATAACTTAAGGATACGCGGGATAAAAGAGGAAGTGGGGCAAGCAGAATTGACGGCATACCTGCACGACATGCTGAAAAAGCTGGCACCTGATATACCACAAGACCAGCTACTTATGGACAGGTACCACAGAACGGCCAAACCCAGCTTCCTTCCCCAAGATACCCCAAGAGACGTCCTCATAAAAATGCACTACTATCACGTAAAAGAAGTGGTGCTCCACACGAGCCGGGCGAAGAAGAAACTCCCAGAACCCTATGGGGGATTGGTGGTGTTTGTGGACATATCAACATATACCCTCAAAAAGAAGAGATAATTTAAAAGTGTAACAGAACAGCTCAGAGTCAACAAACTACCATACAGATGGGGATACCCGGTGAAAGTACTAGTATCCAGAGGAGGGAAAGTGTCCACCATAACCACACCCGAGGAAGGAACACGGATGCTGCAAAGGTGGGGCATACCAGAACCAAGCCAGCGACGCAGCCCACAGAGGTTGGACGGCACCTCCACAGACTGGAGAAAAGCTAAAGAGAAGGCTTGAAGGACGCCGATATTACACACGTAGATGTCAAGCAGTTCCGAGAGACTATTGAGAGACTGGTCCTGATAAACTGACCTTGGTGGAACGTGAGGGTATCGTATACTGTTCATTGACACATTGTGGGTAGGCCACAGTCAGGCATTGTTGTAATATATCACAGAAAACGTATATTTAAAAAAATAGAAAAGAAAACCCGTACCTGGAGGAACATCCAATAGTAGTAACCTGGGCTCAGACTACCAAAACGCCAGGAACACTGTAACAGATAATGTAAGGGCCGAGTCGGGGAAGCACCCCACCAAGAGGAAGTTAACACTTCCACCCCCAGAGGTACCACATAGTACCTAAGCCGCATATGGCAAATAAGATACACATGTTATGTTTACTAACCCAGTTATGGCTACCCTCCCCACTTCCCCCCATTCTAACCGGGATTTCCCCCGATAGACGAGAAAGGTGTGTCCCAATACTACCCTCAAACAGGGGACAGTCGCTCGACTTGATGCTGCTGGGGCGAGCGAACCCCCCAAACTGGTACTTGCCCTTAGGCACGACCCTCAATAAACAAACGGGGTACAAACCCCCATGAAAATCTACTCCCTAAATGTGAGAGGGTTAAACCTGCCGGTCAAGAGACACCAACTGTATAGAGAACTTAAACACGCAGATGCAGATGTAATCTGTCTCCAGGAGACACACTATAGAACAGATAACTATATTCCCCCATCAGCGGTCAACTACCCTTACCAATACCATGCGACATCCCCCTCAAAGTCCAAGGGGACCTCCATACTGGTTTCTAAACGAGTAGCATTCACCTTGATCTCCATAGAATTAGATGCAAATGGGAGATATGCTATACTAAAATGCACTATAAACAACATGACATACACAATCACGAATCTCTACTCACCTAACGTAAACCAGAGCAGGTTCCTACAACATCTGCTACAAAAACTAGCTACAATACAGGAGGGAATATCCATTTTATGTGGGGACTTCAATCACGTATGGGATCCCAAATTAGACTCTAACATCTCGCAACACAGTCCTAGATATAAAATACTCCACAGACACTGCAGAAAGATACAGAACCTCCTTTCCCTACACCATTACTTTGATTCATGGAGAATATTCCACACAGCGGAGCGAGTATATACCCACTTCTCCCATGTTCATAACACATACTCGAGGATAGACGGGATTTTAGTAAATGGGCGGGGACTCAACCAAATAGCCGACAGCGACATTGGCCAAATCACTTGGTCGGACCATGCACCAGTATCGTTATCGGTCAAAGACCAATACGATTACAAACACCGAAGCCCATGGAGACTGAATGCATCCCTGTTGCATGACAACACATTCAAAAAAGAAATAGAGACCACCCTACACGACTATTTTGCAGAGAACACCACACCGGGAATGCCCCGGGGCACAGTATGGGCAGCTCACAAGGCGGTAGTTAGAGGGGTTTTTATTAAAAGAGCGGCGTACCTACACAAACAATCCTCAACACAACTTACCCAATGGAGACGCGACCTCTACCAACTGAACACCCAAAACCAGGTCTCACCATCCAACGACCTTAAAACACAAATGTCTAACATTATGGCCAAAATACACCAGAGTGCACTAGAGCAGACGGGGTATATGCTCCAAAGATTAAAAATGCGGCAATACACACAGGGGAATAAAGCTAGCAGATTCCTAGCCAGGAGACTACAGGAACGAAGGGCAAATAAAAAATAGCCTTCCTTGTGTCTCCAACGGGGGAAAAGAAAATGATCCCCACTGACATCTGCAACGAATTTGCAAACTATTATGCCTCCCTATACAACATACATAAAAACACAGAGACTCATCAGCCCACACAGGAACACATTAATGCATATCTGTCCTCAATAAACCTTCCAGTGATCACGCCCCAACAAGCAACAGAGCTTACAAAACAAATATCAGAGGAAGAAATCAATTCTGTAATAAGGAACCTACCAAACGGCAAGGCCCCAGGTCCGGATGGACTAGACAATAGTTATTACAAAACTTTTACTAGCACCCCAATTAGTACACATATTCACGGAGGCGACCACTACACAAGCTCTCCCCACAGACTCATTACTGGCCCATATTATAACACTACAAAAACCTGGGAAACCGCCTATGGCTCCCCAAAACTTCAGACCCATCTCTTTACTGCATACAGACGCGAAAATATTCACCAAACTGTACGCAATGAGACTGAGCACCATCCTCCCAGAGCTAGTCCACTCGGACCAGGTTGGATTTGTATTGGGAAGGCAGGGAGCGGACAACACGCACAAAGTCTTAAACATACTGCATAGTCTACCTTGAATACACAAAGGGGGTGGACTTGTGATATCCCTAGACACAGAGAAGGCCTTCGACCGCCTGCACTGGCTGTTCCTGGAAGCAGTCATGGCAAAGTTCGGGATCCCAAGTGACTTTAGATCAGCGGTAAAGGCGCTATACAGCGCACCAAAGGCCCAGGTACTGAATGCGGGATTCCTGTCTGGACCCCTCGACATCTCGAACGTAACGAGACAGGGGTGCCCGCTGTCCCCCCTGCTTTACGTTCTAGCTCTAGAGCCATTAGCTGCAAAAATTAGACAACACATGGAGTGCACATAGGTGGGAAGGAATATAAAACCAATCTCTTCGCAGATGATGTGCTCCTGACCCTGAACCAACCACTAATATCAATGCCACATTTACTACAGGTGATAAAAGAATATGGAGACAGTTCGTATTACAAACTAAACGTAACAAAGACCCAGGCACTGGGGATAGGGATACCTAGTGACATAATGCAGGTACTTCGGGGAAAATTCGAACTGGACTGGAGGACAGACAATGTCACCTTTCTGGGAATTAAACTAACCAAGACATTAGGAGGCCTGTTCAAGGCCAACTATGAGCCCCTGCAAAAGGAGCTAGAGGCCAGTTTGACCTCATGGACAGACAAATACCTATCTTGGCCGGTTAGGATGGCGGCCTTCAAGATGTCTTTGCTCCCCAAGCTACAATACTTATTTAGAACGTTACAAATAGACCTGCCATCCACGTACCTAATTAAAATACAAACGATGCTCACCAAATTTGTATGGGCACAGAAAAGAGTGAGAGTAGCGACGAAATTCTTAAACAGATCCATTCTTCATGGGGGCCTTGCACTACCCAACATTAAATCCTATTACCAGGCGACACTGCTGGCCCCTTTGGTGGGAATACACACAGGTAGCAACACCCCCCAATGGTTAGAAATCGAAGATCACTGGTTACAGGGGGGAGACCTGCGGAAACTAGTGTGGGTACCCAAAAAGATGCGCCCACATCAATCCCACATACTACCCACCACCACAACGATACTGAAAGCCTGGGACAAAACACAGGAGGCAATAGTGTCGATGATACCATGGTCACCGGCGACCCCTTTAACCAGCCTACACGCAGCCAACAACACGTTTGACCACAGGGAATGGACGAAAAGAGGGTGCACACATGTGAGAGACCTATTGACAACACACAACCTGATACCGTTTCCCACTCTACAAGAAACATTTAACCTACCCCCCAGACTGATATTCTCGTACTTACAAATCAAATCAATGCTCAGTGCCCAAACACCCACTGAGAAAGGAGGGAACACACTTCCACTTACAGAGTTAGAGAGAAAGTGTCTGACCAAATCACGAGCCAAAGGAACAATATCCATGTGCTATTCGCTCCTAAACGTGAATACCCCAGTACATCGGGATAGATTTAGTCAGGCCTGGCAGGGGGACTTAGGAAAACAATTTGATAAAACCCAATGGGCAAAAGCAGTAACAGCACATAAGGGCAATGTGTACAACGCACCTAGAACTTATGAGGAAAGTGTATTATAGATGGTACATGGTGCCAACCAGACTGGCAAAAATATACCCAGGAACGTCCGCACAGTGCTGGAGATGCAGGGGGGCAGAGGGCACAATGTACCATGTGTGGTGGACATGCGAGGTGATTAGGCCCTACTGGGAGATGGTAGGGAACATTATTAAAGAGGCTGTAGACAACAGTATCACAATCACCCCAGAACTGTGCCTACTATTTATGGAACTAGACCGGTACAGAGGAAGGGGGGCAATCCTGATCTTCCACATATTAATAGGGGCCCTGACGCTCATAGCTAGGGAATGGAAAACTATAACGACACCAACGAAACGAGCTCTGATGAAGCAGATCTCTACCAACCTACAATATGAAACAGTGGCGAGGAAAGCTTATGGCAATAGTAAGAGATTCGAGGAGGCTAAACTTAGATGGGAAACCATACATGCCCCCACGAGTCAAGAGGACGACGAGTAGTCCCCAAACTAAAAGAGTGACCATCCAAGGAGATTTAGAAATACAGCGAAAATACCCCCCTGGGGGTACAAGAAGGAGGCCAAGGGACATGAATCGGAGGGGACCTAAAAAGACAGACAAGGGAATAAATAAATACAGGATAACGGAATAGAATGAACTATACAGTAACAAAAGAGTGGTCAGAACCGGTAGGAGGGCAATACACTGAACTCGCTAAACCCCCCCCCCCCATTTTTCCCCCCCTAACCACACCAGTTATTCTAACCCCCCTCCCACACAGGGAGGATTAGGGAGAGACACGGAAGGCTCAACTGGGATAACATCAGGAGGAGACACGAGCAGCGGGCTCTGCAATCGCTGCAGGCAGCTATACCCAGTTAGCTAGGGACCATAGGGGAACCCTTTCAGGGATAAGGAGCAAGAAGGCCCTAGGATCCCTCACCAGAGGGCGAGGCTAGAAGAACAAACTGTATATTAGGTCATTGTACAATATGACACCCTGTGACAAAGAAAGAATTGTATGATGACAAAGTAAGATGTTACCCCCTGCCTCCCCTTCTCTCTTCTGTATCCCACTTTTATATGATTTCATTTGAAAATAAAAATTGTCAAATTGGAAAAAAAAACCTCATCCCAACTGTGAAGTATGGTGGTGGGGGCATCATAGTTTGGGGATGCGTTGGTGCGTCAGGGCCTGGACGGATTGCTATCATCGAAGGAAAAATGAATTCCCAAGTTTATCAAGACATTTTGCAGGAGAACTTAAGGCCATCTGTCTACCAGCTGAAGCTCAACAGAAGATGGGTGTTGCAACAGGACAATGACCAAAAGCACAGAAGTAAATCGACAACAGCATGGCTTAAACAGAAGAAAATACGCCTTCTGAAGTGGCCCAGTCAGAGTCCTGACCTCAACCCGATTGAGATGCTGTGGCATGACCTCAAGAAAGCGATTCACACCAGACATCCCAAGAATATTGCTGAACTGGTCAAGAATTACTCCTGACCGTTGTGCACGTCTGATCTGCAACTACAGGAAACGTTTGGTTGAAGTTATTGCTGCCAAAGGAGGTTCAACCAGTTAGTAAATCCAAGTGTTCACATACTTTTTCCTCCTGCACTGTGAATATTTACATGGTGTGTTCGATAAAAACATGGCAACATTTCATTCTTTGTGTGTTATTAGTTTAAGCAGACTGTGATTGTCTGTTGTTGTGACTTAGATGATGATTAGATCACATTTTATGACCAATTTGTGCAGAATTCCAAAGGGTTCACAAACTTTTTCTTGCAACTGTAAATAAAGCAAAGGTGAAAGGTGTACAGAAACTTGAAAATGATTACACAAATTATATGTGTGAAAGGTTGGCTGTCACGCAGGACCCTCTTGTATTCCATGACCTAATACATTAAATACATGAATAGTGTATCAAAAGCGGAGGAAATTAGTAGTAGAATGGGAGAGTAACCCTATATGGGAGGCTTATCCAACTATCTAGGAATTGCTAAATGTTAGTTATGGTAGTGCTAGTATACCTAATATTACTCATTCAGGTGTGTAACTTCTCATTATAGTTATTATAGTTATTCATTAGTTAAACCATATGAATATGACTGATAGCACATAACACACACAGATAAACCTTGAACGTCATACTCTGCTCCCAAAGCTTATCCGCTATCAACCTTGAACTATTGTGCTGAAGAGATGTGACTTAAACAATCACAATGTGCCACTTTTACATAGTTTCCACTTTGTAATATCAACGTCTTAATCTACCGTAACATCAACCATTAGATCATCACCCTGTAGTAATGAGACATAGACATTGTAAAACAAATCTAAAGTGCCTACATTTCTCAATAAGTCAGTTGCCTTGAAAGTTATGGCAGGAAAAAACAAAATGAGTAAGAGCCAAAAACAACTCTGATCACACCAGGTATATAAAACCTAATAATAATAAACCCAAATACAGAATACATTTCAGGATACCAAAAAAAGTTTTTGAAAAAACAGACCATATTTTTTTAATTCTTCATCCATTGGATTTTTGGTTTCATTGGCAGTGCTGAAGTCCACATACTCTCTGACTTAGGTGGTTTTTTTTATTTTTTGCTGCTTTTGTCAACGTAAGTCCTAGAATATCTACATGAGTTTCCTTTGCACCTGTCTTAGTAACCACTTGTCTTTCTTGGTGATACTTAGCAGCGTTCTCATGGTAGTGTACTCACCACTGCAGTTAATATTTCAGCACAATTATTTTGAGAAATTCTGTACCTTTTAGCAACTAAAAAGATCATAATCAGTGAAGGTGTATGTAAGAAGAATTCCTAAATGTGTAAATTTGGGTCAAATTGACTATTTTCTATATACTTTAAAATTCTGTCATAAATTTCAACCAAATAAAAAATGCATATGTAACAGGAGTTGCAGCCCAAAACAGCTTGAGGGTGACTGTTGTGCAGCTCTAGAACTAACAGCTATTCAGTAGTCTAAAACATTCAAATCCTATTATTACAGGTCCAGTTACTGCCAGAACTGACTCAGCATCACCTTAGAAAGCAAAGAAAATCTGGGGGAAACAGCCTTTTATAACAAATATGTTCTCCTTGGGGAGAATACATGACACCGTAATGATTTCTATAGGTAAAATCATACATTATAACTGGTTAGGTGTCACTGGGCCCACCGGATCTGCTCCTGTCAGAGAGAGGTCTGTGACCCGGCGGCACATCTTGTTGCGGTGGCATTCCCACATGGCAATGGGAATGCCGCCGATTACTTACCTCCTCCTGCGGCGCCCGCTGGTCTCATTCCGAGCATGGTCTTAGAGCTGACAGGCGCTCCTACCCTCACACAGAGGCTGGGCCTGAGAACATTAGAGACTCCGGCCACTGCAAGTCAGAACCTTTTAAGGTTCTTAGGCTCCCTAACCACTGGGAACGTGCATGTGATTTTGACCTTGGCTTGTTTATTCACTATTTTGATTTCTGTATCTCTTGGACTTTGACTTGTTTCTTGACTATTCTGACTTCTTTATTCCTTGACCTTTGGCTTGCCTACCATTACACGTATACTCTGTATTCCTGACCTCAGCCTGTCTTGTACTTTTCTTTTTATTTATTAAATCCGGCCATTGTAAGGCCCTGTAATACGCCTTAGGGTTTTCTTTCTTACGTGATGGGACTGGCGAAACCCAGAAGTGATTGTGACTGAGTGGCGTTTTTACGCTGTATACACATGCTTTTATGTGGGTAGATTTGCTGGCATACCCACTGAAACGGATCACCCGTACTCTGACCGAGTACCTTCCGTTGATGGACGCTTCCTAGCTTGCGCCGAGGACCACAAGCACCACACCGGACACCACAACCACCGCAGACTCCACAACCGCTGTAGCTTAACTGGAGTCTCGCTGTCTTTCTTCCACCCTGGATCAGCCTCTCTCCTCCAGGACAGCGTATCAGGAACAGCTCTTACAAAGCTCAGGGGAGTATGCAGAGCATAGCAATCCCCAGTGTGAATATAGTTGTCTCCTCCAATCACGAGACAAGACTACGTGTTGAGAGTCAAAAAGATCTGTTTAATCAGCACCAAAGGGCTTTCTTTTATGCAGGTTTTTACACAAAGTTACCACCCACATGGTCTTGTGGAACAGCCAATCAACCACATGATAATACAGTCAAACACTCCCATTCATTCCAGCAAAATCCTCCCCTCTGCCTGTGATAGAATTACTGCACACAATGGGCTAATGTAATTATCACAGGCAGGAAAATAGTTATTATACAATTCTTATAACTTTAAAAGTATGCATGTAATATAAATAATGCATATTCTAAATCAGCATATTCCAAATACAAACATATCCAAGAATCAGACAATTCCCTCCAGTGGTTTAAAAGTTGGTTGGAAGTCCTCTTTGACCAACTGCAAGCATGGCTTTCCTGCCCAAAACAGTTCCACAGATTTAGGCTGTGCAGCCGGCCCTGGAGATAATTGGCTTAAGTGGGTGTGGTAACTTCATTATCTCCAGGTAAAGGGAATAGCTCCATTTACAACAACAGTAAAAATACCTAAAAATACATAATTCCTATTACACTGAACAGCATCCCCAGATAGCTTGGATCTGAGTGCTTAGTATATGCGAACAGCGCTCAGATCCCTAGAACAGAATAAAATCGCCATGGGGTTAAAGTTTAGCAAGGGCTGATGAGAGATTAAGGAGGGACAAAGCAGCCAGTTTAAACTGGTCTGGCAGTGTCCCTGGGACAACGCCCTGCTGGAGAAACAATAGACAGGAAAACGGGGGAGGGCCAGAGGCACATTTTCTCATAAAATTAAAGGGGTAGACAAAGTGTGTTTAAAAATCCAATAAGCCCAAATAATGTTTTTAAAGGGCACAATCTCCCAGGGGCCACAGTCACAAGGCAAGAGGCTGGCAATCAGGCCTCTGCAAAACCAAGTGGCGAAGGGCACTTCGTTACACCCACCAATCGCAAATATCATTCATCTGATGACATACCTAGCTGGGGACAAGCTATCCTGATCCTGTCAGCATAGTGTGGGAAGCTTCCCTCTCAAAAAGGGCCCTTCAAACCCAGAGCCAGGGGTGATAGGGCTTTGGTTCGTTTAAATTTTTTCAATACCCCCATTGTGTTTTATGTACTAATTTAGATAGTCTGCACTATATTTTTCTTTTATTACTTATTCAGATATTTCACCAGCTTAAGTGTTCTTTAGTTTTAGCCCTGCAGTGCAATACATTGCATTTTATTCTTATAACCTTCTATGTTTGCATACCAGGGTTAAATCCTCCTCCAGTGGCTGTTATACTGACAGTCACTGGCGGTGCTTATGAAAGACACGGAAGTCCCCATAAGAAAGAATGAATTCAATATTTTCTTATGATATTTGCCGCACATACACATTGGCTTGGACCATCGCTGACAAAGCCATGCCTCTTTCGTGACATCGCAAGAGGAGATGTAAGCAGCTGGAGAAAGGTAAGTAAAAGTTTTATTGTTAATATAAATATTACAAATGGACGGGGGGGACTTGTATTGATTTAGGGACATGGACACTACAGTGTTAGGAATACAGCACTATAGCACTATAGTTTTCCATTAACAAAAAAGAAAAAGAAAATGAATTCCTAACACCACCGTCCCCAAAAGATAGTTTTTCTTCCCTCCAAACAAACTTTTAACAACGGCATTTTGGCAAAATATTCTCTGTTGCTGGATGCAACACCAATAAACCAACTAGCAAAGTAGGAGACTAGAAGGACCCCACCTTCACATGTTAACTAAACCAATGCTCAAAGGCTACAGGATCCAAATGTCAGCGCCATCTACAGTCCTTCTGTCCTGCATGGCACGGCTGTTCAGTTCTTCCAAACAAAATGTTCTGAACTGTAAATTTTCTTCAGGACGTCCAATGCTCAGCAATGTGACTGTTCGGTTAGACCAGAATCCAGTTGTGAAAACCAATCCCCTAATCCTCTAATATTGAATATAGTCTCCCACTCATAGGCAGCAGGTGAGGGCTCTAATTAAATATACATAGCATTGCCCAACCCCAATAAATGTCCACCTCCTTGGGTGGCTAAGGGTCCCCTAGACCCCCTTCCAATAAAATAAAGTCTGCCTATCCTCCTCATCCTAATAACATTGAGGGGGCATAATCTAATATGTGTACAAACAAATGTACTTATGATCAGATTTCCTCTTTTTTCTTAAATCTTCTATTTTCAGATGCACAAAAGATCAAATGAAAATCTATAATAACTGACACGACTATTAAGAATAAAAAAATAGACTAAAAAAAAACATATAAGCAAATAAATAAAATAAAAATCACGACTCATAAAAAAATAATCAATTGAAACCCAGAGAGGGCTCCACGTATTTGCAAGCCAAAATGCGATGCTATTTCAGTTTGAGCTCTCTGATTGGTAAGCTTTAAGCCAACCAATCATCTTCCCCTTACAATACTTCCCCTAACTTCACTCCCTCTGCTGTTCTATGTTCATTCGCACCTGCTACATTGGAAGAGGTTTCTGCTCTGCTCCAGTCCTCCCGCCCCACCACCTGGTCCCTAGATCCAATTACTTTGCATCTCATCCGTACTCTGTCTTCTTCTCTTTCTAAACCTCTCACTAAAATTCCCAATCTCTCTCTCTCCTCTGGTATATTTCCATTGCCCTTCAAACATGCAATTGTAACCCCAATTCTAAAGAAGCCCAATCTTGACCCTAACTTCCCATCCAACTATCGTCCTATCTCACTACTGCCTTCAAGATCCTTGAAAAAATTGTGTATGCGAGATTGACAGACTTCCTCGAGTCCAACTCTGCTAGACCCGCTTCAGTTTGGTTTCCACGCTAAGCACTCTGTGGAAACGGCACTAACCAAAGTATCCAATGATCTACTCGCTGCAAAATCTTGTGGTCACTACTCTATCCTAATTCTCCTTGAGCTGTCTGCGGCTTTTGACACTGTTGATCATCAACAGCTTCTTCTCATCCTCCGCAATATCGGTCTACAAGATACTGCTCTCTCCTAGTGCTCCTCCTACCTCTCCCAGCGCTCTTTCAGTGTTTCTTTCTCTGGCTCTGCTTCTTCTCCCCAACTCCTCTCTGTTGGTGTCCCCCAAGGTTCAGTCATTGGTCCCCTACTGTTCTTCATCTATACTGCCTCCCTTGGTAAACTCATTAGCTCCTTTGGCTTCCAATATCATTTCTATGCAGATGACACGCAAATCTACCTATCCTCTCCTGATCTCTCCCCATCCCTCTTGACTAGTGTCTCTGACTGCCTCTCTGCTGTCTCTAACTGGATGGCTGCCCACTTCCTTAAACTAAACTTGACCAAAACTGAAATTCTGGTATTTCCTCCCTCAAGTGTTGTTACTCCTGTGTCTGTCTCCCTCCAAGTCAACGGTGCTACCATCAGCTCCACCACGCAGGCTCGCTGCCTAGGTGTTCTCTTTGACTCCAACCTCTCCTTCACCCAGTCTCCACTCCTTCAAAAAATCGTCAAAAACCCACTTCTTCATAAAAGCGTATCAATTAAACTGTTAATAGCTCCTGACTGATTCCTCTTCTGCAACTGTCACTAGTCTAATACTAACCTTACCTTTTTGTGTCATTTTACCCCACTCCCTCTAGCATGTAAGCTCATTGAGCAGGGCCCTCAACCCCTCTGTTCCTGTGTGTCCAATTTGTTTAGTTACAACTACATGTCTGTTCGTCCACCCATTGTAAAGCGCTGCGGAATTTGACGGAGCTCTATAAATATCATAATAATAATAATAACCAATCAGAACACTCTTACTGAGCTTGCATAACACGGGAATGCCTGTAAGTCACTGGAGGGGGCTTCAATTTTAAGAATTGCTTAGTTCAAAGAATGGGGAGATGGAAAGACACCTGTCCACCCTCTGTTAATTAAATATATAAAGTGGGCGGACACAGTGTTCTCATCATGCTCTCATCCACGGCGAATGAGAGGATCTGAAATTAAAAGGAATGAGGGGACTTAGTGTCTACCGGTGAATTCTCTAATTAATAAACTGCAAGACCTAATGTCTCCCAGCCCTCACCATTATCACATATTATAACCCCCACCCACTGATAATGTGATAATGGGGGTGTGGAGTGACCGCTGCCTGTTAGTGATTTGCTGGATGTCATTCCCCATAATTTTCACCTATATTTTGTGGTTTACCTACTACCCGTTCGGGAATCCCCAAACGGGTTCTGTTCACCTCCTGAACGGGGACCACCTCGATACTCCATTTAGAATGTTTGTTTGGAATGTTCACACTTCGTTAGAATGCTTCAACAAGGTGTGAAAACCACAAACCACAAGGGAGGGTCCAGGGAAGAAGATCCCCTGCCACAGGAAGTGAGAAACCCTGTACTTGGGTGGTGGGTCCTGGGGACAAAGAGACTGGAGTTCCTGTAACACGCACAGGCACCTGGGAGGGGGTGGACCCTGGGAGGGGACGCCGAGTGGCGGGAACAATGGCCGTGGGGATTAGGGACCGGTTCTGTCGCCTGACCCCTGGGAGGGGGAGAACTCTGGGAGGGGACATTGTTCCCCAAAAAAGTTATGTCCACCCATGTGGATAGCTAGGGGTCCCCAAGATCCTAGCTACCTCACTAAAAAAGTCTTTCTGAGGGATATTGCCAGAGTTTTTGATTTTTGTTTAGGTGTGATTAGATTGATATGAAAATGGTGTAGAATGCTACTGAATAATGAATTACATATATGAGGAAGGGTTTCTTGGATGTGTGCTGCAACCCACAATGCTTTTAGGGATCAGAATTGCATGAATGTTTTTAGTTAGTGCGTGCTTTAACCCCTTCCCGACCCAGGACGGTTCAGGACCGTCATCGGCATTTTTGGCTTGCCGACCGATGACAGTCCTGAACCGTCCTAACGGTCTGAGTTACTTACCTGATTGCCGTCGTTCCCCCGGCGGCGATCAGCGTGGCTCCGGTTGTGGGGAGACTGCCTGCAGCCCAGACAGTCTCCCCACAGTGAATTAGGACCCCTGTGGCCATGTGATCGCTTAACACAGCGATCACATGGTCACAATAGGTGTCCATAGTGCTGCCTGCAGGGGGACTGCCTGTGCTGACAGGCAGTCTCCCTGCTAGTGTAAAATCAATTTAAAAAAATAAAGTTAGTGTTAATAAAAAAAATAATAATTATATATGTGTATCATATATATATAATGTCATACTAAGTGTATTTTTATATTAATATGTACTTATATTAATATAAAAATACACTTATAATTAAATTACACACGTATATATATAATATATATAATAACTATATATATTGTATATATATATATTATTATAAAATATAAATAATAAGTAATTTAAATTAAATAAAAATTTTTTTAAATAATAATAAAAAATTGTAAAAAAATTATATAGCTATATGAAATTTTATTCTAACTGTATTTTAAAATTAATATATATATATTTATATCAAACTACACTTAGAATGAATTTGTATATATATCTATGTATATAAAAATAAATAAAAAATAATAAGAAATATACATATGTCCATATACAAAATTACATAAATAATTATATAAATATACACGTAGACTTCAAATATATAAATATGCATATATATTTAAATTCTACGTGCGTATTTATGTAATATTTTTACATTATTCAGTAATTTTATTGATTGCAATTTGAGGGACCTGCCTGCCAACCCAGGCCGAAATTCCAGAGAATTTAATTTGCTAGCACTGTATTTTACCCTGTAACGTTCTACGACACCCTAAAACCTGTAAATGGGGGGTACTGTTTTACTCAGGAGACTTCGCTGAACACAAATATTAGTGATTCAAAACAGTAAAACATATCACCGCGATATTTTTTTTGCATTTTTCACAAACAAACAGCACTTTTACTGATGATATATTTGTGGTGATACGTTTTCCAGTTTTTAAACACTAATATTTGTGTTCAGCGATGTCTCCTGAGTAAAACAGTACCCCCCATGTACAGGTTTTATAGTATTTTTGAAAGTTACAGGGTCAAATATATGGGTCAAATATTTTTACATTGGAAATGGCCAGGTTGGTTACGTTGCCTTTGAGAGCGTATGGTAGCCCAGGAATGAGAATTACCCCATGATGGCATACCATTTGCAAAAGAAGACAACCCAAGCTATTGCAAATGGGGTATGTCCAGTCTTTTTTAGTAACCACTTAGTCACAAACACTGGCCAAAATTAGCGTTCAATTTAGTTTTTTTACTTTTTTCACACACAAACAAATATGAATGCTTACTTTGGCCAGTGTTTTCGACTAAGTGGCTACTAAAAAAAAGACTGGACATACCCCATATTGAATACCCTGGGTTGTCTACTTTAAAAAAAATATGTACATGTTGGGTGTTATTCAGAGATTTATGACAGATATTAGTGTTACAATGTCACTATTGATAAATTTTAAAAATGTATGTTTTGAAACCGCAATATCCTACTTGTACCTATAGCCCTATAACATGCAAAAAAAGCATGTAAACACTGGGTATTTTTAAACTCATGACAAAATTTTGAATCTATTTAGCAGTTTTTTTCATTCGCTTTTGTAGATGAGTAAAAGATTTTTCAAGTAAAAGTCAAAAAACATGTATTTTTTTCAATTTTTCATCAGATTTTTGTATTTTTTTTAAATTAAAATACATGAGATTATATAAATAATGGTATGTAAAGAAAGCCCCTTTTGTCCTGAAAAAAACAATATATAATTTGTATGGGAACAGTAAATGAGAAAGCGGAAAATTACAGCCAAACACAAACACCACAAAAGTGTAAAAATATGCCTGGTCGCAAATGTACAACATCGCAAAAACAGTCCAGTCCTTAAGGGGTTAAAAGAGCTCACTACAGGAGATGAAGTTGCAGGGATTTGCAGCAAACTCAATAAAATTACACGTAAGACTATTTTTTATTTTTAATAGTTTTTTTTACACTTTGTATTTTCATTATCTTGATAAATAGCTTACAATTATCCATATTTATATCCATCCCAGATAAGCCTTTTAGACTCACTGGCACTTCATTACGGACTGGACATTGCATAAAGTGACTCACATCAGCAACTTCTATTTGTCATGCTTAGTTTAGATCATTTTGATTCTGAGTGTTTATTTAAATAATATTTTGCATTACATATCTATTAGTCAGATTAGTTGGTGTGCCAATAAACAGAATGATATGATCATTCTGGCAGGTAACAAGCCGAGCTTGCTCTTATAACTTGGCATGATCCACCACTTTGAGAGCCAGAGACAAATGTGATACACTGTGTCACTCACCTCTCTCTTACACTGTTAAAGCTGCTTTTGCTTTGACACATCACCACTGCCCACCTCAAAAGGGTGTTCCCTAAAGCCATAATTACAAGTGCTAAAAGCAGTCATGCCATTTGGTATATGACCATAAACAAGGCCAGCCGTTGTGGTCTTGACCACAATACGGAGTAGTAATAGTCATACCTTGCAATTTGTTTACTCTGAGATAAACTTAGAAACTAGTTGGGTTAAACGAATTACTAACTCATGTATAAATATATTTATATGGAGGATAAAGTATAGTGCATATACAGAACACCAATTATTCCAAAAACAATTTTATGTAAACAACTACAAACCATGCGTATATACATAATTATCAAGTGCTTCTGAAAAAAATGCAAACGTGTTATGTGTTGGTCTGTTTTCCATCTTTTAATAGACTAACAGGCTGAATGTGTTTTATATTAATTCATATTAGTATAGTTACAGATTTTGTTAGACAAAGTGTACAGTTTTGTTGTTAATTTAGTCTCTATGTTTTTGCATATCTTAATATAGCAATTATACATTTTTAACATGTAGGTTTACTGTTTACTCAAAAGTTTTACCCCCAAAATATGCCTTAATTCTATCATAATTACATTGGAAGGAATATTTTAGTCAACTTGTGATTCAACTGCCTAAATTTATTAATGAACATGTTATTTCTATATATCCCACACTACGATCACTTGTCCATATTATAAAAAGGAGCAAGCAAGGCTTGAGATAAAATGCATTATTAAATAAATATATATAAACCAGTATCTGTTAATCCAGAAAGGAACTTGAGGTTTTTCAAGCTGAAGAGAGCTTTTTTTGTAATTCCTGATCCCTAAAACTGTGGATTAATCCAATATATTAGCTCGAGACAGGCCAGAACAGTTGACCTAAGGATTTATAAAAAGGCTAATATTTTGGGAAAAATCTTTATCTAAAGTAAAGTGCTGAGGAATAAGCTGGCGCTATATAAATACCAATAATAATAATAATAATCTCCCCGAAGTTGGAGGCTTTTGTTTGTTTGTTTTTTCATTTGAGCTATTTTAACGTTTCAACTGAGTGTTCAGCAAATAAACTGTTTTGATTTGATTTTTTGGTCATATTGACAGTGCAGGAGAAAAAATGTTACGTAAATAACTGGATAATTTTTTTAAATTTATATTCTTCCAGGAGGATGGAGCAGCAACATTTTTAGGATTAAGGCAATAATAATTCCAGGAGAGGTAAACAGTAATCTTCAGTTACCTAGGTTCACTTTAGATATAAGCAGATCTAATAAAATTGGTATAATAAAAGTGGAATTCAGTAGTCCAAGCCAAAGAGTTAAATCTGTGAAATCACTTCTGAAAGAGAAATCCTTAATCCAAGCCAATAAATCAAACCAAGAAAGTAGTCCAGAAGGAGTCATCCATAAACCAAGCCAAATAATCAAACTGGGAGATCATTCCAGAGAGGGAATTCCGTGATGATAAATTCGATATTCCTTTCAGTATGAGAGAAACAGTCCGAGACAGAAGATAATTAGAGGAATCCCCTAATTTAATCCAAAGTCAATATCCATGCAATCAATTAGCAGGTTAGGATGGTTGGGAAGTGGAGGTAGTTGGTTGTAAGGATATAACAATGGGGCCCGTAGATGAGGTACGTGGAGTAACAAAATAGCGGTTGAAAGCAATGCAGCAGTTAGACATATTAATAGTGTAACAAAGCACTGACAGTGTGCATCTAAATACACTCACACAATGATTGTCAGTGTCTCACTCACAAAAAAACAAAAAACAGTAGGACACCCAGGGATTAAAATACATTAATATCAGCAAACAATTCTAGTAACCCAAGAAGTGCACTTCACACTGATCAAAAAGACCAACCAAAGTTCAACATGGCCATGGTGAGTAGCAATATCTTTAGTGTAGATGAGGATATCATCCATGTGTATGACAAATGAATGGATAAATGAACATCATTTATAGGATCCTGGAAAATAGTCAGGGCATTGCAGAGTCCAAAAGGCATGGCTGTGTACTCGTAATGCCCACCCTGGGCCATTTTTGGAGTGTGCGAGCTGTGCGGCTGCACAGGGCGCCATGGCAACAGGGGAGCCGGGCTGCCGACACAGCTCGCAGTTGGTCACTCACAACAGGCCGGACCGAGATGGGGAGAGGCAAGCTGCAGCAATCCAGTATGCAGCTGCCAGCTACTATGCAGGAAGCCAGGTCCGGAGCGTGGAGGAGGAGCTTAGGGGCGCAGCGTCCAAGTGCTGCGTCTCACAGAGAGCCACGGAAGGATCTGCTCAGTAAGTGGCGGCCAGTGCTCTGCAGACTCTACAGGAGTGGGAAGATGGATCCAGGGAGAAGCAGCCTTCAAAGTGAGTACCTGTTCTTATATTTTATTTTTTTTGTGTTTTTTTTTCAACCAAATATATTTCCTTTTATTAAAGTGGGGCAGGGGGTTGATGAAGAGCGGGCAGGGGACTGGTGAAGGGTGACAGGATCTGGTGAAGGGGGGCAGAGTTTGATTAAGGGGGTGAGGGTCTGATGAAGGGGTCAGGGTCTGATTAAGGGGCAGGGGACTGGTGAAGGGGGCAGGGTCTGATGAAGGGGGGCAGAGTCTGATTAAGGGGGCAGGGAATGGTGAAGGGAGGCAGAGTCTGATTAAAGGTGGCTCAGTTTGATTAAGGGGGGCAGAGATTGATTAAGGGGGTCAGGAAACATAGCTTTGCCATAAACACAATGCACAAAGGCTACAGGCAGACCCTCATACACACAACACACTTCAAGCAGCTACCCCATACACATACGTCCCAGACAAAAACGCAAACATGCTCACAGAGACATGCATTCACACACACAAGGATACTCTCTGTCAGACAGGGCTCGAGTCCTGCAGGAACGCATAGGAACGTCATTCCTGCAATTTTTCCACAGCAGGAATGCCGTTCCCATTTGTGGTCCTGCAGGGCTTGTTTGTACGCGAGGCAAACAAGGCATTTGCCTTGTTAGCCTCGGGGCAGGCGGGCGGCGAGGGAGCATTGATCTGTGAGCACTCCCTGCTCAGCTCCCTCGAGCACCGCAGAGTGATGCGGGGAGCCGGAATATGACGTCACGTGAGGGAGCCGAGCAGGGAGAGCTCTCTGATCAACGCTCCCTCACCGCCCGCCTGGAGTTTAACCACCCACCTGCCTTCCTACCTGCACAGACCGGCCAGCAGCCCCACTGGACCCCAGGTAAAAAATCCACCCAGCTCTTCCAAATGTAGGGAGGCTGGGTGGATTTAAAAAAAAAATCTGTGAGTGTTTGGGGGAAATGTGTGATGTGTGTGTGTGTGTGTCTGCCTGTCAGTGAGTCTGTGTGTGTATATCTGTCAGTGTGTCTGTGAGTGTGTGTGTCTGTAAATGAGTGTGTGTCTGTCTGTCAGTGAGCCTCCCTACCCACCTTACAGAACACCTACCAACTCACAGTCCCCCTACCCACCTTACAACCCCCCTACCCACCATACAGTCCCCTACCCACCTCACAGCCAATAATGGAATAGTAAGAATATGCTTAAAAGATAGCAGAAATGGAAGGGAGTACATTTTACAACATTTAAATGTTTATACTGATTACATGTGCCTAGAGAGATTCCAGATCCTAATATTAGCCTTATATGTATAAACAGAGAAGTTCTTGTTCCATGACTTAGGATTTTACCCACAGGAGTGTTGAAACATTCCATTTGTCCTTCCATTTATTTGGAGATTATCCTTATCTGAAGATCATCAGAAGAATTCTCTTCTGGCTAATAGTATAACTTGTTTGAATAGTGAATTGTAATTATTGGCAGCAATTAATCACATTGTTCTCCAATATTTTTTCAAAGTTTAGATTCCATTCTAGCAGAAAACAGTTCCTAAACCAACCTTTTCTGGTTCCATTACATAAACTAGATTTCATATTTACAAGGTATTGTAATCAAAAACAGCTCCACTGCTTTGCACACTTTCAGTATTCAAGAGAGTCAAATACAAAGCAATTTGTAGTGCCATGTGATGTCACATAACTTGCTCACAGCAGTCTGGTATGTCATCAGCACCAAAACAGGACAGTAGCATAGTTGCAAGAAAACAATATATGTGTGCACAAACCACAGTGCAATAAGTGCTCGGTAAACAATAAGCAGAAAAAAACCTCCCTGAACCAGGTAGGACTTCCCTAAAGACTTCCTCTTGTCTTCAATGGAATGTATACAAAAAAATAGAGGATAATCTGCTAAATCAATGACAAGAACAGTACATAGCGCATAACTGTGTATATGAATAAACCAAGTGTAAAATTCACAAATGGCCACTCACACTCTCGCCGAAATTAGAAATCCTTTAGAATAAATTCCTTTTTCAGCATGAATGCCTTTTCAGAATCAATTCTTCCATCTCTATTCAATATCTCTATTCAATATCTCTATTCAATATCTATTAATGTAAATGCTGCATTTTTTCCATATTCTTTTTGTGGTATGGAAAGTAGATATTTTTTACACCATTGAATTTAAAGGGGGTAACTTGGATGATCAAATTATTCCCCCTTGTTTGTTTGTTTATATTGAATTTAAATTAAGATCTAATTAAAATATTTAATTCTAGTCAAATTCTAATTATATTAATTCTAAATTAATTGAATTCTATTCTAGATTTCTCAATTCAATTTAATTCCATTTTTTATTCTATTTAGATTATCCAATTTCAATTGAGTGGGGATATTGACCTTAAATCGATTTAATTCTTTTTTTGAGAATTTCCATTTATGAGAGAAAAAAAGATTTATTTGGAGGTACTATGGATATTTTATATCCCATGGAATAATGGAGAAAATGCAACATAGGTTGGGACATCACATTTTGTTCATCTTAAAAGTGTGTGTACTGTTGATAAAGAAAAGGAATTTTCTAGTATATATTTTTTATTTGTATCTTTATTTTATTATTATTATTATTTTTATTTTTATCTTTATTTTTAATTTCATTTTTTTTCTTACTTTTATTTTATTTTTATTCGTATTTTTATTTGTATTATTATATATATATATTTTTTTCCAAATATTATTCATTTCATATTCTTATTTTTATTCTTACTTTAATATTAGTATGTTTCATATATTGGTATGATGTATTTATTTTATGTCTGTATAGTATTGTAAGCAGGCTGCAAAAGCTATTTATTAAATATATGTGCATAATAGCACATTTAAACACAGTAGTGCCATTTTGAGTGTTTAACATCCCTCCCCCTCTCTTCTTTGCCTCCGGTCCACACATGTTGAATTTGCTTGTTCCTACGAGGAACATAGAGAAGAAATAGACCAGTCACGGCGAACTTCCGGGTTTCAGCAGTGGAACACATGGTGGAACGCACAAGGGATCGAAGGGCACACAGGATGCCGTCATAGATGCCGGACCGAAAATTGAAACACCTGAATTGAATAAATTGTTATGTGGACATTGGGGGAGGTATAAAGGGTGGAGGAGGGAAGGGATTGTTATTGTTCATTTGTTTTCTGTCATTGCTTATCACTGAAGTCCCTGAGGAAGTCCTATACACGGCGAAACGCGTAGGACCCCTGGTGGTGACAGTGAGATTACATCTGTTGTTTTATATCTTGATGTAAGTTATTAAATTTATTTTTACTACATTTTTAAATGTGCACTACAATTTTATTGCATTTTTTTTCTTGAGCACACACCTTTCAGCCAATCCATGAGATATTGAATAGAGATGGAAGAATTGATTCTGAAAAGGCATTCATGCTGAAAAAGGAATTTATTCTAAAGGCTTTCTAATTTCAGCGAGAGTGTGAGTGGCCATTTGTGAATTTTACACTTGGTTTATTCATATACACAGTTATGCGCTATGTACTGTTCTTGTCATTGATTTAGCAGATTATCCCCTATTTTTTGTATACAGTAGCATAGTTGCCTAGTTTGGCAAACGCTGATTTCTTCTTTGACATGCAGATAGCAGGATACGAATTTGGCATAGTCAACCTGAATCAATACATGCCTTCTACCTTCTGTTAAACATTCAGGCAGGTGGTGGTGTACAGATTTTTAGATGCCTTGAAATTTGAGCATCATTTAAATATCACAATCTACCTTAATATAGTTGCTGACTATGTGAACCTGTTTATAACTGCAATTGGTGGAAGAGTCTGTGAACCTTTGTGCTGAATGCTTAAAGGGACACTACAGGCACCCAGACCACTTCAGCTCTTTGAAGTGATCTGGGTGCAATGTCATAACACCGTTAACCCTGCAATGGTAATTATTGCAGTTTCTGAGAAATTGACGCTGGATGTCCTCATGCTATGCATGAGGACATCCAGCGTCAATCAAATCCCCAGAGGAGAGCATTGAAACAATGCTTACCTATAGGGAATCCTAATGCAAGCATGGTACTTTTCGTGGATGCGCATTAGGTCTCCCCCGCCAGGCTGACATCGGCAGGGAAGAAGCGTGGGCAGATCATGACCCTGCGCCGAGGGACATCAATGCTGGATTCAGGTAAGTGACTTAAGTGGCAGCGCCGCAGGACAAGGGGCGCAAGGGAGAGGGGCAGTGTATGAACGTATACTGCCAGGAAAATGGCTTTGTTTTTTTGGTACTATAGTATCCCTTTAATCACTTGGCCCTGTTAGCCAAAAATCATCTTAAGTAATGGCCAGTGACCATCAAATAGAATATCTCCCAATATTAGTACTGTGTATTCAAAATTTCAAGTATTTTGCCTTGCTATATCTAAATCACTAATGTGACTTGTTCTGCATTGAATCACATTTTTTTATACCTAATTTTAAGAATATTATAATTTTAGCCATCATTTTTACTAACTTTCGATTTTGTGCATGCCTAGCATAGCCAAAGCTGTGAGTTATCTTGCAATTGTTTTATTGGTGAATATTAAACACTGCTAATACTTCTATGATTTCCATAACAAACACTCTGAATCCCACTCAGAGTCCACTGGTTTTCATGGGAAACTGCTCCCTGGCCTTGGATATTATTTATCACCATTACACTCTTGGAGATAATGCTAAATATAGGCTGGCATGTTCAAAGCTTAAAATACAACTGATCCGTCAGCAAGCTATTTTAGTGCATTTAATGTATTTCTGCCTGTATCAGCTTCACAACTGATGGAATAGCATCAAGATGCTGTAACAATACTGAGAAATAAAATACAGAGATTAAATGTTACTTAAAAGGTTACTCCCAGCACCATGTCCACTTCATTTATTTGAAGTGGTCATGGTGCCTGGAGTCTGTATGTGCAATGTTTAGCAATGAATACTGTACATATCGAGATTAACCCCTCTGCTGCTGCTGTAAACCCACCTACGGCAGGATCATTGGGGCATCATTAGCTAGCCAGGAATAGGAGTTCCAGGCTGGCTAATACCAATTCTGTGTAAAATTGGTATCTGATGCCAGCATGTGACAGCCAATGGCGGCACACCTCACTCCTCCTTGCTTCCCCTGATGAAGAGTGATTTCAGCGGAGGAAGATCGAGCTGCAGGGAGTCTTTGCACCAGAACACAGTATAGGAAGGATTACTTTCACCAAAAACTGTTTTCTTTAAAAAATAAATAGAGAGAGATAGAGAGAGACCAGTGATGCACATTCATCTAAACACACATACTCTTGAAGCTCAAAATCAAGTCCATCACGTTTAATTTTTTAAACCTATTCATTTATGCTCTTGATCCAAGTGAAGGCAATAAACACAAAATGTATTTATTATTATTATTATTATTATAATTGCCATTTATATAGCGCCAACAGATTCCGTAGCACTTTACAGTGTTATGAGTGGGGGATTTAACTATAAATAGGACAATTACAAAAAACTTACAGGAACGATAGGTTGGAGAGGACCCTGCTCAAACGAGCTTATATTCTATAGGTTGGTGGGGTGTAAAACACAATAGGACAGGAATTTGCAGTCAAATAAGGTGGGCTGCTCTTTAGGAGAGAGCAAGAGACAGGTATGTGAGGTAGAGGTTAATCTGGGAGGCCATAAGCTTTCCTAAAGAGATGGGTTTTAAGGCACTTCTTAAAGGATGCAAGACTAGGGGAGAGTCTGATGGTGGTAGGCAGGCTATTCCATAGGAAGGGAGCCGCCCGCGAGAAGTCCTGCCAGCGTGAGTTGGCTGTACGGGTGCGGATAACAGACAGGAGGTGGTCACGGGCAGAGCAGAGAGACCGAAAAGGGACATACCTATGGATCTGTGAAGAGATATAAGAGGGGCTAGAGTTGTTCAGTGCTTTATACGTGTGAATTAGTAGCTTACAGGAAGCCAATGTAAGGCCTGACAGAGGGGTGAGTTGTGAGAGAACCGACTAGAGAGAAAAATCAGTCTGGCAGCAGCGTTCATTTTGGACTGTAGCGGTGCAGTACGGCTTTTGGGAAGACCAATCAGGAGAGGATTACAATAATCCATGCGGGAAATTACTAGAGCATGGACAAGCTCCTTGGTAGCATCTTGCGTAAGAAAGGGGCGGATGCGGGCTATGTTTTTATGATGGAATGTGCAGGTTTTGGCAACATATTGGATGTGAGGCTCAAAGGTGAGGCCAGAATCAAGTATGACGCCAAGACAGCGCGCTTGCAAGGATGAACTGATGTGGGTACCACAAACTTGAAGGGAGAGCGAACGAGGAGGATCAGTATTAGGAGGAGGAAAGACAAGGAGCTCAATTTTAAAGAGATTGAGTTTCATAAAGCGGGAGGACATCCATTCAGAGATGGAAGAAATGCAAGCAGTGACACATTGCAGGACGGCAGGGGAGAGGTCCGGGGAGGAGAGATATATCTGGGTGTCATCAGCGTACAGGTGGTAGTGGAATCCAAAAGATGTAATAAGTTTGCCAAGAGAGGCAGTATAAAGAGAAAATAAAAGGGGACCAAGTACAGAGCCTTGGGGGACTCCAACCGAGACAGTACGAGGGGAGGAGGTATCATTAGAAAAGGAGACACTGAATGAGCATTGGGAAAGATAAGAGGAAAACCACGAGAGGACAGAGTCACAGAGACCGAGTGATTGAAGAGTTTGAAGGAGAGCATGATCAACTGTGTCAAAGGCAGCAGAGAGGTCAAGAAGAATTAGTATGGAGTAGTGGCCTTTGGATTTAGCTGCGATTAGGTCGTTAGTTACTTTGATAAGCGCAGTCTCAGTAGAGTGGAGAGGGCGGAAGCCAGATTGCAGAGGGTCAAGGAGAGAGTTGGAATTGAGGAAGTGAGACATACGGGTAAAGACAAGTCTTTCCAGAAGCTTTGAGGAAAAAGGTAGCAGGGATATAGGATGATAGTTAGAGGTGGAGGATGGGTCAAGAGATGTTTTTTTTCAGGATAGGTACTACAGTGGCATGTTTAAGGTCAGCAGGGACAATGCCAGAAGAGAGAGAGCAGTTGAAGATTTGTGTTAAGGATGGCACGAGACAAGTGGAGAGAGATCTAATAAGGTGAGATGGGACAGGATCGAACTGGCAAGTGGTGGGGTGAGAGAAAAGAGAAGAGCAGCCACGTCTTGGTCAGTAGCCAGGGAGAACGTCTGAAGGGTAGGAAAGTCATGATCTATGTGTGGTTGAGAAAGGAAATGGGAAGGAGGTGAGAATTCTTTCCTTAGCTGTTCAATCTTGTCGGTAAAGTAACATGCAAAACTATCGGCAGTAAGGTTAGTTTGGGGGGTGGCCACCGCAGGGCGAAGAAGAGAATTAAAGATGTCTGGGACTGCGGGAGCATGAACTAATGAGAGAGGAAAAGTAGGACTGTTTGGCGAGGGCAAGGGCTGCGCTGTATGAACACAATATGAATCTATAATGGAGAAAGACTGACTGGGTGCGAGACTTCCTCCAGGAGAGTTCAGCACAACGGGAGCATCTTTGCAGGTAGCGTGTTGATTTAGTATGCCATGGTTGGGGGCAGGTCCTTCTTGAGGTGCTTGTTTGGAGTGGTGCTGTAGTGTTTAAGGCAGAGGTGAGGGTAGTGTTATATACAGAGATGGCAAGTGGACAGGAGAGGGAAGGGATGGATGGCAGTTGTGAATCAATATCAGCTGACAGCTGCTGGAGATCAAGAAAATTAAGGTCCCTCCTGAGTTGAGGGGGGGTTAGGCTGAGGTTGTTGGGTGAGGGGGTGCACGAGAGAAAACAATAAGAGGTGGTGATCAGAGAGAGGAAATGGAGTGTTGCAGATATTAGATACTGTACATGCATAAGAGTAGGTTAGGTCAGGGGTATTGCCAGCTACATGGGTGGGAGAATTAGCCCACTTGATAGCCCGAGTAGAGGTCAAAGGTGGGTTAATGGGAACATTGAAGTCAATATTCCTCTAAAAGGAGGGGGAAGAGGAGAGGGGGAAAGGGGATCCTTCTTGATTCCATAATGGCAAGTAGATTTCTCATTGGATCAACAACTTTTTCATATACATATTAATTATTAAATAATTGGATATGCTGTTTTTGCAAAAAAAAAAGTACAGACTTTTTTTTTTTAAACTCATATACACATACACTTAATTTTAATTTTACTTTGGGTGAAGGGAGGGATTTTACAATCAGATCTATCCAGTCTCACTTTTCCTACTCTGGAGTGAAATTCCATCACTGGGGTCCAGTGGTTTGGTACTGGGACCAATCTCTGTACTAATTGCTTAGCTCACTTTAAAGGTTGGGGTGATGTCACATCCTGGTTCCAATTGGGACATTAATGCATAGAGATTCCAGCAGCTCCTTGACGCCTGTTCCACAGTCAGTGACAAGCCAGTGGCAGAAGGGCACTTGCCACATGCTCTGTGCATCCCCCTGCTGCCTGTCACAAAGGACTGGCCACTCCCAACTCCCCCTAAGTACGATTCTGGTGTTTTAAAGGACCACTATAGTGCCAGGAAAACATACTCGTTTTCCTGGCACTATAGTGCCCTGAGGGTGCCCCCACCCTCAGGGACCCCCTCCCGCCCGGCTCTGGAAGGGGAAAGGGGTAAAAACTTACCTTTTTCCAGCGCTGGGCGGGGAGCTCTCCTCCTCCGATCCTCCGTTAAAGCGCCCATTTGAATCTTGCCGCAGCCGGCAAGAGCTTCTTGGCGCATTCAACAGGTCTCATAGAAAGCATTTACAATGCTTTCTATGAACTGGTAGCTTCTCACTGTGTTTTCACAGTGAAACTAGCAGCGCCCCTCTAGTGGCTGTCAATGAGACAGCCACTAGAGGATTAGGGGGAAGGCTTAACCCATTCATAATTATAGCAGTTTCTCTGAAACTGCTATAATTATGAAAAAATGGGTTAACCCTAGAAGGACCTGGCACCCAGACCACTTCATTAAGCTGAAGTGGTCTGGGTGCCTAGAGTGGTCCTTTAACTTATACAGTCATTTTTAAACAACACATCATTGATGTTATCTTCCAAAATTGTTCCACAGCATTAACCTTTTCAACCACTTGGTGGCATTTGGCATTACTGAGTGCTTTGCCATTTTCTTAGATGACATTATACCATACCAATGATGAAACATAATGCATGATTGAATATATGTTTTCACTGTGGGTATATCTACTAAAAAGTGTGTATTTGGACAAAAATTAGAGGGCAACTGAACCCAGAAGACTTCATTGAGATGCCTTTAGTGGTCCTTCAAATCTTACCTGGTGTGTCAAAAAGGAATTTTGAAAAAGCAAAGAAAAAACATCAAAATTTATTCTTCAAACTCAACACTGCATAAATCATTTTTTTTTCACTCGATAGGCATGGCAAGTGTATACAGACTTTTGGGCTTGCGCAGAAGCCAATATATTGGGGCATGCCTCCTACCGAGGGTTTTTCACTTTTATATTCAGGCTATTTGTTAAAACTAAGGAGCCCTATCTATTGATGACTAAACTTGCTTTTAAGCATCCTTGCTCCTCCAACGGGTTAATCATGCCTGGGAGAAGAAAAAAGTCAAACCCCTGATAAACTTGGGGCAAAGAAATAAAAAGATAGAAGGAAACATGGAATTAGAAGAGATGAGAGGAACGAGAAGGAGAAAAATCAGGAAGAAATGTAGGGAAGAAAGAGGAGGACGTGAAAAAGAGAGGGGGGGAGGAGGGCGCGGGGAGGGGGGAGGGCCGAGGGACCTCCAGTTCTACTTCGCTAAGGAGAATCTCCGTGGCCAGTCCAAGTCCAAATCACTTTCTGATCCCTGTCAGTCTCCACTTGATCCCTCTATACTGTTGTCCCATGGTTCCCAAAGTCTCTGGAATGTCGCTGTGGTCCCCTTCACTCTTGCTGTCAGGTCGTCCATGATTCTACATTCTCTTATCGTGGATATCATCCCCTGAAACTCTGGGCCCTCAGGTGAGAGCCATGCAGTTGCTAATGCTCTGCGCGCACTTAGAGCTATCTTATGTACCAGTTTCTGCTCTCTTTTTGTCCACCCATCAATTGATCTGTTTAGCAAATATATCCACAGGTCCATTACTAGGGGTCTTTTGAACGTCTGTGTGACAAAATGCCTTTTGTCAATGGATTTTTATATGACCAACTGCCTTTGCCCCTGGCTGTGGGAGGAGCCTGATTGCCAGCCTCCTCCCTCATGACTATGGCACTGGGGTGTATTGCCATTTAAAAAGACTATTTGGGGCTTATTGGCTTCTAAAAGACTGTTTCTGCCCATTTGAATCCATGGGAAGATGTGTTTCTTCCCCTCCCCCGTTTCCTGTCTATTGTTCCAGCAGGGCGTTGTCCCAGGCACACTGCCAGACCAGTTGGAACTTGCGGTTTTGCCCCTCCTCGGTCTCTCATCAGCTCTTGCTGTGTTTTAACCCCATGGCGATTTGACTGTGGTTGTGGTATCGGAGCACTGTTCTGATATAGTGAGCGCTCAGATCCAAGCTATCTGGGTATAGGTTGAATGTGGGGGTTCTGTTAAGTATAACAGGAATTATGTATTTTTATGTGTTTTTACTGTTGTTGTGAATAGAGCCATTTTCTGTATGCTGGAGGTAATTGGCTTACCACACTAAAGCCATGCTTGCAGATGGTCACAAAGAGATCATCTTGTACCTTCATGAAGTTTCGGCTCATGTTTGGGGGATTGGAGAAAGAAGCTGGAAGCTGGACCCTGGTCTTGGGTCCAGAGTAGGTGGAGACGGCGAGACCCCAACCAAGCTGCGGCGGTTCGTGGGAGTCTACAGTGGTTATGGTGTCTGGCGGAGTGCTTGGAGTCCTCGGAAAGCACTAGGAGCATCCATCAACGGAAGGTACCTGGTCGGGTGCCAGCGGTTCCGTTACAGTCTGTTTCAGTAAGTCCTCTACTGACTTCCAGAAACTGCATATCCTCGGGCATTTCCACCACATATGAATATACGTACCTCTTGTTCCGCAGCCTCTCCAACAATCATCCATGTCCATTTTGTGCATTTTATATAGCTTTACTGGAGTAGTATACCATCTGAGCATGGTTTTCCATGCCTGCTCCTGGAGCGTGACACATATGGAAGTATTTTTGTTCACTTCCCATATCTCCTGCCACTCAATTCCTTCCAGTACCTCCCCCAGGTCTGCCTCCCATTGATAGGTGTATGGTAGTCTACCCTATTCTTTATTTTCAGTACTAAGATGAGCAAGAGTGATCATGCCCTTGGGTGCGGCTCCATCCAAGCATAATCTCTCGTAAAAAGATAGCTTACCTTGGGCTGCAGTTCTAATATGGGGGTCTTCTAGCGAAATCTCGTATCTGGACATATCTAAAAAAAAATCTGCAGGGGTTAAGTGAGTCCCTTGGAGTTCTTCAAATTGGACAAAATCTCAGTTTCGATATAATTGGTGGATCCGTTGTAGCCTGGTTCTTTCTATGTTTCTAAATTCTCTGGGGGTCATTCCAGGTTGAAATTCTCGGTTTCTGAGTATTGGAGCCATAGGGGAGGGGGACAACGCCAGCCCATATTTGGTGTTGTTTGCATCCCATATCTGGAGCGAATTGAGTATGGCCGGGCATGTTGCCCTTATCATGGGTCTATGTTCCTTAGGGACCCACATCGTAAACTAGGGGACATCCAGACCCACCATCATGGCCTCAATTTCCACCCACCTCCGTACTTCCGGCAGGGAGTGCCACATGGCCACCTGAGTCAGTTGGGCTGCCAGATAGTAAAAATAAAGGATTGGCAATCCTAATCCCCCTCTGTCCTTACGTCTATACAGAACTTGTCTGGCGATTCTGTGTCTCTTATTCTGCCAGATAAAATTCCCTATCAATCTTTGTAGTGGCACCAGTTGCGTTTTTGTGACGCGTATGGGTAAGGCTTGAAATAGAAATAGAATGTGGGGGATGATGTTCATTTTTACGGAGTTGATCCGTCCTATCCAAGATATAGGTTTGTCCGTCCACTTTTCTAGATCTCCTATCAGAGCCCTAAGCATGGGACTGTAGTTGGCAGCATATAGTCGTCCCGGATCTGCTGTTATATGGATAGCTAAATATTTTAAGGAGTCCGTTTCCATCCGGATTTTATAGGTGTCCCTTATCTGGGCCGCGTCAGCCGCCGTTAAATCGACTGGCATAGCGCTGGATTTCTGTATATTTGCTTTGTATCCGGACACTTCCCCGTATTCGTTTATTACGTCCTGTAGTGCTGACATCGATTCGATCGGGTTCGTAATGGTCAGGAGGACGTCGTCCGGATAGGCCGAGACTGTGAACTCTGTATCACCTACTCCTCTGATATTCGGGTGCTGACGAATCGCTCTTAGCAAGGGTTTCATTGCCAACACGAAATGGAGGGGGGAAAGTGGACACATCTTTCTGGTTCTGTTATATAGCCTAAATGGCTTCAGTGGGCCCCCCGTTATCTGAACTTGGGTCCATATGTTGTGGTACATTGCTCTTGTAATCGTTATGTATTCCTCTGGAAAACCCCTGTGTCTCCTCACCGAGAACAGGAATTGTCACTTGACCCTATCGAAGGCCTTCTCTGCGTCAATAGAGACTACCAGAAAAGGTGTTCTGGTGGCCACTTGTTTCCATATCAAGTCGATATTTCTCCTGGTGTTCTCGAACAATTGCCTACCTTGGATGAACCCGACCTGGTCTGCATGTATGAGCGAGTTCAATATCGGGTTCAATCTATCCACTTGTATTCTCGCCAAGATCTTTAGGTCATGATTAATTAACGATATAGGCCTGTAATTTTCCGGTTGGAGTGGATCCTTTTCTGGTTTGGGAAACAGCACAATAGTGGCAAGTGCCATGTCAGGGTCTAGGTCTCCTCCCTGTCTCAGGTGGTCGAAAAGTTTCACCAGTTGGGGTGTGAGTTCCTCTCTAAAGGTCTTGTAGTATGTCCCGTCGAATCCATCCATCCATCAAATTATGCGGGGGGGCAGGTTATAAAGAAATTCCCCCCAGCTCCGCCGTCCGCGGGTGGCTCCATCAGGGAACCGCACGCACTGCAGACTGGGAAGGGGAGCACTTCCCCCTCCGCGCAGGAGCGCCGGGTGTCACGTGACTACCCGGCGCCCAGTCTGACACTGCGCCCGTCAGACGTCCAGAGGTCCCCCTGCTATGTCAGGTTAAAAATAACAGTTTGTAGTGGGGAGAACAGAGCTGGTCACCTCTGAAAAGAAAAAAAAAAAGCTGCCTGAGCATTTTTACTGTTAATTAATGGAAGGGTTAAAGAAGGGGCGAGGGGGGAGGTAGAAAAATGAATGTAAGTGGTTAGGGGGGCTTCTAATATGGATGGGAGGAAGAAAAATATTTTGAAGGGGTTAGGGGGTCTACTTATATGGATGGGAGGAGGGGGAAGGTAGAAAAATAATTGGAATGTTTTAGGGGGGCTTCTAATATGGTTGGGAGGAGGTAAAAAAAGAATTGGAAGGGGTTAGGAGGGCTACTAATATGGATGGGGGAGAGGGGTAGGTAGAAAAATAATTGGAAGGGTTTAGGGGGGCTACTAATATGGATGGGAGGAGGGGGAAGGTAGAAAAATAATTAGAAGGGGTTAGGGGAGTACTAATATGAATGGAAGGGGTAGGGTGGGTTTTAATATGCATGGAAGGGGTTAGGGGGGTACTAATATGCATGGAGGGGGTAGGTGAGGTTCTTATGTGCATGGAAAGGGTAGGGGTGGTTCTAATATTCATGGAAGGGGTAGGGGTGGTTCTAATATTCATGGAAGGGGTAGGTGGGGTTCTAATATAAATTGAAGGGGTAGAGACGGGTAGTAAAATGTATGGAATGCACTTCTGAAAGTGTCACTGAATGGCAGTTAGGAAATGTGGTCAGGGGCAGTAGTACACAATCTGTGTATGTATAAAAAAATATAAAAAGTAATCTGCAAAGTACAAAATGTTTGTGTCAAATGTCGTGCTAAAAATTAAGCTAGGAATGTGCATATTTTTTAAATAGAATAGAATTTTTTATTGCTCCCTGCTCGCACCCTCCTATTTTGTAATTTTGACGAAATAGGGGGCGCGGCATCAGGAGGATCCCGGTGCTGTATCTGGGTAAGTAAATCCCCTTCCCTGTAGTGACCCTTCAATGTTATTATTTTATCATTTATATACCACCAGCAAATTCCGTAGCACTGTACAATGGGATAAACAACTCCTAGTTTACGGAATAAAAATATACCTGGCGAGTAAAAATGATATCCCCCCCCCCAGATTTGTTTGGGTTCCTACGCCCATGATGATCTGTCCACGATATATTGCCTACCGCAGACCCCACTATTCGAGACATACCTATCGCGTTGGCCAGGAAAAGATCCTAGAAAACACTGCATAATTCATAATACTACCTTGTTTTGCAGTGAGATTACATGAGCGTAGGTTAGATGGTATTGTGTATGGGCAGACCAAAAGGGGAACTACATTAACTATTCCCCATCACCTCCATCCTTTTACTTATCCAAAATAACCACAGACTTACTTGGTGACAAATAGGCCACAGTTTTATTATATAATATATATCTTTAACATCAACTTTCATAACATATTACCATAATATAACTTTCTCTGTGAACCATGTCACTGAGTACTACCTTGCCATCCTAACACAATCACTTGGGTAACTATTCTCCCCCCTTGTTCACGGACCGCTGGTCCAACCCTCGGTTGGCAAGGGCCATTACCGCCATGTTGTGACAAAACAAACAAGAAACAACCAACAAACAACCACAAGGGAGGGATGGCGGGAAGCTGTTACCAATCTAGATAAATAGGATGGCTGCTTAGCCGGCAAAATGCTCTCCTATTTAAAAAAAAAAAAAATTTCATTCTTTATTTTTTATTGTGCAATGAAATAATGACAGACAAGCTCGTGGTGCCCCAATAGCAGTCCTCGAGCGTATTTTCATGTGTAACAGTAGGAGCAATGGGTTAATCAGCACAATTTTTTTTTTCATATAATAACTGTAGCATAACCGTCATGTTGCGCATTTGGTATGGATAATCTTTTAGTGCTTCTCGGTAACTTCGCAGCAGATTATTTCACATTAAAACAAATAGAGATCACGTTTGCTCTATGCTGTGCTTTATAGCCACTATGCTAGAGTATTTAGTAGGCTACAAGCATTAAGTTAGGAAGTGACATCTAGAATATAGTTCTGGCAGGTTAGAACAATGGGAGAAGCAGGCTAATTTAGAACCGGTGAAACAAAAAATGAGCATTACAAGTTATACATTATAAGATGCTGCTCAAAGTCATGTTAGGGGTGCGTTTCAGGCAATACCCGATCTACGGTATCTGTATGAGAGAGTCCCAGCGTGCGAGTATGTGGGGTCTGTGCGCCAATCTTCTGACCGGCCTGCAGCTCGCGGTGTGGGGCTGGTGCCTCGATGGTGTGGTCATTTCAGCCGATGCCCCGCTTGAGCAGGGGTGTTGTAGCTGGAGAGGGTGACTGTAGCGTTACTCACCTTCTCCAGGGGCCGGCCACGGTCCTCTCTTCAAGCCGCGCGCGGTCATGCTGCTGCACGAGCCGCGCGCGGCTCATCCGACGGCTCCACTAGCAAGGCGGGCAGTGACCGCGAGAAGCGGTCACGTGTCCCGCCTGAATCTAAGAGCGCGCCGCGAGTCTCGGGCGCGCTCTTAAAGAGACAGTGGGAGCCTAAATTGTCAAAAGGCTCCCATTGGCCCCTGTCATACCACACTCCCCATACACTTACCTTTTGGGGGTGTGGATATGACAGGAGCCAATCACATTAGTTTTGAAGCTATTTAAACTTACCTCTCCCTCTACTCCCTGCCCTATCGTGGTTTCTGTATCAGTTCCCTTTAGCGCTTGTTGTGTTCAGTTGTGTTTCTCCGTATTGACCTTGGCTTTGTTTCTGACTACGTTTTCTCTTTATCCTTCTGTTCTGGTTGTCGGCTTGTTGTTTACTGTGTACCAGACCCCGGCTTGTCCTAGTTTACGCTGTCTCTCTGTGCCCTTGATTTCGGATCGTTCCTGACTCTGTCTCCTCTCATATACGTCGAGTCTGGCCATTCTAAGGTCCGGTAGACGTATCTCTCCTCTGTGTTGTCTTCTGTTTAGCTGAATCCTACGTGTTGGGGTATATTCTCGTTACATTACGATAGGGCCATGGACACCGCAGATTTGGCTCAGCAAATGGCTTCTCACGAGGCAAGGTTTGTAGAGCAGGATCACCGTATGGATCAGATAGCACAGGCTCTCCAGACGCTCTTATCTAGAACCATTCCTGCAACCGCACCTAACCCTCCTACACCTCATCCTCCCGAAGTATCCAATTCAACCAATGCTTCGCCCCATTTAACACCTCCTCCTAGGTATGGAGGGGAAGCCAAGACATGCAGAGGTTTTATTAATCAAATAGAATTCCACTTTGAGATGTATCCTCATTCCTTTCCCACTGATAGGTCTAAAGTGGGGTTTTTGATGCATCAACTTACTGACAAAGCACTAGAGTGGGCAAATCCTATTTGGGAGGCCAATGGACCTATGGTTCATTATTTCAATAGTTTTCTTACGGCTTTTCGTAGAACTTTTGACACAACAAAGAGGTCAAAGAATGCCGCAAGAGCATTAATGAGGATTAAACAGGGGTCTAGGTCTGTGGCGGATTATGCTATTCAGTTTCGTACCCTTGCTTCACAGGTAGATTGGACCAATAATGGGTTAACTACTGCGTTCATGGAAGGTTTATCTGACACTATATTAGATGAGGTAGCGGCAAGGGAGCTTCCTATTCCATTAGAGGATCTTATTGACTACCTCATTGATATAGATAATAGAATTCGCGACAGGCTCTATACCAAAAACAAGAATAGACGTCTGGTCACATCTATTAACCCCAGAGTTGATAAACCTGAGAGTGTTAAAGTATCCGAGGAGGAACCCATGCAATTAGGGGTTGCCAAACTCTCGGATACTGAAAAACTACTTAGAAGAAGGAATGGACTCTGCCTATACTGTGGTAGGCGAGACCATATGGTAAGGGAATGTCCTTTGCGTCCGGAAAACTCTCGCACCTAAGACCTTATAGGGGACTGGCCTTGGGTGTGATCTCTAAGTCTCCTAAATTGCCTCCTAATCGTTTGCTTCTCCCTGTTTCCCTTCATACGGGGGTGAGTTGTATAGCAGAATGCATACTAGCCTTGGTTGATTCTGGGGCTGCTGAGAACTTCATTGACTCTGAGTTTGTTACGAAAAATAACATTCTCGTCAGAGAAAGGGAGATACCCTTGGCCATTGAGGCCATAGATGGTAGACCTTTAAAAACTCCAGTCGTTACCCATGAAACTGTACCATTATTCATGTACACAGGGGTTTTACACTTTGAGACCATTCAGTTTCAGGTTATCACCTCTCCCTCTTCTCATATCGTGTTAGGGTACCCATGGTTGTGTTCTCACAATCCTATTTTTGACTGGGAATTGGGACAGTTAAAATCATGGGGTAAAACCTGCCATGACTCTTGTATGATTAAAGTCACCCCTTTAAATACCATTAATGTTCCTACCACTCCTCCTTTGTCTACTATTATACCTCCTCAGTACTTGTTTCTCAAAACTGTATTCGATAAAAGGGAAGCTGATAAATTACCGCCTCACAGATCCTATGATTGTGCTTTCGATTTATTGCCGGGCACTATACCTCCTAAGGGCAGGGTGTACCCCTTATCTATTCAAGAGAACCGTATCATGGAGGAGTATGTTAAAGAATCACTAGAAAAGGGGTTCATTAGGAGATCCTCTTCTCCGGCTGGAGCAGGGTTTTTCTTTGTATCTAAGAAAGAGGGTGATTTAAGACCGTGCATCGATTATAGAGGTCTAAACAAAATCACTATCAAAAATGCATACCCTATACCTTTAATTACAGAGTTATTTGACAGGCTGAAACATGCTACTGTGTTCACCAAATTGGACCTTAGAGGTGCATACAATTTAATACGCATAAAGGAAGGTCACGAATGGAAGACTGCATTCAACACTAGATCCGGTCATTACGAATATACTGTTATGCCATTTGGTCTTTGCAATGCCCCAGCAGTATTTCAGGAATTTATTAATGACGTCCTAAGAGACTTTATTCACACATTTGTAATTGTATATTTGGACGACATATTGATATATTCTACAGATTTACACACTCATCACAGGCATGTCACAACGGTATTGAAGACCCTTCTTAATAATGGTCTTTACTGTAAACTAGAAAAATGTTTATTTGACCAATCTGAAGTCCAGTTCTTGGGGTATTTGATTTCCGCCAAAGGGTTTCGTATGGATCCCCAGAAGCTTTCTGCGGTTATAGAGTGGCCTCTACCACAGGGTTTGAAAGCAATTCAACGTTTTCTTGGTTTCTCTAACTATTATAGACGCTTTATTAAGGGTTTTTCTTCTATTGTAGCACCTATTACCCGTATGACAAAAAAGGGTGGTAATACTCGTGTCTGGTCTCCCGAGGCACTTCAGGCTTTCGACTTTCTTAAAACTACATTCGCCTCGGCACCTATTTTACAGCACCCTATCCCCTCATTGCCTTATATTCTTGAAGTTGATGCTTCTGAAATCGGGGTAGGTGCTGTTTTGTCCCAAAGAGAATCGCCTGAAAAGCCATTGCATCCTTGTGGCTTCTTTTCTAGACAAATGTCCAAAGCTGAAAGGAATTATGATGTGGGTAATCGTGAACTCCTTGCTATTATCTTAGCCCTTAAAGAATGGAGAGATCTGTTAGAAGGAACTAAGGATCCTATTCTAATTTTTACTGATCACAAGAATCTATCCTACCTTGGTGAAGCTAAAAGATTATCTTCTAGACAGGCCAGATGGTCACTATTTTTGTCCCGTTTCAATTATATTATCACCTATAGGCCAGGTGATCGCAACATTAAAGCAGATGCTCTGTCCAGAAAGTTCGAAACTACTGACAAACAAGAGGTTGACGTTACTCCTGTCATTCCCCCAGACAGGATAATAGCCACTACTATGTTGTCTATTTCTTCATCCCTCTTGCAGACCATACAGGCAAAACAAAGTATGGCACCTAGCGAGAGGCCTATTGATAAATTGTTTGTTGATATTCCCGAGAGACGGGAGATTCTGTCATTATATCATGATACTAAGACTGCTGGACATCCTGGTATTAATAAAACGATGTCAGCCGTTTCTCGATATTTTTGGTGGGGTTCCTTACGTAAGGATGTCACTGACTATATAAGTGCTTGTACTACTTGTGCATGTATGAAAACGTCGCGTAGAGTTCCTTGTGGGCTTCTGCATCCCTTACCAGTTCCCGAGAGACCTTGGTCTAACCTATCCATGGATTTTATTGTTGAATTACCCCCTTCGAATGGTAACACAGTCATCCTGATGATAGTAGATCGGTTTTCCAAGATGGCTCACTTTGTGTCTCTTAGCAAGTTGCCCACATCCAAGGAACTGGCTCTTATCTTCGCTAGAGAAGTATTTCGGTTACATGGTATTCCTGTATCTATTGTGTCCGATAGGGGTAGCCAATTTATTTCCAGGTTCTGGAAAGCCTTTTGCTCAGAAATGGGTATTTCTCTCTCATTTTCTTCCGCTTACCATCCCCAGTCTAATGGAGCTGCTGAACGTGCCAACCAGTCTCTGGAGCAGTACCTTCGTTGTTTTGTGTCTCACCATCAGGACAATTGGTCTGACCTACTTCCTTGGGCTGAGTTTGCTCGAAATAATGCCACTCATGATTCTTCCGGCAAAAGCCCTTTTTACGTTGTCTATGGCCAGCATCCCGTTGTTCTTCCGGCTGCATTCTCCTCACAGGGCATGCCAGTTCTGGATGAGCATTTGGCTGGTTTGCGTAATACTTGGGAGCAGGTTCAGCGTTCTTTGGTGGATTCCGCTGCTCGCCAGAAGGCTCAGGCTGACAAGCATCGCAGGGCGGCTCCTACTTATGTTGTGGGGGACAGGGTTTTGCTTTCCACGCGGAATATTCGCCTGCGGGTGCCTTCTATGAAATTGGCTCCCCGCTTCATAGGTCCTTATCGTATACTGCATAAGGTTAATCCTGTTTCATACGCCTTGGGTCTTCCTAGGAATCTGCGTATTCCTAATGTGTTTCACACTTCATTGTTAAAACCTTACGTACGCAACCGCTATACCCGGCATTCTCTGCCTCCTCCTCCTGTCTCCGTGGAGGGCCATGATGAATTCGAAGTCTCTGCTGTTCTTGACTCTCGTTACCTTAGGGGTCGACTTCAGTACTTGGTGCATTGGAAGGGTTATGGGCCTGAGGAGCGCAGTTGGATTTCAGCTGATGCTGTTCACGCTCCCCGCCTTGTGCGTTCTTACCATTCTCGTTTTCCGGCCAGGCCTGGCCCTACCCGCCCGGAGGGCGTGTCCTCAGGGAGGGGTACTGTAGCGTTACTCACCTTCTCCAGGGGCCGGCCGCGGTCCTCTCTTCAAGCCGCGCGCGGTCATGCTGCTGCACGAGCCGCGCGCGGCTCATCCGACGGCTCCACTAGCAAGGCGGGCAGTGACCGCGAGAAGCGGTCACGTGTCCCGCCTGAATCTAAGAGCGCGCCGCGAGTCTCGGGCGCGCTCTTAAAGAGACAGTGGGAGCCTAAATTGTCAAAAGGCTCCCATTGGCCCCTGTCATACCACACTCCCCATACACTTACCTTTTGGGGGTGTGGATATGACAGGAGCCAATCACATTAGTTTTGAAGCTATTTAAACTTACCTCTCCCTCTACTCCCTGCCCTATCGTGGTTTCTGTATCAGTTCCCTTTAGCGCTTGTTGTGTTCAGTTGTGTTTCTCCGTATTGACATTGGCTTTGTTTCTGACTACGTTTTCTCTTTATCCTTCTGTTCTGGTTGTCGGCTTGTTGTTTACTGTGTACCAGACCCCGGCTTGTCCTAGTTTACGCTGTCTCTCTGTGCCCTTGATTTCGGATCGTTCCTGACTCTGTCTCCTCTCATATACGTCGAGTCCGGCCATTCTAAGGTCCGGTAGACGTATCTCTCCTCTGTGTTGTCTTCTGTTTAGCTGAATCCTGCGTGTTGGGGTATATTCTCGTTACAGTGACTGACTGGGAGCCGCTTTGTTCGTCAGCGTGTGAGGCAGGTCAGTCTCTTGGGTAGGAGGTCTCAGGGGCTCTGTGGGCATGCGACAGGGTCTCCGCGGTCTCCTCTGCGGGTTCTCCACATGGTGGGTGTTGGTCTTCCGGAGTGTGGTGAGACTGCAAAGGGGTAGCCCATGATGGGGGGTTGGACGACTCACCGCTAGTCTTTGTCTGCGGTATCGAGGATTGCGTCGGGTCGACCGCTTCCTTCCTCCCGCCATTTTAGCTTTGCCGTTGCCCCGCATGGAAGCAGCGGGTCTCTGCCCGGGCTCTTCTTGAGTTGCTGCTGGTGGGGTCTCCACTTCTGTGCCTCCCCTTTGGTATACTTTAGCCCAAAAGGCGGAGAACAGGCGATCCAGCCTTTCTTCCAGGGGGGGCTACGGGGCGCATTTCAGAGGGTTACTCGTGGTGACCGCCATGATTGTTGGTGCTGTTCCAGCTGTGTGGGACAGTCACCGCTGTGGTTTTCCCGCTGTGTCTCAGGCTTTAGTTGCCGGGATGACCCTCACCGGCAGGGGGGGAGGGAGTATGCCAGGGAGACGTCCAGGTGAGTGGCTGCAGTCGGCGTAGGGATCGGCCACCTCCCTCGCTTTATCAAAGTAGGCCTCTGGTAGGCCTCAGGTCTATCCCTGGTTAGGAGCCTCTGATTTCGGTCGGGTTGCTTGGCGCTTGGCTCTGCAGTTTTAGGGCTCCCTTCTCCAGGTCGCCTAACAGTCGATTAGGTGGGTTTTTACCCCGATTTTGGCTGATTCAGAACATTTTTGCACGGAGCTCGTCTCATGTGCAACCGCTCAGCATGGCAGCTTAGCCCCGCCCCCCTCCTATTTATAATTTTAACACCCCTTTA
Source organism: Pelobates cultripes (assembly GCA_933207985.1). NCBI lineage: Eukaryota > Metazoa > Chordata > Amphibia > Anura > Pelobatidae > Pelobates > Pelobates cultripes. The sequence goes on along the minus strand of OW240917.1, from coordinate 119,855,654 downwards.
CATTAACCTCCACCCACCATTCTTAAGACTTCCTTAAATGTCCCTGTTCTGTCTAGGCCTTGCAAGCTTAAAGGAACACTATAGGGTCAGGAACACAAACATGTATTCCAGACCCTATAGTGTTAACCCCTTCCCGCCCTCGGACATACCAGATACATCCACCAAAAAACGTTGATTATCAACCTTGAACATACCTGGTATGTCCAATAGTAAATCCCCACTTACCTGATCGCTGGTGATCCTGGGGTCTGCCTGGGAGCTCAGACAGACCCCCTCTGCCCGATCCGGCTCTCCCGGGGGCCAAGTAATCGAGTGGGCCTCGCGATCACATGGCCAGAATAGCCGACTTGTGCAGTGCCTGCAGGGGGCCTGCCTGAGCTCTCAGGCTGTCCCCCTCATGCCTGCACAAATGTTTAGAGAGTAAATAAAAGTTAGTAAAAAGTTATATATATTCATATATATATTTATGATCTAAGTACTTTTATATGCACATGCACATACATAAATCATTATTAAAAGTGTATTTTAATATTAAACTATATAACTATATATATATATATATATATATATATATATAATAAAAATAATCAATAAATAAATAATAAGTAAATAAAAAATTATATATCATTTTACATTTGTGCTAACTGTATTTTGATATTAATATACATATATATTTAAATCAAAATACATTTAGACTGACATTATAAATACATATTTCCTTAACGACGCGGACGTACTAGGTACGTCCGACAAAAAATAGTCATTAAGGTCCGCGGACGTACCTAGTACATCTGCAGCAAAATGGAGCCCTGGACTTAACTGGGGACTGTTTGAGCTGTCAGGCAGTCCCACAGGCTGCTAAAAAGTAAAAAATAAAATAAAATATATATATATATATATTATACAAATATTATATATGTACAATATATTATAAAGTAATTAAAGCATTTTATAATCTAGTATACATATATAATGCATATATATGATTTCATTATAAGTGTACTTTGAGATATATATATACATATTTATGCATTATATGCATTATAAATGTATCATATATTATAAAATTCTTTAATTATATATTATACATATATAGGAAATAAAAGTGTGTGTATATATACACACACACACACACACACACGTATTATACAAATAAAAACGCTAACTTTGCCCAGCGTTTGTGACTAAGTGGCTACTAGAAAAGACTGGAAATGCCCCATTTTGATTACCCTGGGTTGTCTATATTTGAAAATGGTATGCCATGTTGGGGTTATTTCACATTCCTGGGCTACCATATGGTCTCAAAAGGCAACACAGACCCGCAAAGCAATCTGGCAAACTGAATTGTGCAAGCCCTGCATTGACCTTGTAGCTTTCCAAAACACCATAAAACCTGTACATGGGGGGATATTGTTATACATGGGAGACTTCGCTTAACACAAATATGAGTGTTTAACACAGTAAAACCTATCACGATGATTAAATCACCAGTAAAAGTGCAGTTTTTGTGTAAAAAAAAATGCAAAAAACAAATATGAACGCTAACTTTGGCAAGTGTTTGTGACTGGACACAGGGCCGCCACCAGAAATTTTGGGGCCACTGACAAAGCACAAGGTTTGGGCCCTCCACACACCCCCCAGCCGGCCAGCCTTCCCCCCGCAATGAATGCAGTGTGTGTTAGTGTAATGAATGCAGTGTGTGTGTTAGTGTAATGAATGCAGTGTGTGTGTCAGTGTAGTGAATGCAGAGTGTGTGTCAGTGTAGTGAATACAGAGTGTGTGTCAGTGTAGTGAATGCAGAGTGTGTGTCAGTGTAGTGGATGCAGTGTATGTGTCAGTGTAGTGGATGCAGTGTATGTGTCAGTGTAGTGGATGCAGAGTGTGTGTCAGTGTAGTGAATGCAGAGTGTGTGTTAGAGTTGCGGATGCAGTGTGTGTGTTAGTGTAATGAATGCAGAGTGTGTGTTAGTGTAATGAATGCAGTGTGTGTTAGTGTTGTGGATGCAGTGTGTGTTAGTGTTGTAGATGCAGTGTGTGTGTCAGTGTAGTGAATGCAGTGTGTGTCAGTGTAGTGAATGCAGAGTGTGTGTCAGTGTAATGAATGCAGTGTGTGTGTTAGTGTAGTGAATGCAGAGTGTATGTTAGTGTTGTGGATGCAGTGTGTGTGTTAGTGTTGTGGATGCAGTGTGTGTGTTAGTGCAGTGAATGCAGTGTGTGTTAGTGCAGTGAATGCAGAGTGTGTGTCATTGTAGTGAATGCAGTGTGTGTTAGTGCAGTGAATGCAGTGTGTGTGTTAGTGTAGTGAATGCAGTGTGTGTTAGTGCAGTGAATGCAGAGTGTGTGTCATTGTAGTGAATGCAGTGTGTGTTAGTGCAGTGAATGCAGTGTGTGTGTTAGTGCAGTGAATGCAGTGTGTGTTAGTGTAATGGATGCAGTGTGTGTGTTAGTGTAGTGAATGCTGTGTGTGTGTCAGTGTAGTGAATGCAGAGTGTGTGTCAGTGTAGTGAATGCAGTGTGTGTGTCAGTGTAGTGAATGCAGAGTGTGTGTTAGTGCAGTGAATGCAGAGTGTGTGTCAGTGTAGTGAATGCAGAGTGTGTGTCAGTGTGTGTGTTAGTGGAGTGAATGCAGTGTGTGTGTGTGTTAGTGCAATGAATGCAGTGTGTGTGTTAGTGCAGTGGATGCACTGTGTGTGTTAGTGCAGTGAATGCAGTGTGTTAGTGTTGTGGATGCAGAGTGTGTGTCAGTGTAGTGAATGCAGTGTGTGTGTTAGTGGAGTGAATGCAGTGTGTGTGTGTTAGTGCAGTGGATGCAGTGTGTGTGTTAGTGCAGCGAATGCAGACCTTGTGCTTTGTCAGGGGCCCCAAAATTTCTGGTGGCAGCCCTGGGTAGAATTAGTGCATGGAAAGTGTTAAAATACCACCATTTAAAGTACCCTAGGGTGTCTACTTTTAAAAAATATATGATTTGATGGGGGTAAATTACATTGGCTGGCTTCAAAAATGTCCCAAATAGGACATGGGTGCATGATGACCGGCTGAGAAAATTCCAAGTTGGAAAACTGGAATGCGCACCCTCCAAATAAGGTCTTTTAGCCCCAAAGAGAGCCTGATACAGCTACACATGGGTGGTATCACTGTACTCATGAGATGTTGCTAAACACATATTGGGGTGTTCTTTTGCTGTAACCCTTAAAGTTTTCAGTACATGTATTCTTAAATTGCTATGTGTGTGAAAAAAATCACCAATCTTTTTTTTTTTTACATTTCGCGTAGATTGGTGGTAAAATGGTTACATGAAAAGAGTCAAAATACCTCAAATGTTACAATGTAACTTGCGTTCATTTTGAAAAAAAAATGGTTTGGAAATAGCAAAGTGCTACTTGTACTTATTGCCATATAACTTGCAAAAAAAAAAACTAAGAACATGCTCACACTGGGTATTTCTAAACTCAGGACAAAATTTAGAAACTATTTAGCACAAGTGTTTTTTGGCGGTTGTAGATGCGTAACAGATTGTTGTGGTCAATGTTCGAAAAAGTTTTTTTTTACATTTTTTCATCATATTTTACAATTTTTTTAGTAAATTATAAGATATAATGAAAATAATGGTATCTTTAGAAAGACCATTTAATGACGAGAAAAACGGTATATAATATGTGTGGGTACATTAAATGAGTAAGAGGAAAATTATAGCTAAACACAAACACAGCAGAAATGTAAAAACAGCCCTGGTCCCAAACGGTAAGAAAATTGAAAAGCGGTCTGGTCACTAAGGGGTTACAAACACAATACAGGTGGCTTGCCCCCTGTTAATCCTCTTAAAAGGTAAAACAATCTTACCTTATTTACAGCATCATGGGGGTCCGCCAGTACAGGCCTTGCCCAGATCTGCCTCCATGCTGACATCATCAGAATTTCAGATTTTTAGGGAATCCAATGTTTTCCCGTAGCATTGGCTGAAATTGGCAAGGAGGCTGGGCGGGCCTAATGCATCTCTATAAGGAAAATTCATCGAGACTGTGCAGCACTGCCCGAAGAAGCACCTCCAGTGGCCATCTGAACAGTGACCACTGGAGGTGGCCCTAGGGGGCAATGTAAACACTGCCTTTTCCCTCAAAAGACAGTGTTTGCATGAAAATGCCTGAAGGCAATTAATTTTACTTACCAGGACAACTATATTAAGCTGTAGTTGTGCTAGTGACTATAGTGTCCGTTTAACATCTGATATACAGTTCAAATTTAGCACCTGTTTTTTTATTTGCATACTTTGGAGTAATCTTTCTGAAAGACTGTTCTACACAAGTAACCTTCCTGTAGCTTTTATGGTATTGCTCAACATCCAACTAACTGCTTAAATTCTAATTTTCAACTCAATTATCACTGCATTCTTCTTGGGAAAATAAATAAATGGAATTACATTCTGATTGACGTGCGTTTGCTTATGCTGTATTTTCTTTCAGCACAAGTCTGTACTTTATCTGTATTTTATGCTGTTTAGGTGTCAAAATTATGTATTATTAGGAGTTTTGCTTGCCGGTATCTTTACATATTGTTATGTAGTATTGATGGCCTAACCTTCATAAAAGACAAATTTCCAAGATTAAAGAATCTATTAATACCACATTATTGCAAATAGGACATGATCATGGACATGTTCTGTGTGAGACTGGTGGTGCCACATGCCGTCTGTACGTTCCATTTCTCCAATTCATCTACTGCAGGTTCATCCATGATAAATGTATTTCAAGTTTTTAATATATACTACAATAGTTTTTAAACACTATAAATAAAATAAATCCATGCAAAAAAAGTTTTCTGTAATATGTTTTGGATGGCATAAATTTTCCTTTTTTAAAAAAAAACTTTGTGAACCCCTGGTCATTTTGGCTAGTAACAGAAATTTTGCTATGGTTACCTAGCCCTGTCAACAATTAACATGTCCAACAAGCCCAAACACTTATGAGAGATAGGGTTATTGTTCTAAGCACTGTTTTTTGCCTAAAGGAGACAAGATTATAAACCCTATAATAAAGGCAAAGTTGGAGCATACTTGCATTCAAGCACACAATGTTAAAACTACATCTCACTTAGTCTGAGATACAACTCACATTTTAATACATGGAGTCAACAGAAAAGAAACAAAATTGATCACATAAACGTTTAAGTAGCACGATCACCTTGAAATTACTTTCCAGAAATCATTTTAAAACAATAATACACACAGATTAATATTTGTATGCTTACGTTTAGGTGGAGGCGGTCATTTTTTAATTTCATGAACATTTCCATGTTCTCAAAGACATGTAATGATAAAATAATATGATGTCAGGAACCAATCCAAGATCAAATATTCAATTTACATAATAAAACAACAATAAAGGTTTTAATTTGCAGAGTAGCTCCTGGTCTTCCAATGTGCAGGAAACTAATGATGTTTGGTGCCAAATATACCCAGGATTAGCTGTAAGTATATTTATAATAAAACATTTTAAATCATAAGAACAAGGTATAGGCATTTTTAACATGCTATACAGGGAGTGCAGAATTATTAGGCAAATGAGTATTTTGACCACATCATCCTCTTTATGCATGTTGTCTTACTCCAAGCTGTATAGGCTCGAAAGCCTACTACCAATTAAGCATATTAGGTGATGTGCATCTCTGTAATGAGAAGGGGTGTGGTCTAATGACATCAACACCCTATATCAGGTGTGCATAATTATTAGGCAACTTCCTTTCCTGTGGCAAAATGGGTCAAAAGAAGGACTTGACAGGCTCAGAAAAGTCAAAAATAGTGAGATATCTTGCAGAGGGATGCAGCACTCTTAAAATTGCAAAGCTTCTGAAGCGTGATCATCGAACAATCAAGCGTTTCATTCAAAATAGTCAACAGGGTCGCAAGAAGCGTGTGGAAAAACCAAGGCGCAAAATAACTGCCCATGAACTGAGAAAAGTCAAGCGTGCAGCTGCCACGATGCCACTTGCAGCTGCCACGATGCCACTTGCAACAAGTTTGGCCATATTTCAGAGCTGCAACATCACTGGAGTGCCCAAAAGCACAAGGTGTGCAATACTCAGAGACATGGCCAAGGTAAGAAAGGCTGAAAGACGACCACCACTGAACAAGACACACAAGCTGAAACGTCAAGACTGGGCCAAGAAATATCTCAAGACTGATTTTTCTAAGGTTTTATGGACTGATGAAATGAGAGTGAGTCTTGATGGGCCAGATGGATGGGCCCGTGGCTGGATTGGTAAAGGGCAGAGAGCTCCAGTCCACTCAGACGCCAGCAAGGTGGAGGTGGAGTACTGGTTTGGGCTGGTATCATCAAAGATGAGCTTGTGGGGCCTTTTCGGGTTGAGGATGGAGTCAAGCTCAACTCCCAGTCCTACTGCCAGTTCCTGAAGACACCTTCTTCAAGCAGTGGTACAGGAAGAAGTCTGCATCCTTCAAGAAAAACATGATTTTCATGCAGGACAATGCTCCATCACACGCGTCCAAGTACTCCACAGCATGGCTGGCAAGAAAGGGTATAAAAGAAGAAAATCTAATGACATGGCCTCCTTGTTCACCTGATCTGAACCCCATTGAGAACCTGTGGTCCATCATCAAATGTGAGATTTACAAGGAGGGAAAACAGTACACCTCTCTGAACAGTGTCTGGGAGGCTGTGGTTGCTGCTGCACGCAATGTTGATGGTGAACAGATCAAAACACTGACAGAATCCATGGATGGCAGGCTTTTGAGTGTCCTTGCAAAGAAAGGTGGCTATATTGGTCACTGATTTGTTTTTGTTTTGTTTTTGAATGTCAGAAATGTATATTTGTGAATGTTGAGATGTTATATTGGTTTCACTGGTAATAATAAATAATTGAAATGGGTATATATTTGTTTTTTGTTAAGTTGCCTAATAATTATGCACAGTAATAGTCACCTGCACACACAGATATCCCCCTAACATAGCTATAACTAAAAACAAACTAAAAACTACTTCCAAAAATATTCAGCTTTGATATTAATGAGTTTTTTGGGTTCATTGAGAACATGGTTGTTGTTCAATAATAAAATTAATCCTCAAAAATACAACTTGCCTAATAATTCTGCACTCCCTGTATGATGTCACTGCACTATATGATGGTGCTCAGACTAGTAATGATGGCAGAATCCAAGTATATCAAAACAAATAGTGCTCTTATCTAATAATTAATCAACTTACTTTCCTGTGATGCTTAAGGTGTTAAATGAAATATTCCAATCATTTAATTTACATTTTATTACTCATGGTCATACAATGTCACATTTAGGCAGAATTTGTCATAAAAATGCACCTTCTTATAGTATCTTTACCTTGATTTCCCTTAAAGGGTAATAATAATGAACAAGATCATATATGTGTTTCTGTTTCTGTAATGCAGCATTAACGTAGTTAAAACCCTAAATGCAGTCTGCTTTCCTAAATCGAGCTTTGGCAGTTTTGAGTGCTTAGTAAATGAACATTCCAAGCACCATAACCACTACAGCTTATAAATCAGCAAACTGTATTTTTTTATGTCTTACTTTCCTTAAACCAATACTGAACAGGGGTTTGTGAGATAAGACCAGACCTCTTAAAAACATGGCGGTAATGTTTTGAGTTTCCCTTTAAATTATAAACAATTATGCTGTGCTACAGGCAGTGGCGTACATACCGCAGTCGCAGGGGTCACAGCTGCGACTAGGTCCGTCACTCCAGGGGGCCCGCCCGCCCTGCAGACCCCTGCGACCGGGTACTGCCGACATGTTTTGCGGCCCCGGCCAGCGCAGCAAACCAACGGGGCCTCCGTTCAACTGGCCCATTGGGTGGCCCTAACAGCATGGATTAAAGCGCCCAATGCGACCGGGCCCCCTGTGATGACATCAGACAGAGCTGGGAGGAAGTTACTGCCCCGGTCACTCCTCCTAGCTATCAAAGAGCCCGCGGGAGGAAGGAGGAGGGAGTCAGAGTGGGAACTCTGACTCCCATCAGGCACCGGGGCCCCATGGATTGTGTATACGCCACTTGCTACAGGATTACTCTATGGCTATGACATCATTTAGACATGCTGGGAATGTAAAGCCTAATTTACAATTATTATGTGTATTCACTAAACCGGAGAAAATTAATTATGGAGTATTGAAAAAGTAATGTACAATTTAGGCCAAAAAATAGATTTTCCAAGCTTGAGTCATTTTGCCTGGCTTAAAGGAACACTATAGGGTCAGGAATACAAATGTGACGCTATAGTGTTAAAAACAAATGCAAGGTGGCCAGCCCCCCTTAAAAAGGTGAAAACTCACATTTATTCCACACTGTGCAGCACTGACCCTGACATTAAAATGCCTTCAGGGACAGGCTATAGACACGAGAACAATTAAGCTGTAGTGGTTCTGGCGACTATAGTACCCCTTTAAGTATGCTCACCATAACTACATTTTCACTTTTTCACTTGCCAATGGCTAGTGGAAATTTTGAGAGGTGTGTGTGTATATATATATATATATATATATATATATATATTTATATATATATATATATATATATATATATATATTTACCCTACTCTTATATTGAGTTCAATCTTAAAATTATTTTGTATGTATTCTCAGTTTCAAAGGAATCACTTGTGTCATAACAAGTTTCTCGTGTTGTTTAACTTGCTGAGCAGGTTACTTTTTACCAGAATTTTTTGGATTTCTAGGCATTAGCAGGTTAGTGTGCAGTGCCTAGAGCAACTGCACATAATGTACTGAGTGTCAAAGTGAGTGATTATTTTGGGATGATAAAGAGTTTTCAGATATAGATACTACGGAGCCCCAGAGGTGACATGAATTTTTTTTATATATATATAGCATGGGTATACTGTACCATGTCATGTGCACGATATAGCAGATCGTGCCCAAGAGATAGTACAGTGTAGCGACAAAAGTTATCTTGTGTGCACACTTTAAATATTTTGTGGGTATAATCTACTAATTCATCCACATGAGATAATAGAGCATGCCCACAATATAACTATATAGTGGGTAGCAGAGCAGTCAATTCAGTAAGCATCATAGGCGCGCGCAGCCTATTGCATAAGGGTGTGCACCCTAAAGCACAAACACACGCCGCATGTATATTTATGTGTGTATATATATATATATATATATATATATACATACATACACACGCATACACTGCTGTGTGTGTGCTGTTAGTGTGCTGTGCACTGTGTGTGTGTGTGAGGGCAGTGGCGTACATACTGGGGTCGCAGGGGTCGCGGCTGACCCTGGTGTCACTGGGCGGGCAGGCTGGCGGGCGCGCGAGGAAGGACACTCCCCTGAGCGCTCTCTGCCCAGCTCCCTCGCACACCGCACTGATGCCGGAGCCGGAATATTCCATCTCCGGGATCAGTACACGGCTAGGGAGCTGAACAGGGAGCACTCAGGGGAGAGTGCTCCCTTGCGCGTGCGCCAGCCTGCCCGGTGACCGGCCGCCCAGCAACACCACTGGACCCCAGGGAATCCCCTCAGCACTCCCAAAGGTAGTATTTTTTTTAAAAAATTTTTTCAAAAAATGTGTGTGTGTGTTAGTGTTAGAGTGTGTGTGTTAGAGTGTGTGTGTGTTAGTGTTAGAGTGTGTATGTATTAGTGTTTGTGTCAATGTGTGTGTTAGTTTGTGTGCGTCAGTGAGTGTGTTACTGTGTGTGTCTGTTACTGAGTGTGTTAGTTTGTGTGCGTCTGTTAGTGAGTCTGTTTGGCATCTGTTAGTGAGTGTGTGTTTTGTAAGTGAGTGTGTGTCTGTCTGTCAGTGAGTATGTATGTATGTATGTCACTGAGTTTGTGTCTGTCAGTAAATGTGTGTCTGTTAGCTAGTGTGTATGCGTCTGTTCATGAGAGTGTGTGTGTGTCTGTTAGCTAGTGTGTATGCGTCTGTTTGTGAGAGTGTGTGTGTCTTCAGCACTTACCTTTCTCCAGCGCTGGACTCCCTTGGCGATGGGGATCCCTCCGCCCCGATCCGCCTCTCAGCTCCGAATGCGCATGCGTGGCAAGAGCCGCACGCGCATTCAAACCGCCCATAGGAAAGCATTACTCAATGCTTTCCTATGGACGTTCAGAGTCTTCTCACTGTGATTTTCACAGTGAGAATTGCGGAAGCTCCTCTAGCGGCTGTCAATGAGACAGCCACTAGAGGCTGAATTAACCCTCAGTGAAACATCAGCTGCAGGGTTAAAACTAGAGGGACCTGGCACCCAGACCACTTAATTGAGCTGATGTGATCTGGGTGTGTGTAGTGGTCCTTTATGTGTATGTGTATCTGCATGCACTGGCGTACATACCCCTGCGACCAGGTGCCTGTCGCCATGTGTTGCGGCCACAGCCCGCACAGAGTAAGCGCGGGGGGGGCACGTATCAGTTTTCGCACTGGGGCCCCATGGGTTGTGTGTACACCACTGTGTGAGGGTGCTGCGTGTGAGGATGTTGTGTGTGTTTGTGAGGGTGCTGTTAGTGTGCTGTGTGTGAGGGTGCGGTTTGTGTACTGTGTGGGTTAATTTGTTTGATTGTGTGTGGGGGTTGGGAGGGGGGGCAGGTTAGGAAATATCCCCCCTCCCTTCTTACCTTTTGTAAAAATTGTGTTAGGTGGGAAATTGAAGAATTTAAGAATTCTGGTAATATCCTCTTTGCTTATTTAGGCATCAAGTTTTTACATTAATTTTCCTCAAGTCAGCCTCTGCTGTAAATCAGTTTTTTACATTTTGATTTTCTTTATTCTGTTTTCAAAATAAATTTTAAAAATATAAGGTCAAAAATAAACAAAACATCTTCCTGATTAGCCTCAATGCAATGTCCATACAAAGCACAACATAAAAGAGATTAGTGTGACTTGTGCCGCTGGCATGACTCTGCCCCACAGCCAGCACTGTCTCATACCCCCGAACTGTCGTGGATCTGGTGGGGCAGTCTTCATTTTGGGCTTGTGTCTCACCATCCCAGGTTGGTTCTCTTGTGTCCTCAGACACAGGGGCAGATTAGGCAATAACCCCCTTCCCTTCTTACCTTTTGTAGGGCGGGGGGATCTTTGCTGCCATCCCTGGTGGTCCAGTGGTGAGTGAACTCTAGCCTGCGGTACTGGGGATGAGTATAATAGTGTTATATGGATTTTCTTCACATATTGCTATGTACCAGAGGTGTGTATCTATCTATCTATCTATCTATCTATATATATGTTATAAGAGTACAATAAAGAATAATTGCAAAACATACAAATTAATATATAAACATGGCAAGGTAATTCACTTCTAAGTGTCAGGATTCAAAGTAAATTTTACATTTTAGGCCAAAACAGTCAAACTGGAAACATAGCTTATTTGGAGACTGTTTCTTTGAACTCCCAACAATTCAAACTTTAGTGAATAACCACATAGGTTTGCCAGACAAGCTTTTATATGGAAAATAAGGACATACTCCGGTAGAACACAAAATCAATGGGTATCCTGGTAGTGACTTTTCTAGGAAAGGGGGAATAAAATAAAGCAGGTGTTTATATCTGGATATAACATTATGTTAGATACAGAGAAACAGAGCACATGATTTTTTGTTTATTTTTTAACAAAGGGCCACTCCAGACACTGTCTTTGAGGAGGCCCTCCATGAGCCAGCAGGGAATTCATTAGATTTGTTTGCATGGCCCTGTGCCCATGTGAGGCGATGCAGGGCAGTGACAAGCAATGTGACAGCCTGACACTGCTCTCTCTCTCTCTCTGCAGTTTCCTCCAATGAGAGGAGCTTGGCGTGAGTGCTGACATGACATCACTTCCTCTTCCTCATCAGGCCCCACTCGCTAGGCAGCTGCAGGTCTGCCCAACTCCTGCTCCTGTTTCCTGTCCCTCCCAGGTAGGACTAAAATCACACCTCACCCTCTTCCTGGCCTACCAGTGCTACCTATGCTCCCATCACTCCAATCCTGCCTCCGATCTCAACATCATTCTCTTCCATCTCCATCCAACCATCACTCCAATCCCTTTTCCCTGGACTTCGCATCACTACAATTCAGGGCCGGACAGAGGAAAAAAAAAAAAAGTCCAACCCGGCATTTTTTATAAAATCTGCTCAGTGGGAGAGGGCGGGGCCCAGGGTGTGTGTTTTAGTGCTCTTCCAGGGCAGACCATGCACAGAGTCCTGCTAAAAAGCTCTACCAAGAGAAAGGGCTCTGTATTTGTCCTGTGCAGCACAAGCAAATGTAATAACATGCGTGCACTGCATCTGCTTGTGACTTGTCTCTGGTGTCCCCATATGTGGCTTACAAGAGGACAAAAGGCCAGAAAAGTGCATGTGAGTGGAGGCTGCTTGTGGGATTGCATGTGTGTAGAGTGAGCTGTTTGTGGTATGGTGTTTGTGAAAATAGGTCAATTTCAGTTGTGTTGTGTTTGCGGTGTAATACTCGTGGCTAGAGGCTGTAGTGTGTGTCTAAGGGCTGTAGAAAGTGAGAGAGAGTGTGTGTGTGTATGTTTGTGTGTGTGTGTGTGTGTGTGCGAGCATGTATAAGATGCTGTAGTGCGTGTGTATAGGGGTCATGGTGCTTATAGGAACTAGTGTGTGTAGGGGCAGTGGACAGTGGGGTTAGGGAATGTAGTGTGGGGCAGTGTACAGGGGATCTAAAGTGTATGTAGAGGATACAGAGAGTTTATAAGGGCAGTAGCGTGTTAGTCAGGAATGCAGTGTGTTTGTGGGGGATACAGAGTGTAAAGGCTTTAACAGTCTTCAGGGGATGTAGTGTGTGTAGGAGTTGTAGTGTGTGAGGGGAGCAATGTGTGAATGTGTTTGGGGTTTGAGAGGGACGCAACTTAATGTGTGTATGTATATATTTTATTTTTATTTAAAAAAAATATTTTAAAAAACTTTATATCCCACCACCCTTCTTATCTTTGGATAGGGAAGGGGACATTGAAAACCCTTGTGGTATTGAGTAACACTACTCAGCAGCTCCTCCATTGAATTGGACCATCACAGAGAAGGCCATGCCTCCTTAGTTCTGTCACCTGTGTAGGTTTTGGTGAGCAGCGCCATCCTTGGTGCTGTATCAAAGCAAGTAAGTAAAAAAAAAAAATGTTTTTTTAAACCTTTCAATGCTGAATAATGCTATAACATTAGGTTTACAAATTTGTATTCCTAGTGTTCCTTTAAAGGGCCACTAAAGGCACCCAGACAACTTTATCTCAGTGAGGTGTCTGGGTGGAGTGGTTCTTCTTGTTTTTAACCCTCCAATGTAAAGCATTGCTGTTTAGTAGAGACAGCATTGCTAACATTACAGGGTTGAATATACCTCTATGGGTTGTCTACCTCACACCTAACTTCTAATACGAGCGCAGCGCTGCAGTGCACTCGCTTTTAGTTCCCAATCTTCTCTATTGGGTTAGACTTTTAGAAGTGTCTGTTTGATGTTGCTGGAGGCAGGTCGATCAGCTGCATGGATTAAATCTCAGTGCTGGAAAAAAGATATGTAAAAACTTTTCCCCCCAACTTTTATTTAGATTAAAGGCGCATGTGCTGAATCTAAATAAAGAGAACACTATAGCATTAGGAATATGAGTTTGTATTTCTAATGCTATAGTGTCCCTTTAAGAGCTTACTCACGGTTCTTGATGCTTCTCCATGACTCAGAGTACCTCAAACAGCACTGTGAGCTCCAGAATTGCGATGGAGCTCCTAAATTGATTTGCACAGAATAAAGCAAGGCTTGACAAATTTGCTTGGAATCTAGGAGCCAGCTAAAAAATGTAGGAGTCAGGTTTTTCAACGTCAAAAATACTATTCTTTATATATATAATATATTATATATATATATTATATATCTTGTCCCTGTATGCTTTTCAATGGAAAAACTGACTTTTCGACAAATGTTGTTTATATTGATACCTGGTAACACTTGTAGTTATAGTCACTCAGACAGTCTCTAGAGGTGCTTCCTGGGTCAATGCTGCACAGTGTGCAGCACCTACATTAATACTCTCCATAGGGATGCATTGATTCTATAAGGAAGAAGTTGATTGGTGGTGTGGTGTTTTGCCGCACATTCTCAATAGTCTCCCAATGCTTTCCTATGATGATCTCAGCCATAGAGGTGGGGCCAACTGCAGCTTCATTAGCACGGCGTGGGGAAAAGGTGAGTAAATACATCTTTCCCATGTGATTGGAAGGGGGAAGCAGGGCTGTCTTTAAGGAGGGGCAAAAGGGGCAGCTGCCCCGGGCCCAGTTACTACTGGGGGCCCTAAGGCAGCTGCCCCATGGGCCCCCTGCGGCACCTGAGGTAATCAGTGGCCACAGCCCTTTAATACTGCTCTGGACTGGCCCGGGCCCCTGTTATATGAGGGGTGGCTGACTACATACTCACAGCTAGCCCCCTCACATACTGCCCTGTGAGTCTCTTTGTTTCCTGGGCATGCTGGGAGGAAGTGGGGTCAGATTGCTTCCTCCCAGTAAGAACTGATCACTTCCTCCTCAGTGCCGCTGGGGAAGAGGCACACACCACATGGAGGAGGATGCAAGCATTGTGGGGGAGAGGGACTGAGAAAGCTGATGGCAGACTCCCATCAGCCTGGGCCAGCAAGCTCTCACTGAACACCAGGGAAGCCTTTCTGTACCCTAAAGGTAAGGAGACAGGAGGGTGGCTAAATATGTTTTGTTTTTTGTTTTGCTAATTTCTGATATCACTTTTATTTAAGTGTTGGTGTTTGTAATGTAACACACAGGGAATAAGTACATGTTAAAAATCCTAGAAGAACCTGACAGTTCCCTATTAAATATAAAGTGTTATCAAAGGCTGTACACCATTTTCAAATGTCACTTTTGCCAAATTCTGGACCAGGGTATGTAAGAACAGAGTTGAGACATTATATTGGCCAAGGTTGCTGGGAGTTGCTGTCCAAGAGCTGCTAGAAGGCAGAGATTAAAATATGTAAATGTACACATATATATGTGTGTATCTGGCTGTGTTTATGTCCTTGTGTGTATCTGGCTGTGTTTATGTCCTTGTGTGTATCTGGCTGTGTTTGTCTGTGTGTCAGTGTTTCTGTGTGTATGTATACCTCATACACCTGTATGTGCACCTGTGTGTGTGTTTCGGTGTGTGTGTAAGTGTGCATCTGAGTGTGTGGTAATGCATACATCCCAGCATTTTAATGCCAACACAAATACACTCCTACATTCCATCACTAGCACTGTACACATATACACCCCTGCATTTATACCTTTATGTATGTGTGTATTTGAGTGTGTGTGTATATACCTGTGTCAGTGTGTGTGTGTGTGTGCCAGTGTGTGTATATCAAAGTGCTTGTATCTGTGTGTCAAAGGGTGTGTATCTGAGTGTGTGTGTGTGTGTGTGTGTGTGTGTGCCAGTATGTGTCAAGGTGTGAGCATGTGTCAGTGTGAGCATGTGTGTATCTGCGTGTTAATGTGTATGTGTATATGTGTTATAGAAATCACACAACATGCAAACAGACCCCTGCAAACACAAACATTACAAACACACAAGTTTGCTGAAACACTAATACTACACACAAATGTACACATGTATTTAAAAGACAACACTACATCCAAACACCCCCCTGCATGCAAATACAAACATTACATGCAAACACATTCCTGTATTAAAACGCTAAAATTATATACAAACACCAACTCTACACACAAAAGTACACCTGCATTTAAAAGCTAACACTACAAACAATCACACATCCCTGCATTAAAATGCAAACACTACACACAAGTACACCACTGCATTCCAATGGTAACAGTACATACAAATACACTCCTACATGCACACATACACTCTATACAATAACATGCTGACATTCATTTGCACAAACACTGCTCAAAAATACAACCCTGCAAGGATGGTAGATCCCCAGATGGCATAGCATCGCAGGAGTTGTATGACAGATGGGGATCTATCTTTTCTTTACTCTTGTGCTACAGGGCAGGCCTGAATTTTTTTTTGTTGCACCAAGGCACTCTCTACATTAGTTTCGCCTCTAGGTTGGGGTGGAGGGAGTGATTGCATGCCCAGGGGGCCCAAACAGATGCTTGCCCAGGGTCCAATCAATATTAAAGATGGCCCTGGGGGGAAGGTCACCTAAACATACACACTCACTGAGAGACACACACACACACACTGATTTGATAAACACACTCACTGACAAAAGACACACATTGACACAGAGAGACACATGGATAGACACACAAACCGTCAGACACACACACACATACTGCAACACTCACACTAACTTTTTTTTTTTATTATTTAAATCCTCCCAGGAAAGCATGAGGATGTCAAGCGTCATTTCACTGAGTTAGTTAACCTGTGTGAAACAGTCTTATTCCTGTAGCATAAACATTGCAATTTCTCTGAATGTTTTACATTGCAGGGCTAAGTGGACAGGGACACTGTACCCAGATACATTCAATGAGATAAAGTGGTCTGGGTGCCAATAGTGTCCCTTTAAAGGGGAAATTTCTATTTTCTGTAAATTACACCATCAAAGGGAAAACAGTTACTTCCCAGGATTTCTTTTAATAATATGCTTATATGACCATATAATTAATATGTATTTGTGAGGTGTGAAAAATAAAATTGTAATGTAGAAAAAAAGTTAACATGACAAGTTTTATGACAGAGAAGTGAGAAAACATAGGAAATCACTTGTAACCTCTGTGTGCTTTTTATGTTATGCTTCATTTTCTTTTAGATGTACAGTATATTAAAAATTAAGTTACTGACATCACTATCCGGTTCAATCCCAGTCAAGGCACACATAGCATTGTATCTACTATCTTTCTTTACAGATTGATGGGTCCAAATGGCTGAGCTTGTAACAATAATTGACAGAGAGCCATAGTGAAAGTGTTCTTTTTCAGCATATAAGTAAATACAGTAGTGTGAATTTCTACATTTTATTTTATTTTTCAGACCTAACAATGAATATTTGCTAAACATAAAGAACATGCAAACATAATATGAAAGGTCCTGGGAATTGACAGGTCCCCTTTAATAAAAGCAAGTAAAGTGGATATTACTACTAATGAAAGGTAAGAGTAGATTAGTTTGGACAATATAAAAGGTTACTAGAAAGTATTCTGCAAGTATGTGAAACCTAATCTAGCATATGCAAAAAGTGCATGCCATAAGGATGTAAACTGTGTACAATAAAACAGGTCAGCGCTATTGAATAGAGGTTCTAATGGAAAGGGAGCTCGGTAACCTCTAATGAGAAATACGTTTTTTCCCAGAACTAGAATATTACATATAGTTTTTAATAATATAATTTAGATAAAGGGTTAAAAAAAAAACACCTTTATTTACTCACTCAATGTAGCAGTACTTACCCGCTCCACTTGCCAGCACCCCTGCACCTACACAAGCCACACGCAGCTCAGTCACTCCACATGCTGAGCGGGCATCAACCGCTACGGCCCGCCGTGCATAATTACGAGCACTGCTTCCAGCACAAGCACAAATCTTAGTGGGGAAAGAGGAGCCCCAGATAGTTTGAGGCTCCTATTGGCCTGCGTCATTCCAGCACCCTCATGCACGCAAGGTTTGGGGACACAGGCATGATGTGGACCAATCACAGATAACTTAAGGTTTTTTAAACCTCCATGGCCCTGTGTACTGTGCTCTATTGTGGTTTCTGTCCCAGACACCACAATATGCTTCCTTGTTCTCTTGTATTGTTGTTCTGGTATTGACCTTGCCGTCATTCTGCCTCTGCGTTTTGCTTTAACCCTTTCCTGTATTGTTTGCCTGTCTGACTGATTACCGTGTACCTGACTCCGTCTAGTTATAATTTTCGCTGTCTCTCTGTTACTTTAACCTCGGTTAGGATCTTGACTACGCTTTTTCTTGTACGACGTTATGTCCGGTCATATGTTTTTTCCCTGTCTTGTCCATTGCTGTCCTGAACTCTGCGTGTTGGGGTATTACACCGTGACACCTGATTCCAGCGCCGATGTCCTTTGGTGCTGGGTCATCGCTCTGCCTCCTCTGACGTCATCCAACGGGGAGACCTAATGCGCAAGCGCAGCAAGAGCTGGAAGCGCATTAGGCCCTCTACATAGGAAAGCTCCCAGAAGCGCCTCTTGTAGCTGTGTGGTAGATAGCCACTAGAGGCTCTCTTAGTACTGCAATGTAAACATTGCAGTTTCTCATAATCTGCAATGCTTTACATTGCAGGACTAAGTGGGACTAGGACACTGCACCCAGACCACTTCATTGAGATAAGGTGATCTGGGTGCCTATAGTGTCCCTTTATATTACTAATAAAAGTTATGTTTTATCACTATATGCAATATTTTAGTTCTCTTAATTACATGTAACTCTTGGTGATGAACCCAGCACATTCTTATGCAAGGTGTTTGACAACCAATAGTCTTTAAGAATATATAAAGAAAAAAAGGTTTTATGTACTTTTTTCCAGCGCCATGTCTCAATCCTTGCTGCCTTCTCCTGCAATGTAATATTGTCTGCTGCCTCTTTTACAGCTTGTTGTCCAATCAAATGTTTCTCATAGAAAATCATTGCAGATGAGAAGTGCAGCCGCATGCACTGCAATCACCACTCTAGTCCAATCAAATACTTCTTATAAGGAAACATTGGATACAGTGCTTTCATACGAGCAGCTTTTGATGATATTTGACGTCCTCGCGGTTGTTGAATATGACATGACTGTAAAACTTGGTTGTTGCAGCGGAATCACCTCTAGTGGCTATCGGGAAGAAAACCGCTAGAGTTGTGTTTAACCCTGCAATGTAAACAAAACAGTTTCTACAAAGTGGCAGTGTTTATTACTACCAGACATATTATCCCAGAAACAATACACAGACCACTTCATGAAGAGATTAAGTAGTCTTGATGCCTTTCGTGTTCCTTTAAATAGTTAACTATTACATATAAAAGGATGATCAAACTAAAACTCAGATTTTAGGCTTAAAAAGTTAATTTAGTACCACCGTGGCCCTGGTCAATCTGATATTACCCCATACAGGCCCAGGTGAAAATTATTCACTTAGAGTACAACAAAGAAATACAGTAAAAAACTGTATTGAAACCATCTAGAAGTTTCTCCATATTGTTTGTCAATATAGATAATGTAATCTCCATTAAGATACAGAATCTTTATTTTGAACCATTTAATAATTCAAAAAGGCTAATACCAATGGTTGGCCCTGGCACTCACACAGGTACACAAAAATAAAAATGCACATTCTTATATACATACAAATTTACATATACATAAATGTGTATATAGGTATAAATATACGTTACCATACATTTAAATTTGCACTTTCACCGTCTGGGGACTTATGTGCAAAAGAATTCGCAAAGACCTCCAATGGTGACATCGCCGCTGGGGGATTCAGGGAAGGGTGAGTTCTACTTACCTTAACTTGTCACTCGCTCATGTGACCATCTTCCTCTGGCGGGTCCGCTTTAGCACCAGGAGCCAACGCGACTGCTGTACATGCGCAAGCGTACAGAATTGAGGTTTATGGAGGATCCTTCAGGATCCTCCATTGACAGAGCCAATTTAATCTCTGCCCAGTGTCTAGAGGTGTCAGGCAGAAGAGATATAGTAGTCCCTAATTTGTCTCAGTATATTTCTCGTCTGGGTTGGAATTACAGCACAGTCAAAACGAGTATTTCATAACCATTCTATATTTATGAAATATTCACTTTTCAGCAGGTGGTGGTGGTAAGAGGGGGAGGGGGGTAATGCTTTATTTCTTGGATACAGCCATATCTGATGAGCCTTCAGCAATGTAATGTTTAAACAGAGATACAATGTAGCATTGTATGATAATAACGCCTGTTAGGATGGAATCACATGTGTAACTAGTGAGGACACTCCTGCTGCCATACATGTGCCTCGCCCTGAGAGCTGCGGGGGATATTCCTGGGCGTTGTACTGATTTTACAGCCTGAGAGTAAGGCGAGCACTGAGTCAATGTTTGGGAATGGAGGGGGCGGGTGACCGGCCTGTCAGTGATGTCAGCCAATGGGTGGGAGGAGAGGTGTAGTAGGAGGAGATCGGTGAGTCTGGAGACAGAATGGGAAAAAAGGGGTCGGGCAGAGATCATGAGGACTACTGTAAACACACAGCCAATGCAATCCAGACAGAGCAAGCATCGCATCAGCTCCCGGAGCAGCCTGTCTGCAGCCACAGCCCTGCCAGGTGAGTGTGTAGCCTGTCTGGCAGACAGTGGTCGCCCAGTGACAGCCTGCAGGATTCCATGCTGAACTCTGGATCAGATAGGGGTATATAGCAATCCGTGCAATGGGTAGATCTGCTGGAAGGAAACTTTTTGGCTTGTGCCTGTTGTAACGCTCTATAGAAGGGGGTGTGTGTCTGCATGCCATATACTGTGATGTATAGGGGATGATGTATACACAGTAATGCTGGGGCAAAGTTCTAGAAAGTAGAGCTGTCACCTTGGAAACCAATGGAATGTTAATGCTAATTACCCCACTTTTAGGACTTTGCACCATAATTTCTCTTAATACATAGCCTCCAGTGTACTCTGTATCGGTCTTCTATCTGTAAGTAGCTTGTGGGCAGTTTTGTATCGATATTGTTACCATGATGTATGTGAGATCAGTGTTTCCTAACACTGCAGGTTGGTGTGATCTATGCAAGATGGAATATGGAGACTTTTAATAAATAAAATCATATGGTAAACGTCTCAATTTATAGTCTCTCTTACCCCCGATTTTTGTGATGTGATGGGCAAAAATAGTTCACAGTCACTAGCTAGGTATGCTATGCTCTTCTTGTATGACTTACAGTAAAACGAGTGTTTGGAAAATCAATCTATTTTGGGATTATATGAGTTGTATTATTGTATTTTTTTTGTTGGTATTGTTATTTTTTATCTAGGGTTAAGCTTATTAGCTTTGCATATATTGGTAGTATTTTATTGTAAGTGGATTCAAAACGAATTGCAAAATCAATAATGAGCCATTTACATTATTTGTATCTTCAGTGGAGAAAACAATTCAACATTTTTCTTTTTTTTTGTATGTAGAAATAATGTAACACTTTTTTGGGATTTTAACGGATTAATATTTGGTGTGTACTATTTGCCAGCATGATAACAAAAATCTATCCAATCCTAATGATGTGCTTTTACTTTATCAATAATGATGCATTGCATTGTGTGTGTATGTGTGTATGTATATGTGTGTGAAAAAAGTGCTTCTGATCATCTGCACTGTATGCAGTACTTAGAAATAAGGTTCTGCTACTCTGTTGTAGTGACAGCCATCACAAAAAAATAAACAAATTGAAATATTTCTTTGTTAATCTTTTAGGATATTATATTCTTTGTGATAAAGTAAAATACGATATGTCTGGTAAATAACGTGTTTCTGATTGCTCTAATATATGTACTTTATGAGATAAGTTACATTACATGCTGCAGCTATGGGCATGTGATATTATGAAATATTGTACAGCATATGATATAGCTTAAAGCGTTACTTTATTACACTAATGGACATGTTATATCAGAATGTAAATATCAGGATATTCCCTGCAGTAGTGTATTCACTTGGCATTGCATTAGTGTTGATATATGACAGAGCTTAAAAGGGAGTGGCGATTTTTTTCTTTACAAACTGAAGATATCTCAATTGCTGAGAATGGCTTATTAATGCTCAGGCCTAATACATGGGGAAAAAAATTACTGCTCTTGAAACAGCTATAATGTAAACAATGGCAGAGTCCTAAAGGACTTTAATGATTATTCGGAAATCTGCTATTGGCATGTATTTTGCAAAACATTTGTTTTTTTAAAGGCTGTTATTAAAGGGACAATTTAGGCACACGGACCACTTCAGCTCATTGAACTGGTCTGGGTGCATATTCCCAAGTCCCTTAACCGTTGAAAGGTAATTATTGCAGTTTTTAATTAACTGCAATAATTACCTTAATGGGTTAACTCCAACTCTAGTGGCTACCTACCAGACATCCACAAGAGGGACTTCTGGGTCGTTAGGCGACCTTTGGCCCCCTAACTAATGGTGTATGTACTTACACTGTGCATGAGGACATCCAGCCACACCTGAAACCCAATAGGGAAGCATTGCATAATGCTTTCCAATGGGGCTGTTCTAAAGCATGCGCATTAGGTCTCTCCCACTGGCTGACTACGGCAGGGGTGGAGCGAAGTCGGACCCCGAACCAGGGCCAAGGGACATCGGTGCTGGACTCAAGTGAGTGACAGGCTTTTTAACCCCAGCTTCACCACAGGGGGTGGGGGTGGGGAGCACTATAAAGAGATATAGTGCCAGGAAAACAACTTTGTTTTCCTGGCACTATAGTGTTCCTCTAAAGGGACATTACAATGTACCATAACTACTATGCTCTTTAAATAGATTATAGGGCAAAGGTATTTTGTTTCTGTCTCATCTATGTCTGGAAAGAGGAAAGAAAAAAACAACTGTCTGTACCCTGACATCACGGGTGAATGTTTCAGTTTTCTTGACTGTGCAATTACATTTATGGCATGAGATGCCAACCAAATACTGATTGATACAACTTACTTATTACCCACTCAAGCCTTGGTGCCTGTTATAGGAATCCAGCAGATGACATATACAATAATCCTTTAAAGGGTTACTCTAAGAACCATGACCACTTCAGTGATTTAAAGTGGCCATGATGCTTGACGACTGTATGTGCAGTGTTTCTATATGAAATGCAGCACATGCGGAGTTTAACCTATTTGCTGCCAGAGGTGTAACTCCATCTCTGTCAGGATCATTGGGGAGTTATTAGCCAGCCCAGAACAAGAATTCCAGGCTTGCTAATGCCAGTTATGTGCAGATTTATATGTACAGAGTTGGATTAGAGTGGATGTTGGAAGCATTGCAGCAGAGGAGACCAGGCTCCTTGCCTGGACACAGGAAATAGGGCAAATCATTGCAAAAAGTTTTACCCAATTAGCAAGAAACAGCTCCAGGGTACTGCTTCCATTTTACCACTACAGGAACATTGATGCATTGATCTTTATGAGGAGATGCTAATTGACCAGAGCTGGGTTTGGCTTGTGCTGGTTCTGGCCCTGCCGCACTTCCTTGGCAATGTCAGTCAATCCAATGCTTTTCTATAGGAAAGCATTGTGATTGGCTGAGAACATAATTTCTGCCAAGGGGGCAGATCAGGGGCAGAGCCAGAAGCAGCAGACTGGAATAAAGGTAAGGTTTTACCATATTTAAGGTGGTAATGGGGGGCCAGATGGCATTTTTAACACTGAAATGTCAGGAATACATGTTTGTGTTCATTACCCTATAGTGTTAATTTAAACAGTCCTGTAAAACTACCAAATGGCATCTGATATGTTGTTAAAACATTTTGTTTCCCCTAGTAAATGTAGGAGTTACCACTTCTTTATTGTGCTGCAATGTGGATAGAACAGGTTTGGGACAACGAGCTAGCTTGATGGCATAGTGGCTTCTTTCTGGTCCTGTCTTACTAAGATTGTAAATATGCATTAATCACATAAACCGACTTGATCTACATGTTGATGCTCAGCCACCTCACCTTTTCACATGTTGCAGAATATTTTGTGACATGTTGTTCCATTAGAGCCTGCATATTATACCAGGCTATTTGATCAACTGATGCTTACCTAATGTTTATCCTTTATTGGTCTCATGAACTTTTATCCTATTTGGTCTGATGAACTACTGATCGATTTCCAGTTAGACGGTTATTCTACAGATATAAGCTGCACTCCCTAAGCTGAGTTAGTTGCTCTGTAAAATGCAGGTTGAAATATTACAGATCTCCCAATTTATTGGATAATCTTTTAGTTACAATAGTCTTCTCTTGTTTTCTCTTTTTTTCAAAATTGCAAATTTTACCAGGATTTTAAGTGTCAACTACTGTTTACTTATTTATTGGTTAGGGAAATTGCATATTAAGTATTATAGCTGCTTTTGTAAATTGATTGTTATCACATAGGTGTGGATAGTTCCTATTGCATTATTTTGTATCACTTACTGTAACAAGTGTCTAACTCAAAATTTGACTTTTCTGTTATTGTTTAACATGACTATCATTGTCAGTGGTGATCCTTAGTCATAGGATAATGAATACTCAGTAAAATAACTATTATCTGACATGCTGTGAAAAAGACATTCAAGCTGTCTTGCCTGTGCTTTGCCAAGGGAGGTGGGAACACAAAAAAACCTTATCAAACTGTCATAAATCTTAAATTATAGTTGTATGATTTGTGTATATGGTTCCTGCGTTAAAAGCTTTAGTTCCAATATCCTGTTTTGTCAGTACAGCATGCAAACTGTCTGCAATGTTATAATAGCATTTTTTAAATGGTTACGTGGTTATTGCTGTGTGTCATTTGAAAATGGCAGGGTGACTTTTTTTTGTAAACAATAAACTTTTTCTCAGCAGTGTGTGCTAAATTAAAGATTCCACTTTTATTTTCTATACATATTTGCTGTGCTTTTATGTGCTCGGCCACAGTACCAATTAAGCCCAGAAATTTCTGTGTGTTTTGGGTTTGATCAAAGTTTAGGATGAGAATTGTGTGGCTATATCTGGATGCACATACCAAAAAGCAAACATAAACTAGCAGTAACATGTATAGCTTTGTTTTGCTTGCCAAAACGGAATTTATCATCTACAACGTCCATGTGACATTGAACCCTATACAAACAACAATATTTGTTTCTAACATCTAGGAACCATGCTAGCAGCATAATTGACAAATACATTTTTTTAAGTCACTGCTGCTATAAGCTTGCCCTCAGCTGAGATACGGCAAAGGGGAAATCCAACAAGTGCCTGTTCTGTTACCATTCTAAAAATGAGCAGGCACACACAACAAATCAGGAAAAGTCCAGAGTGTTGCACTCTTCATTCACTCAGAAATTAAGAAAGAACCGGGCACTGAAATGGACTAAAGCTAAGGTAGATTTATTGAAGCATACCATGCAACTTTTCGGCTGACATAGTGCCTTCTTTCAGTTCACATGGACTTATAACCTAATTTAAGGTGTGACTGTCCCCTATCTATTTTGAGGATATGGCTGTCTAGTTAGTCCTAATAAAAAAAATAAATCCTTAAATTTCCTGAGTTATATACCGTGATTTGGTTAAACTTTGCACAGCTCAGAAATCCAGCATTCATGTGACTTAGATGACAGCAATTTCAAACCGATTTCATAAAGTATAGGTAATACTTGACACTCTTTAATTGTTATCATAATGAACTGAAAAAATCTTTAAGACATGTTCTTTACTGTAGGAAAACCTAGATGCATTTATGTATTGTTGCTGTGATATGCTAAAACGCAATCTAGCTAGCCATTTTTTTTTCTTCAGAATACTAGTTCCTAGTTCCAAAAGTGGAAAATTTAAAAAAAATTATATCTGTTTTCCTGTATTTAATTAAAATCAGTATTCCTTTATGAATACAAAGTACTCTTAATTCTAGTGCTGGGAATAATACCTCTAAAGAAATGTTAACATTTTGTATTTTGTTTTTCATTTCACTACAATGCAATGGTTTAATTATGTGTGTATATATAGCTAATGTAGCCAAATTACTGGATTTACACATTTTCTGTGTTTTTATTTGACTGAGCTACTCAAATTACTGGACACAGATTTTTGGAAACCATATAAGAACCATAAAAAACTTTTTTTTTCTCCCTCCTCTTAAAGGTACACTATAGTGTCAGGAATACAGACATTTATTCCTTACAAAGTACTGGAATGCCTTCCCTTCTGTGCAGATTAAAGTGGCACTGTCACCGCCTTGGGAATTTGTCAAATTTGCTAACACACCCGACCGTGACATCGCCACTGGAGTCCCGTGGTGGGGGAGGGAGGGATGTGCAGGTAAAAGTGAGATTTACTTACCTGAACCTGTCCCGGGAGCAGCCGTCCTGATCTGGCGGGTCCTTTTCCAAGACTTTTGTGAGTACGGCATTTAGGTCTATGGAGAATCCCTCAAGAGAGTCCCTTCTTTGTCTTAATATATCTTTTGAATGTGAAATTCCAACAGTCAATCTGAGTATATCATACAGGTTACATTTTTATTAAATATTATTCTTTTAATATAGGGGGTGAGAGAGCCGCTGTAATATGCACCAGACACAAAAGGCTCTTTTGTAGGCAGCTCAAACTCTTATTTATGTGTCAATTTTTAAACATATATATGTGCTGTATTGTATGATTTAGCCTTTTTGGGTGGTCTTCACTGCCAAGGTTTGGTAAGTGTAGCGCATTCAGTGATTCTGCTGCATGATTCATGGAAATTGGAGAACTTATTTTATTTATTTTTTTAATTTGACAAAGAATAAACATAATAAGCAAGTTGTCCATTTCAATTAGGCTTCATAAAACTCTGATTCACCTCTTTGGTATGGCCTACAGCGAGCCCTGAAGAAATATGTTCAGCTCTCCTTGAGGCAGGGGATGGTTACACACTTTTTCTATTACTTGCTAGATGATGGCAGGATTAACTGTCAGAAAAAAAGATCTGTTCTCATAAAATAATATAGCCATTTATTGAAAATTGTAAAATCAGTATTTATAAAAGTAGTCTGGTAATCATTTTTTGCTCAGACTGGGGGCATAAGCACATTATTACACTATTTGTCAGGATCAATAAACCCCTTTCTTTCTTGGAGGGCTAATGCATTCTGCATTACTGCTATCTCTTCTGAATAAAAGATGGATATAGTTCTAGAAGATGTGAAGAATTTAAATTCATTTTCTTTCTTTTACAATATAATTGCAGATTTTAGATAAATTGTCCTCTCCAGATTTATTTCTATAATCCTATGAGGTATGTTAGTTTCAAAGACTAGATCCATGGGAAAGTTTGGAAAAATGCAGTGCGCACCAGCTTAAATATTCCCATATTTAAATGAATTGCACATCTACTGTGATGTTGGTATTTTTCATCATACATGTTTGCACAATGTTTTTTGTGTGGTTTATTTAGACATCTATTAAGTAGGCAGCATTTCGATACCCATTAGAGTTGTGTATTTTTTTGTTTTTGTTTTTTTCCTGTAAGATAGGCATCACTTGTTGAAAAATTTTCCATTTGTAGAATGGAAAATGTTTCAACAAGTGAATGGCTGAATGAACATTACCAAAATATATTGTGGAGTGTTATTGAGATTTCACAAGTGATTAATGGAACACTATAGGGACAGGAACACAAACATGTATTCCTGACCATATAGTGTTAAAAACACCATCTACCCCCCTGGTCCCTCCTTGACTCCCTAAATATAATAGAATCTTACTTTTACTCCAGTCTGCTGCTGCTGACTGTGCCCCTGATCTGCCTGCTTGGCTGACATCATCAGAAGTGATTCTATCAGCCAATCACAATGCCTTCCTGTAGGATTGACTGAGAATGCCAAGGAGGCAGGTCAGGGGCAGAGCCAGCACAAGCCAAACACAGCCCTGGCCAATCAGCATCTCATTATAGAGATACATTGAATCAATGCATTTCTATGAGGAATGTTCAGTGTCTCCATGCAGAAGGTGGAAACACTGAATGTCAGTCACACTGTGTAACACACTGTCCCAGGAAGTTCCTCTAGTAGCCATCTGACGAGCAGCTAGTGGAGTTATCCCAACCTGCTGCTACTGGCTCTGCCCCTGATCTGCCTCCTTGGCTGACATCATCTGAAGTGATTATCTCAACCACTCACAATACTTGCCCATAGGAAAGCATTGGATTGGATGAGATTGTCAATTCTGATAAGCTCAGCCAAGGAGGCGGGCTGTGAGCGGAGCATCTCTATGCATCTCTATGAGGAAAATTCATTGTCTCCATGCAGAGGGAAGCACCTGTAGTAGCCATCTGGGGAATGGCCTAGGCTGTAATGTAAGCACTACCTTTCTCTAAAAAAAAAATTGTTTTTAGCAGAAAGCTTGAAGGGAATGAGTCTGCCCACCAAAACAAATACAATAAGCTCTAGTTGTTCTAGTGACTATAGTGTCCCTTTAATAAAACTGACAAATTTTAATTACGCAATTTCACCCCATGTGTTGACCATATTCGCTATTTAATTCATCATTTTTATTCATTCATTTGTTTCCTTTTTATTCAAAATGTATTCGTGGGGTAATAGTAACTTAGCTCAGGGTTTAGATGTAATCTGAAAACTGTCATTTTGGGGTCCAAAAAATATCTCTCCCCTCTCTCTTATTCCTTGCATTCATGATGTCTTTTTGGTACATTGTTTAGTGTTTGTTCTTATATATTTATGTTTAAGGACTGAACGGGCTTGTTTTTTTCTGATACAACAATGTGAGGTGTGGAAGTGGGACAGCTAGGCCAGTCTGTCGACAATGGATGCATGTCTAAGTCTGCCATGTGTGCACTGCAAGTGGAAAGACAGGTGCTCTTGCTAGCTCAACTCAGGGCAAACCGTGCCTAGCACACTCTTGTAGAGCTCTGCCCATGGTGTTTATGGATTGAGGTCAGTGGCCAGTTGCCCCGTTGCCCCCCCCCCCCGAGATTCTCCCATGCCGGCTAATGCAGGGCTGGCATTGTCCAAGTGCCTGCCCTGCCATGTGCCTGCGGACCGAGGAGGGAGATCAGAGAGATCAGAGATCTCCCTCCCCAGTCCGCAGGCGCATTGCTGCCAGCCGACAGGGGAGGGAGGGAGAGAGGGCACGGGAGCTCAGCCTGCAGCTCCTCCGGGTCCTACCCTCGCGAGCACGGAGCATTGCCACGGTTGCCCTGGAGCTACGGGCTAGAGTTCACTCTAACCACTGGAACCACCAGGGATACCCCACGGACCACCAGAGATCAAGAAACGTCCCCTCTCCTCCCTCAGTAAAAATAAGGTAGGGGGGACATAAATGTATTTATTTTATTAAATAAAATAAAAAACATTATTAAAAAGCCTCCCTACCCTCCTTCCCCCCCATACACACACTGCCCCCATACACACACTGCCCCACAAACATTGCCCCCCCATACACACACTGCCCCACAAACACTGCCTCACATACACACACTGCCTCACATACACACACTGCACACCCATAGCCACATTGCTCCCACACACATACACTGCACACCCATACACACATTGCCCCACAGACACATACAGTGCCCCCCATACACACACTGCAACACACACACATACAGTGCTCCCTATACACACACTGCACACCCATACACACATTGCCCCACAGACACACTGCCCCCCCATACACACATTGCCACACATACACACATTGCCCCCCATACTCACACTGCCCCCATACACACATGGCCTCCCACACACACAGACAGTGCCCCCACACACACATATAGTGCCCCCCATACACACTCTGCCCCAAACACACATACAGTGCCCCCCACACACTGTGCCCCACATACACACTGTCCCACACACACATACAGTGCCCCCTTACACACACTGCCCCATGCACACATACAGTGCCCCCCCATACACACATACAGTGCCCCCATACACACACTGCCCCAAACACACATACACTGCAAGCCTCACACACACACACTGCAACTCTCAAACACACTGCCCCCTCACATACACACTGCACCGCTCACACACACTGCAGCTCTCTCACACACACACACTGCCCCACACATACACTGCCCCCTAACACACACACTGCAGCCCTGACATACACTGCCGCCCTCACGCACTCACACACACACTTCACCGCTCGCACACACACTGCACCTTTCACACACACTTCACCACTTACACATACTACTGCTCCTATGCCCTATATCCCAGCAGACCCCAGGTAAGTTGTCAAACTGTTCTTAAACGGTTTGACTACTTACTCTGAGATGGGATCCTGGCACTACTGGCACCATAACTACTATACTGAGTTGTAGTGGTTATTGTGCCTGGATTATTTCTTTAAATAATCCACAATTGCCCCTCCCAAGATCAGGCTCTGGATCCGCCACTGATTGAGGTTACTCAGCATGGCGTATGTCTAATGATTCGTTCGTGCTGTTTAGATGTCACTGAGACCAGCTTTCTGATGACACCATTTTAAATGGCCTTACTACACAGTACGACACCAATCACAAAGTTCATAAGTTGTGTTTGTGGACACAAAGAGGTTAAACTGCAGCTGTTAGAGGAACTTGATGCCCCCTTTATTTGATACAGAGATCTTCCTACATATGGTGTTTATCTTAATAACTTTTTATTACTATTACTATTGGATTACATGCATTGTGTTGGTTAATTAGACTGCAAAAGTCACATTTGTTGCATGGGGCAGCAGGGTGGACGGGGTAAACTGGTGGAAAATGGTTTATTTTCATGAGTAATTTAGCTCTTTGCTTAGAGAACCCTCTGCCATATATAATTTACATCTGTTGTCTACAGAAATGTTTATGATAGGTTGGATATGTGGTACTCTATGAAAGAAATGTTCTTTTTCTTTTTTATTATATGTGGTGTTTCCAAAACTGTCTAAGTGAAGGGCTGTGTTTATGTCTGCTATGATGTGGTTAAGATGTTTGGTGTCGAACTTTAAATAGCCTGCATACTTTATGATCATTAAGTTTTTTTTTCCCTTCAAACTTCAAACAAGCAAGTGTTGGCCTCTAATTTCATACCATGGCATGCAGGTTTGCAAAGAAGCTCTAAATGTAGGATTTCAACAGACACGTCTTATAATTGAAGCTTCTTTTTCTAGATCAAAATTGACATTTTGATTCATCTTGAGTCTATACAAAGTGCTGCCACCTGGCTTCCTTTCTACAAGTTTCTTTCCTCAACTGCTTTACCACTCAAAGCACTACACTGCCTTCACATCAAACCAAGAATAAGATTTCAACTCTTGGCTTAAAAATCCCTCCACAACTCCCTCTGATTTCTACCATTAATAATAAGTATATACCCTCTTCAGCCCATGCATTCCTCTTTTATAATTATCTCAACATCTCCTACTAGATGTTAAAAGGTAACTGGCACTTCTCTGTAATTAATTATACCTTATTGATAATCACCTTAACCTTCTTTTCATGAGACATTCTGCTTTCCTTTACATTTTGATTAAAGATTTAGCAAATTACATTACAGTTTCTCTATGCTGGCTGCCAGCAAGCGTAGAACAGAGTTTGTAATAAGGATTGACAGGGATGGAAATGCCCAACTGTAAAGAGGTGTAGATTTTTGACATTTAATTTATTTTCACATCATCTACATATTCTTTAAATATAGGGTATAAGTAAACACACTGGCAACTGACCGTTCCCCTTTAGTTGCATCGAGTACAAGACTTTCTTAGAGCTGCCCTTTGTTTCTTACCACCTAAGTCTTAGGAGACTTTATCTTGCCGTGAAATGTATCTGTCTTGTTGTCTACACTCCCGGTATTGCCACTTCCACAAAAAAAGCCTTAAAGGGTTACTCTAAGAATCATAACTATCACAGTCCACAGTAGTGTTTATGATGCATGGAGTCTAGGACTACCCTTAGCCAGTTCCCTGATGATGGGGCAACCCGTTTAGCAACGGTTTGCAGTCTTACCTGGGTTCCCGCTCCTAATTCCTCTGGTGATGTGCTTTCAACTTCTGCGGAGCTGAACGATATCACCATGCACTCGGCTCACTTACAGCATCACCTTGTTACCAAGAATATGGGTGATCTCATTCTGTAGAACCTGTAGCCGTGTCCACTCTTCTTGATGATCTGGCTAAGGGGGTTGAGGCCTATGCAGAACAGCACTGGACCCCAGGGAAATAGAGACCCCACGCCAGCACTCCCAGCACTGGGTGGAGTGAAATTTAAAAACAATAATAAATTGTGTGTGTTTGTTAAGGAGTTTGTATGTGTGTTTGTCAGTGTGTGTGTGTGTGTGTGTTTGTCAGTTAGAGTGTATGCGTGCTTGTCAGTGAGTGTGTATGTGTGTCTGAATGTGTCATTGTGTTTATCTGTGTGTCAAGGTTTGAGTGTATGTCACTGTGTGTATATGAGTGTGTGTATGTCAGTATGTTTGTATTGGTGTGTGTGTGTGTATGTGCTAGTGTGTATCTGTGTGTCAAGGTGTTTATCTTTGTGTCTGTGTGTATATGAATGTGTGTGTAAGTGTCAATGTTTTTATATGTGTGTCTGTGTGTTAATTATGTACGTACGTACATACGTACGTAGGTGGCATACATACAGCAATCATATGTGCATACATCCCAGCAATTAAACACCATCCCAGCAATCAAACACATATATGTGCATACATCCCAGCAATCAAACACCAACACAACATGCAAACACACTCCAGCAAACACAAACATTACATACAAAAACCCCTGGATTAAAATTTCAAATTTATATACAAACACACCCTTCACTCAAACACTAATACTACACACAAATGTACATCTGCATTTAAAAGCTAATACTACATCCAAGCACACTCCTACATGCAAACACACACCTGTATCAAACCGCTAACATTATATACAAACACCAACTGTACACACAAAAGCACACCTGCTCCTAAGTACTACGACCTGTTTACTATCTGCGCTACGGCGGCCAAACATTTTTGGGGTTCCATGTTGTTAGCGCATTATGTCAAAGGGTTCCACGGGAAAAATTAATTGGTAACCCCTGCTCTACACAATATCTGTGTAAAAAAAATCAAGCCGATAAATTTGAACTGTGGACATTGCACATATTATATTGCATAATATTTTAAAATAACACGATTGTGGAGTATGCACCAATACACTAAACTACTTTAAAAAATGATGGAATGCAATTTAAAGGATATCCTTACACACTGTACAAATTGGGGTTTGGTAGTAACTTGTGTTAAATGAAATTTAAAATACACACATTACAGATATGCATTTTATGTAAGAGAGATGGGTATATTTTTATATGAAGAGCACTGTGACAGCCGTCTGCAGAGAAAGCACTTTTAAGTACCGTTCTGCGATCACAAAATTTTTTTTTTAAAAATTCTTGATTCTTTGAGATGCCAAGATGCATTTGGATGAAGAGTGGCCTTATTTTAACTGGAAATCTTTCAATCAATTGGTCTTGTGCACTTAAACTATTTTGAATGCTATAAATATTGATTTTGATTATGACAAGTAAGAAGTCGCTGTAGCTTTCTTTTTTGACCTTGCTGTTTAAATTGTTTAAATATTTAAAACAGTTAACCAAATGTT
This sequence comes from Pelobates cultripes, assembly GCA_933207985.1. Taxonomy (NCBI): domain Eukaryota; kingdom Metazoa; phylum Chordata; class Amphibia; order Anura; family Pelobatidae; genus Pelobates; species Pelobates cultripes. The sequence goes on along the minus strand of OW240917.1, from coordinate 119,822,424 downwards.
TGTAAGACTGCATCTTGTTAAACAGAATCTATCACTAAAAACACTTTCAAATACACGCGTTGAAAGGAGCGGAGACATGTTGTGTGCCAAAAAGTACACGCAGACCTGCATCTGCTGCTAGCTTGCAACACTAAGTGAAGAGTGTGAGCAGCCTTAAAGTGAACCTGTCAATCTAGTTCACCATTAGCTATAAAAAGGAAGTAAATATATAATTAATTGATAATCTTATTAGTTTTGTTAGGTGTTAGTGTTACTTTGTGCTGCTCCTTCCTCAAGTACCGCTATTTTCCGAGGTCCGTGGGTGTTACGCTGCTGCACCCTCTCTGTAGATATTGGCCCAGCTTGTACACATTTTTTCACTGATGATGCATCATTGCCAGAACACTTAAGACACACATGTTTAAAGCAGGCCCAGGATTGGTTCAAATGTGAATTAAAAGTTTGGATCACATTGACTGATTATGACACTCGCAAATAGGGGGGCACACACAGAGTGCTAAATTATTTTGTTGTTTTATTTAAGTTGTAGCAGTGTATAAAAAAAGTCGTTCTTTCTGTATTTGTATTTTTTATTTTTTTCACCCAATGTTTTTATATAGGCTGATAGTCTTTCATGATATTTTATGTTACTTTGAATGATAAAGAATATACAGGAGGTATAGGATGCAGTAAGAATAGGAATAGTATATCTTGTTGTAAGTTTAAAAGGAGGAACAACTCTGCCTGCTCCTAAGTATTAATTAATATTGCAGAAATGGCATCTTGTAACTGATTCTCCAGAGAAACACTTGATTTTCACCTGCTCTGTACAGGTGTCGTTATGTCTACAACCAAGGGTGTGCCTTAAAGTTGAAGTAAAACCATCAATGTTCAGCTTCCGGTAGCTCCTGGGTTCCAAACTGTTAAAAACAATAGAAAAGTTGTATCACAGGAAAATGTCTGTGGGTAACATAACACAACACATTTTTGTTTCTTTGAAAATAATTATTCTGTTTACCTTTTCCGTTATGAAGAATCCAGTCCATCAAAGGTTTCATATAATGTTGCAAAAGTGAATCAATTTCATATATATATTACAAAAGTTCCAGCGCACTTACTTATCCACTAAACAGCAACTAAAATGCTGACAAATTTCTTTATTTTTTTATTTTTTTTTTAACACCTAATCTAGACAAAAATAATGGGGGTTTAGTTGCATTATATCATCATATATTGCATAAGCCTGCCAATGCATAAGCATTGAAATTGCTGTGTAGTGGATAAGTGAGTGCTCTGGATTTTGTGTATTGTATAAATTGGCCCCCAGCAGCACCCCATTTATGCATGTTGCATGTTCAGGTGAGTGCAGCCCCCTGGTATATATATATATATATATATATATATATATATATATATATATATATTTATTAGTGTGTGTGTGTGTGTGTGTGTGTGTGTGTGTGTGTGTGTAAAAAGAAAATGTTATTTTTTTACACCCCTCCTGGGTGGTATGTATATTCATTATTCTCAGGTCCTCTACCAGAGGCCTGGGAGTTTGAGGGTTCTGCGCAGTATCTTAGCTGTTCCTAGAACTGCACTCTTCTGGACAGCGATCTCAGATGTCCCACCTGGAATCTGTTGAAGCCACTCCCCCAACTTGGGACAACTGGGACTACTACTGCCTTCACTTTCCACATCCTTTCTAGTTCTTCTTTCAGTCCTTGGTATTTGTCCACCTTCTCATGTTCCTTCTTCATGATGTTATAGTCACTGGGTATTGCCACATCCACCACGACTGCAGTCTTCCGTTCCTTGTCTACCACCACAATGTCAGGTTGGTTGCCCAGCACTTGCTTGTCTGTCTGGATCTTGAAGTCCCACAGGATCTTAGCCCTGTCATTCTCAACTACCCTTTGTGGTATCTTCCATCTGGACTTAGGAAGGTCCAATCCATATTCTGTGCAGATGTTTCGGTACACAATCCCAGCAACTTGGTTGTGTCTCTCCAGGTATGCTGTTCCTGCTAACATCTTGCATCCGGCTACTAGGTGCTGGACTGCCTCAGATGCCTCTTTGCACAGTCTGCACCTTGGGTCTTGCCTTGTGTGGTAGACTCCAGCTTCTATTGATCTGGTGCTGAGTGCCTGCTCCTGTGCTTCTAGGATTAGTGCCTCAGTGCTGACTTTCAGTCCTGCATTATCCAACCACTGGTAGGATTTTGTCATGTGAGCAACATCCACTATCTGCCGGTGGTACACCCCATGGAGAGATTTGTCTTGCTAAAGAACCTCCTCTTTTTGTACATCCTTGATCTGTGGAAGTCTCAGGCATTCCCCTAGCAGTTCATCTTTGGGAGCCATTTTCACGATATACTTGTGGATGCTTTGTGTTTCATCCAGGATTGTGGCCTTGGCACTCATCAGGCCCGACCTCCTTCCTTCCAGCAGGTGTACAGTCTCTGGGTGCTGGATTTCGGGTGTAATCCTCCATTCATAATGAGTAGTTTTCTGGTCTTGACATCCATGGTGACCAGTTCTTTTCTTGGCCAGTTTATTAATCCAGCTGGGTACGTGATAACCGATAGGGCATATGTGTTGATGGCTTGGATCTTGTTCTTGCCATTGAGCTGGGACTACAGGATCTATCTGACTCTTTGGAGGTACTTGGATGTTGCTGTCCTCCTTGCCTCTTCCTCATCATTGCCATGCATTTGTGGTACCTCCAGGTACTTGTAGCTGTTCTCTACATCTTCTATTTGGCCCTCTGGACCTTTAACTCCTTCTGTCCTGATCATCTTCCCTCTTTTTGCTATCATCCGCCTGCACGTCTCTTGCCCAAAAGACATTCCGATGTCATTGCTGTATATTCTAGTTAGGTGGATGAGTGAGTCAATGTCTCGCTCATTCTTGGCATACAGCTTGATGTCGTCCATGTAGAGTAGGTGGCTGATGGTAGCTCCACTCTTGAACCTGTATCCGTATCCACTCTTCTTGATGATCTGGCTAAGGTGGTTGAGGCCTATGCAGAACATTATTGGGGATAGTGCATCACCTTGGTATATGTCCCATTTAATGTTCATTTGAGTTATTGTCCTGGAATTGGCTTCTAGAGTTGTTTTCCACTTGCCTATCGAGTTCTTGATGAAGGCTCTTATTGTCTTGCTGACCTTGTAGAGAGCCAAGTATTCCAGTATCCATGTGTGTGGCATTGTGTCATAGGCTTTCTTGTAGTCAATCCAGGTAGTCTTTCTGGTCTTAGACTGCTTGGTCTACCAGTAGTTGGTGTTTTGATCCTCTGGTGTTGTTTCCAATCCCCTGCTGAGTATTGCTCATATATTGACTCATATGCAACTGGATCTTGGAGGCTATGATGCCTGACAGGAGTTTCCATGTTGTGGGGAGGCAGGTTATTGGTCAGTAGTTGGATGGTGCTGTTCCCTTGTGAGGTTCCTTCATGACCAGTATTGTTCTGCCGTGTGTTAGCCAGTGTTAGCCAGTCATGGTGGGAGCATGTTGCTAGTAGCTGGTTCATTTGTGTTGCTAGGCGTTCATGCAATGCTGTTAACTTCTTTATCCAGTAGTTGTGGATCATGTCAGGTCCTGGGGCTGACCAGCTCTTCATGTGTGCTGCTGTCTGTTGGATACCTTCAACTGTGATTATAATTATATATTTATATATTAATTATTTTTTTTTAAATTAATTTATTTATTGCACTGTTGGATAAGCCAAAGTGATCGGCAGTTGTCAAAATATTTTACCGAGTAGCTTTTATCTGTGCTTATTGGTACAGTTACAACATCAGTTAAAGATAAAAGTCAATCAACTCTTGGCATGTGAAACCTCTTTAACGGCACTATACATTTTATGCCATTAGCTGTCTTTTGAAGCAAACATACCTCTGGGATTTTGAATGCATTTGTGAGTTGTTGCATATTTAGCATACTTAAAGCTCTTGCTAACAAAGGCTTAAAATAACTATTCTGGGACTTCCGTATGCACACGTCAGAATAAGTACTAAGTGGGTTCCCTGAAACCTTAGTACAAGGTACAAGAACATACTTGAAAATTAGAGAAATATCATTCTAATCTTCCTGGTAAAAATAAATGTTATATTTCGTAAAATCCAAATTTTTATATATATATATATATATATGCACCAATATATTTTAAGTAGAAATTTTGAAAAAAAAACCAACTAAAACCACCACTTGAATGGATCTCATTTATACTGTACGCAGTGTAACCGAAAATTGCCTGCTGGTCCCACCTCTACTGCAGGCTGTGAGACCACACTACATGGAGTGGCTGGGAGCAGGGGGGAACTTCTGTGTTCTGTATTCCAAAAAGTATGGTATATAGTGTGCTCCTCCATCTTTACTATACATACAGTGCATTCAGTGTAAGTATTCAGACCCCTGAATTTTTTTCACTTTTTTTTTTTTTAATGTTTCATCCTTATGCTACAAGTGTTTAAATGAAATTATTTCCACTGATTTAAAGTGGTCATGGTGTTCAGAGTATGTATAAGCAGTCTTTCGGCTTAAAACACTGCACATACTGTGTTATTGTTAAATGTGTGTTGGAGGCTAGTTGCATTCCCAGCACACATGACTTAGACAGCCCAGAACTAATGTAGCCCTTTAAGTGGCCCCTTAATGAAAGAAAACCTGTTCCAGACCGCTTAGGACCTCAGACTGGACTGAAGATTCACCTTTCAACAGTGATCCTAAGAACACTGCCCAGACAATGCATGACATGCGCATAGTCGTCCCTTAGGCATATTCCTAATAAAACCACCCCCCAATGAATCACGGTCACAGATATTTCTTGGGAATATATCACAGCTTTTTAATAATGATAATTGTTTAAACATAAAATTGTAAATAAGGGGTCAGAGCCAAACACACTTAAAGACATTGAAGCCCAACAATTTTCCTATGTAAACATTTACAGACCATGACCTCTACATAAAACGGCAAACTTAAAACAGCATTTATCATAATGCACAAACTGTTACCACAGCCACCAAGGGCATCTTTTCCACAGCCACCAAGGGCATCCTTAACCACATGTAGCGTATAACCTATCAAGAGCCTGTCTCAATCCATCGTGAAAACCCAAGTTCAAGAAGTCCATACCAACATCAGAAAGATGTACTCCATCACACAAATAGCCAGGAAGTATAGCTTCCAATTCTTTGTGCCTAATTACAACCCCCCCTAAACTCTTCATGTAAACCGCCATCGACTGATTGACCTTAATGTGACTTGAAGCTATCGCCACAGGGATCCTAACAAAACGACAATGCATAGGCGGCACCATCTCCGACCAAATAATAAATACACCGGGAACCAAACTTCTCACCCTATCCATGTCTCTCTTCATGGACCGAATCAATTCCCTTTGTGGTACAAGGACCAAATCATTACTCCCGGCATGGATTAAAATACAATTCGGGTCTATGCCCTGCCCTATTTTTCTAAATAATTCATAGCATATGTTACTCCAACAAAAACCACGAAAACCAAACCAAACCAATGTAATGTAAGTGAATCATGAGGAAAGCCCAGTTCAAATCGCGGCTCTTAGTTCCGCCCAGTATACAAAGGAATGGCCTACTATCCTGGCAACCCGACCTAAAATAGAAGAGAAAAACATGGAACCACACATAGCACTTTCACATTCCACCCCCAGGCTTAAACCAATCAGATTTGACATAAGACCTAAACCTCAGAAATTCCCATCGACCAATGTTTTTAACCAGCTAATCAGTGAAACCCAACCGTGCCACTTCCGTTGTTACCCCAATCCGAAATGAATGCGTACCAAAATGTGACGCATCCAGACCCAGTCACCCCAAGCACAAGTGAAAAACACAGGTAAACTGATATTTGGACAGAAATGATCCATCTTTGTGGATGAAAAAAGAACCCCTCGCCCTTGAACGAATGGACAGATACTGTGAAGCTCAACCCACTGGATATGCCCACGAGCCGGGTAACCAAGCCAATTTGACCAAGCAGCCCTTACCGATCACATCAGTTTTAGAATGACGCAGATAAATACCAACCTTATCTTCTCTAACTTCCACATCCGAAACTAGAATGGCCCCTGCCTACACCCGGCAACTACTCACCAATTCGCTAATACGAAAAGCTCCAAAGAATGCCCAAACAAATACCACCGTAAACAACAGCACTTCATATTGTGGAAAAACAAAGATCTTGCAATGCCCCAACCAGCCAGAGGAGCAGGTCAAAGAAGACCGGTTTCCTGGTGTCAGGAGCTTTCTTTCCTTTACGGAAACCTTTAAGAGCCTGTCGGACCAGAAGTGCTTTGTCAAGTCCTCGCAACCGTTTAATTTGAAGAGAAACGCCAACGTGGCTAGATTATCGCCAACCACCGACGGGGAGGCACCCGACGCGAACAACCGACACATAAACCATAACAAAACATCTAGACGTACCTCCGCCGAGTGATTATCCTCAATACAGACCCACGCTGCATCCCATGAGTCCCATACCTTACTGTATGCTGCCCACGTGCTAGGAGCCAATGACTGTCTGATTAGTCTTCCAAGCATGAAGTCCAGAGCTGCCAGAGCTTGGCCAGGCAAGACAAACCTTCCGCCTGTGCTTCCAGAGCCTCTGCTCGGAATCTCGCCCACTTGAAACGAGAAAGTGCATCAGCGATTACATTCAAGAAACCCGGCACATGACATGCACAAAAAACAATATTAAATTGCATACATGTAGGACAAATTGAAGTAGCAGCCGCACCACTGGTACTGAAGAGGCCGACAAATTGTTTACTGCATCCACCACCGACATGTTATCAGTGAAGAAGACTACTTTCCTGTCCTGCAATACAGGATCCCATAGCGACAAGGCCACCAGTAATGGAAACAGTTCTAAAAACATCAAGTTCCGAATGAGCGTGCTGGCAGCCCAAGATGCAGGCCATTGCTTAGCGCACCATTGACCGGCGAAGAAGGCGCCAAAACCAACACTACCTGGAGCGTCCATGAACAATTCAGTCAAGCAACGAGACTGTTTTCTGCCAAAAGAAAACCCGGCCATTGAACTCATGCAAGAAACGTTCTCAAATTCCCAAGTCCTCCTTTATGGGTCTTGACACTCTGATGAAATGGTGTGGCGACTGTACCCCACATGTGCCTTTAGCCAAGAATCTATTGAACACCCTCCCCACCGGAATCACCCAATTAACAACTGCAGTGTGTGTAATGTCACTTTCTTAGATTCCCACACCTCTGTAACGTGTTCCCTAAGAACAACAAATTTGTCTTGTGGCAAGCTGCATTCGCCTGCCACGGCATCGATTTTGAGCCCCAAAAAACTCAAACATGTTGACGGCCCCACGGTTTTGAACCCTGCCAGTGGCACCCTGCAAACCTTAGCCACCCATTCCAGTGTTCTTAGACCGATCCTGCAAGCATCAGAATTGGAGGAGCTGATGCATAAGAAGTTGTCAAAGTAATGGGCCACAAACTTAGTATCCGCCTCAAACTTAACAATCCAATCTAGAAAGGTGCTAACATTTTCAAAGTATGCACGTGAGATGGAGCAACCCATGGGCAGACAGAGATCAATGTGGTATTTTCCCTTGAAGAAAAAATGATGACAGGCGGGATAAATGGGCAGCAGGCGAAATGCCGACTCCACACCTGCTTTTGCCAACAGCGCACCTGGACCCGCCTTCTTCACCAGTTCAACAGCTTGGTTGAATGATGCATAGGAAATGGAACAGAGCGCCCCATCGATATCATCAGTCACTGATGACCCTTTAGGGTAAGAAAGGTGGTGAATCAAATTGAACCTACCTGCTTCCTTCTTGGGCATGACACCCAATGGCCAAATGCGTAAATCCTGGATCGGCGCTTCTACAAAAGGTCCCGCCACCCGTCCCAACTGTATTTCTTTAAGCAATTTGTCGCGTACGACTTCAGGAAAGTCACTAAGCGAAAGTAGATTATGTAAACGACGAACCGCCACCCTATTCTGAAATGGAATCACAAAGCCCCCCAGTGAAACCGTCCCAAAGAAGTACCGCATCATCACGGTTACTGTACTTGTTTAACCATGGGAGCATCGCGGAGACCCTCACCGGCGATAACCCCAGTGGCAGAGGATGATGTGGCACCTCATTGACTCCGGCAGGCGCATTTTCCCCTGATTGAAACCGTGTCCACCGCCACACCCTAAACATTCATTCTTAAATCGGCATGCTGCACCCCACTTCATTGAAGAGCCAGCAATATCCCCTCCTATTCATAGTCGATGAGGTGGAAGAGGAACTGGCGACAGCTCCAGATTGAAAGGGTGTTGCTTTTTGCACCATCATTAATTTCATCCAGAGTGTCTGGTCCATTTGATCCCAACCCATACCTGGATTGACCGTCAGACGCTGATGGAACTGCATGTCGTATCTCCACCATGCAAGCCCTCCATATGTGCGATAAGCCTCCCAGACACCATCCTGATAACAGAACAATTTGGAGCAATTATACAGTGATTTCTCACCTAACATGCTAGCTGAATACTGAAAGCCCTAAGCCAATTTCCGAAGGTTTTAGAAATCTTTCCATACTTATGTCTTTTTTCTTCCTCCTCCTTCTTGGAGTCCTTCTTGTCCTCTTCTTTCAAGTCTAAATATTCCTCTAGGGGGAGAAGGGAAAAAAATTCTACAAACTCACCTTTCCAAATGTTTTCCTTGACTTTGGGCTTTAGATGGCAGCCCAAAGGACCCGCAAAAGAGACATGCAAGTTTTGGCGAGCAGCCTCAGGAATGTCCGCTACTAACAATGCCCTCTCGGCTGCAGCTATAGTTAACACAAATGTTCCTGAAGATTCGACCCAATCGCTACCCGCAATAACCGCTCCAGCCTCATCTAGCTCATTAACTCGCCCCTCCAGGATGCTCTGCTTTTTCATCCCCCCAGCTATCCTTGAGCTCATACCTGTCCAAAAGAGCCTTTGTCCCCAGGACCCGCACTCCATGTGTAAATAAAAGACTGTAGACACTCAATGAATTACCCCGTGTGTGGTGCATGAGGTGACTCACCAGCCGAACCCTGTGTTACGTCTGATCCTGGGGCTGGTCCCTGACTTCCCCCGCGTGTACTTCCTGGCGAAGCCGTATCCAAACAAGCTCCAGCATCCCAAAACATGCGTCCCCAATATCCTGCACCCTCCTCGCCTCTCTCTGAGTCCTTGAACACACGTGAATGCTACTTGACCTGACGTCCTGGTCCATACCTCTGTACCAGGCTTCTTCTGTGTCCTTCCTGCCTGGGGAGCCTCATTTATGGACCTGGCAGCGCTGCGCCCTGGACTTGCTTCCTTAACTGGTGAGCCATAGTGCCTTCTGTCGTGAATAGAGTTAGGTGAGGCACTGCTATTGATGCCATGTCTGCTCCTACGGCCGCTCCTAGAGCGAGTATGAGATGTACGCCTTCCGCCCCCGTTATATACTGATTTACCACTATTTGTGTGGCAATAGGTCACCCCTTCCCTAATCCTATAATCCACTCCCCCTTTTCCTTATGCCTGCCTCCTAGCTAAGTCAAGGCCCACTCCACTTAGCTGTGCCCTGGGCTTCAATAGTAGTATAGGGATAACTGTGAATGTCCCAATCAAACACGTCTAGAGAGACCTGAAAATTGCTCTCCACCAACGGACCTCATCCAACCTGACATGGCTTGAGAGGATCTGCAGAGATGAATGGCAGAAACCATGCAAAGCTTGTCACATCATACCTGTGACGAAGTGCCCTTCGCCAGTTGGTCCTGGAGAGGCCTGCTTGCCAGTCTCCTGCCCTGTGACTATGGCCCCTGGGAGATTTTACCATTTAAAACCAGCATTTGGGCTGTGCATCAAACAACTTTTGCATATCAGGACTGTGTATGGCCCTTTAAGAACTGTATTTGGGCTCATGAGACTTATTTGAACAATACCCCTTTAAGACGGTGTCCCCAGAGTCCCCAGCCCTTCAAAATAACTTATACATTGCTTTTTCCCATATGGTTCGGTAATTGGGGCTTACCGAACCATTTATTACACAGGTGGACCACACCTGTGGTGGAAGCGTGCAGCTTATTTACCTCCCAGGCTGGGAGGCTGCTGTAGGTAAATTGCTGACCGCTGGATGGCCGCTGTTCTTACAAACAAACACGTGGCGGCGGCCATCTTTGTTAGTCAAACGCGTTCAGCGGTGTGTGCAGCCAAATCCATGAAACTGAAATCGGCTACACATTTGCACGAACACCGCTGACCCTTACCTTCTCCTCCATTCAGTTTTCAGCCGCAGCGTCTAAGTCCCGTTCGGCGATTTGAACAGACAGTGAGACTAAGCTATTTGCACGAACGGTGCCCCGTTCCTTCATGCAAATAGAACGTAGTCATTTTTCTGATTGAAATTGACCGACCACACAGCCCAAATCTATGGAACTGTTTTGGGCAGGAAAATGTGCTTGCGGTCGGTCCCAAAGGACTTCCGACTAACTTTTTAATCCCTGGAGGGAATTGCCTGAATTTTGGATATGTTTATATTTGAAGTATGCTGAGTAAGAATATGTGATTTATGGAGATTGGATGTATAGTTTTAAAGGGATACAGGGAGTGCAGAATTATTAGGCAAATGAGTATTTTGACCACATCATCCTCTTTATGCATGTTGTCTTACTCCAAGCTGTATAGGCTCGAAAGCCTACTACCAATTAAGCATATTAGGTGATGTGCATCTCTGTAATGAGAAGGGGTGTGGTCTAATGACATCAACACCCTATATCAGGTGTGCATAATTATTAGGCAACTTCCTTTCCTTTGGCAAAATGGGTCAAAAGAAGGACTTGACAGGCTCAGAAAAGTCAAAAATAGTGAGATATCTTGCAGAGGGATGCAGCACTCTTAAAATTGCAAAGCTTCTGAAGCGTGATCATCGAACAATCAAGCGTTTCATTCAAAATAGTCAACAGGGTCGCAAGAAGCGTGTGGAAAAACCAAGGCGCAAAATAACTGCCCATGAACTGAGAAAAGTCAAGCGTGCAGCTGCCACGATGCCACTTGCCACCAGTTTGGCCATATTTCAGAGCTGCAACATCACTGGAGTGCCCAAAAGCACAAGGTGTGCAATACTCAGAGACATGGCCAAGGTAAGAAAGGCTGAAAGACGACCACCACTGAACAAGACACACAAGCTGAAACGTCAAGACTGGGCCAAGAAATATCTCAAGACTGATTTTTCTAAGGTTTTATGGACTGATGAAATGAGAGTGAGTCTTGATGGGCCAGATGGATGGGCCCGTGGCTGGATTGGTAAAGGGCAGAGAGCTCCAGTCCGACTCAGACGCCAGCAAGGTGGAGGTGGAGTACTGGTTTGGGCTGGTATCATCAAAGATGAGCTTGTGGGGCCTTTTCGGGTTGAGGATGGAGTCAAGCTCAACTCCCAGTCCTACTGCCAGTTCCTGGAAGACACCTTCTTCAAGCAGTGGTACAGGAAGAAGTCTGCATCCTTCAAGAAAAACATGATTTTCATGCAGGACAATGCTCCATCACACGCGTCCAAGTACTCCACAGCGTGGCTGGCAAGAAAGGGTATAAAAGAAGAAAATCTAATGACATGGCCTCCTTGTTCACCTGATCTGAACCCCATTGAGAACCTGTGGTCCATCATCAAATGTGAGATTTACAAGGAGGGAAAACAGTACACCTCTCTGAACAGTGTCTGGGAGGCTGTGGTTGCTGCTGCACGCAATGTTGATGGTGAATAGATCAAAACACTGACAGAATCCATGGATGGCAGGCTTTTGAGTGTCCTTGCAAAGAAAGGTGGCTATATTGGTCACTGATTTGTTTTTGTTTTGTTTTTGAATGTCAGAAATGTATATTTGTGAATGTTGAGATGTTATATTGGTTTCACTGGTAATAATAAATAATTGAAATGGGTATATATTTGTTTTTTGTTAAGTTGCCTAATAATTATGCACAGTAATAGTCACCTGCACACACAGATATCCCCCTAACATAGCTAAACTAAAAACAAACTAAAAACTACTTCCAAAAATATTCAGCTTTGATATTAATGAGTTTTTTGGGTTCATTGAGAACATGGTTGTTGTTCAATAATAAAATTAATCCTCAAAAATACAACTTGCCTAATAATTCTGCACTCCCTGTAGCTCTATTCACACTGGGGATTGCTATACTTGTATACTCTCCTGAGCTTTAATCACCTGATACGCTCTACTGGAGGAGAGGTCTTTCCCACACGGTCCTGGAAGACAGAGGCTGATCCAGGGTGGAAGGAAGACGGCGAGACTCCAGTTAAGCTACGGCGGTTGTGGAGTCTGCGGTGGTTGTGGTGTCCGGTGGGGTGCTTGTGGTCCTCGATGCAAACTAGGAAGCGTCCATCAACGGAACGTACTCGGTCGGAGTATGGGTGATTCCGTTACAATACCCAAAAAGACCTGATGCTGTAATTGCTGCCAAAGGTGCTTCACCAAAGTACTAGTGTTACCGGGAAACTGACGGAGGCCAATCACAGAGAGATGGACACAGGTTTCTTCAGGAAGGAAGAGATCTTTATTCGATTCACCGACCGGGACTCAGAGTGACTTATGTCACCGAAAACAGCAAAGATCTGAGCACTGAATACATAGAGTACATTCCTTATATAGCACTGTAGCTCCTCCCATAATTAGCTACGCCCACACATACCCTTAACCTAATCAATGAATAGAGTCTAAACTCATCCATCCGGTCTAACCACGTGGCTCATCTGAAACAAAGGAGAGGGACGCGTAATTCCAGTTCCTGCATTCCTGCACATGCTCAGTACAGTGATGACAGTATCTTAGCTACGTGTAACTAACTAACTGATACTACAAACACATGTACCTACATATGCCTTGTGGCAATCTTGGCCTGCTAAACTTTTATTTTACTGGAATTCCATCACATTCCCCCCTTTGATGCTTCTGATTTAAAATAATTCCAGATGCATCACCAATCATAGTTTGCTTACACCTCAAGTTGCCATAAACCAGACTAGACTTTGCGATCCTCTAAAGATACGAACCCCTCAACATTCCTCTTCCTGCATGTATTCTCCTTGATCTAGAGCTTCATACCTGCAAACAGCCATTACCTGTGCTGCGGCCTTTCTTTCTGCTATACTTTCTATAATGCTCTGCATAGACCTAATTACCAAAGGAATCAGACATGGCAGAAGGAGACACAACATCAAAATCAGTATGACTCCACCTACCAATGCCTTGATTCCTCCAAACTGCTCATACCAACTACCAAACCAACTACTCGGATTATACCTTTTCCATACCTGAGTAGGTACATGTGCTAGCTTAACCATATGGCTAGTAAGCTCAGCTATTGCTTGCCCTTCATCATCTATTTGAAGACAACAATTGCTTAGATTAAACTTCCCACATACACCTCCCTCTACTGCCAATAGGTAATCCAAAAATAATCTATTATGGTAGATGGCTGTCCTCATCCTAGTGTTATGCTTCGCTAGGAGATTGAGCGCTTGTGATGTTTCATTGGTAACTATCTCAACTACTGCTTGCAATCTTATAATACGATTAAGCATATATATTGGGGTTCTGTATCCATAAGTACCATCCTCTGCCCATGTAGCTGGCCCATAATAATCTATAATACGCTGGGGAGGCCACTCATCATCTTCCCAGGTACCTATCTCTAGGGGTGCCCTTTTCTTCCTATGATTTACATCATATACTTTAACTCCCAAAGTCTCTCCTGTTTCAATTGGCAACAAGAAGAAGGATGGTTTGAGCATACCCAATACACATGCCCCTTCCCAGTCCTGTGGTAACTCCGAATATGCTTTCTTACCACAAATCCAGTACAAATTTGCTGGGGCTTTCCAACTAGATGTAGCAGATAGGTCAAACCATACATCCTTTAAATTGGTATGATTTGCAACGGATTAGACGGTTCTGAGACATTTGAAGCTGACCACCAAATAGTATCCTTTGTATCGCCATTATAGGCTTTCTGCCCTAAACAAGTCAATTCTCCTACAGATGTATTAAACATTATTCCTTTCCTTGCTATACAAACAAAACCTATAATGGAGGTCTTTAATCGCCACTCAGATTTACCTCTAACACTCACTTGATAATCAGATTGAGAAGATATTAGTTGTTCAACTGTCTCAGAACCAGAATACATTACCTCCTTTGCTTCCCAAGGCCATTGGTCTCCCATATTAGTACCTCCACACACATAGCAGTTGGTTACATTAAGACTACCAGCAATGCTCTCAGCTAGGTCTATGAATAAGTTTTTGGCATTATGGGGAACCTTATCTTCTACACTCATCTCCTCATAAAAAGAATGGAAAACCTGATGAGTCTGGGGGGTCACTGTATCTGTCTCTATTCCTATGTATAATATCGTCCCAGGATCCAAACCTGTTCCATATATTTTCAACCCAAATAGATTCCCAACCTTCTCTATAAATAGCTCTGGGTCCTTGATAAGTATATGGACTGGGTTACACTCCATAGACTTACAATATGGTTTGGTAGGCAATCTAGTGATAATCATATCCTTATCTTCTGTCTGTCCCCAGGTTGCCTATCCCACACAGGACCAATACGGACAATAATTGTAGTCTTTATTTAGGCAGTTTGGATCTATATACTTATGCTTATTACTAGGACAAATATACTTATCATTAGACCCATACGTTCTTTCCCATTTAAGACCACCACATACATTCCATGGCTTCCTACTACGTGATATCGCCTTACATGCATCAAATAGCAAAACACCTGGAGAATGTACGCTTTCTAGTACAGTCTTATTTATCAGGTTCCCCTGTGCGTTCTCATTCCGAATAGTCAACCAAATTGTACGGGGCTGATACTCAAGATTAAAACACCTAGGTTCTCCTGCTCCTATATGGCATACACTATAATCTGTACCTAGGTATCTACACTTTGATACATGTCCTGTATCAAATATTGCGAATGCCAAATAAGGGTCTGGGAAATACGATTGCCTGTTTTCGTAGTCTTAATGCAAACCTCGCAGCCTGGTGTGTCGGTACCTCTACCTTCCCGAATAATTAAAAACACACATATATACATCATCAAACACATTACTCCTGACATCTTCTTCCTAATTCTTCGACCGTGCGACGGCACCTCAGCTTCCAGGCGTGTGAGGGCTGCAGGGAATGGAGTCCTTCTGATCCTCACTGTTCTTCACAGAGGATTCCTCTGTCTTAAACGTTGGTAGGTGGTCAGGCTTTATTGTGGCCGTCAACACCTACTTGTAGATCTTTGTTGATGTTCCCTTGTAACAATACTCTTCGCAAAAACCACTTTTAATCTAACTGGGTCACTCGCTTCAACCTGATCTTGCAGGGATTCTCAGGATCTTGAGTAGCTTGCCAAGAATCTGCTGCTGGTTTAACCCTGGAGTGATGAATCCACGGAGTCACCTCTGCCACCTTTATAGCTGTTGGAGTAGACAAAAGAACAGCATAAGGACCCCTCCACTTTGGCCCCAACGGTACACTGTTCCACTCCTTTATCCAAACTTGGTCTCCTGGATGGTAAGAATGGACAGGTGGATAAATATTTACAGGTAACCTATCTTGTACCCATTTCTGTACCTCCTCCATAGTTTTACCCAACTCTACAACCTGCCGCCGGGTAATTCCTTCTCCCAACTGACTCAAGTCCCCCTTAAGTTACTAAGTATGGGAGGTGGACGCCCATACATAATTTCAAAGGGTGATAGACCTAACTTTCTGGTAGGTGTACTACGAATGCGCAACAGAGCTATTGGCAAAAGAACATTCCACTTGAGTTGGGTTTCTTGACACATTTTTGCCAACTGGGTCTTAATGGTTCTGTTCATCCTTTCCACTTTCCCAGAACTCTGAGGCCTATATGCTGTATGAAGTTTCCACTTAATACCAAGCATATGAGTCAGTTGTTGTAGGCACTGATGGACAAAAGCTGGACCATTATCTGATCCTATAGAACACGGTAGTCCATATCGGGGTATTATTTCTCGCAACAGAAATCGTACAACTTCTCCTGCTTTCTCTGTACGAGTTGGACACGCCTCTACCCATCCTGAGTAGGTACACAAAGCTACTAGTAGGTAACGATGTCCGCTGGATTTGGGCATTACCGTGTAGTCTATTTGGAGATCGGACATAGGAAGCCCTCCCATGTACTGGACTCCTGGTGGTTTCACTGGACCTTGCCTTGCGTTGTTCTTGGCACATGACACGCATCTTCGAACAATGGCTTGAGTCAAGTTGGACAATCTTGGTATATAGAAATGCTTCCCAAGAGATTCTTCCATACTATCTCTTCCAGAATGTGTCCCATTATGATAATTCTGGACTATTTCTACAGCTAGCGATGCTGGAATAACTATTCTTCCATCTTCTAACTGATACCAATTATTCTCCAAATATTTCCCAGCTTCAGTCTTTAACCACTCTACTTCTTGAGCTGTATAAACTGGAGTCCACTGGGACAGAGGGGTCGGTATAAGAGCTGCTACACACCACATATTCTTTTTGTCCGGATTCAGCGGCACACTTAGCTGCACTATCTGCCATCCGATTTCCTTTCACCACATCACCATCACCTTTCAGATGTGCTCGACAATGTATGATACCAACTTCCTTCGGCTCCCATACAGCTTCCAATAGTTGTAATATCTCAGCTGCGTACTTGATTTCTTTTCCTTCTGAGGTCAGTAATCCTCTTTCTTTATACAAAGCTCCATGGGCATGAGTGGTTAAAAACGCGTACTTTGAGTCTGTGTAGATATTTACTTTCAACCCTTCAGCCAATTGCAGAGCCCGTGTAAGTGCGATTAATTCTGCCTTCTGTGCTGATGTTCCTTTTGACAATGGCCGCGCTTCTATCACCTTGTCTATAGTTGTCACTGCATATCCGGCATAGCGAATCCCTTCTTTCACGTAACTACTGCCGTCCGTGTAATACTGAACATCAGGGTTCTGGATGGGAAAATCATGAAGGTCCGGTCTACTTGAGAACACTTCATCCATTACCTCCTGGCAATCATGTCGACTCTCAGTAGGTTGCGGCAAGAGGGTAGCTGGGTTCAAGGTATTAACAGTCTCAAGATGCACTCTTGGGTTCTCGCATAACATGGCTTGATACTTAGTCATGCGGCTATTGCTAAACCAATGATTACCTTTATAGTCTAGCAACGTCTGTACTGCGTGCGGGACTCGCACATAGAGTTCCTGACCCAGAGTGAGCTTGTCAGCTTCTGCTATCAACAGGGCAGCGGCAGCTAGGCCCTTAGACAAGGAGGAAGACCACTGGCATCCAGTTGTTTGGACATATACGCAACAGGTCGTTGCCATGATCCCAGATACTGTGTCAGTACTCCCACAGCCATCCTTCTTTGCTCGTGTACATATAAGTAGAATGGACGTGTATGATCAGGTAGACCTAATGCGGGGTCGCTCATCAATGCCTTCTTAACATCCTCAAATGCCTTCTGCTGTTCAATGGTCCACAGGAAGGAATCATGTTCCGTGCCTTTAATAGCGGCATAGAGGGGTTTCGCCAGTATCGCATAACTGGGAATCCATATCCTACAGAAGCCTGCTGCCCCTAAGAATTCTCGCACTTGTCTTCTATTCTTAGGTGTTGGTATTTGGCATACAGCCTCTTTTCTTTCAGGCCCCATTATCCTTTGACCTTCAGAGATATGGAATCCCAGATACTTGACAGTTGGCTGACACAACTGAGCTTTCTTCCTGGACACCTTGTATCCTGCCTTCCAAAGAATGTGCAGTAAATCATAAGTTGCTTGCTGGCAAATCTCTTTAGTAACTGCCGCTATCAACAAATCATCCACGTATTGTAGTAGTACACATTCTCCTGGGATGGACTTGAAATCTAATAAGTCCTGACTTAATGCTGATCCAAATAGGGTAGATTAATTTTTAAACCCTTGGGGCAATCTTGTCCAGGTCATCTGACGTTTCGAGCCCGTTACAGCATCTTCCCATTGGAATGCAAAGATACACTGGCTTTCTGTAGCAATTCGTAGGCAAAAGAAGGCATCTTTAAGGTCCAAGACTGTAAAGTAAGTAGCCCCACCCGGAATCAAGGCAAGCAGGTTATAAGGATTGGGCACAACTGGATGTATACTTACTACCGCATCATTGACTGCTCTCAAATCCTGCACAGGACGATACTCATCTGACCCAGGCTTCTGAACAGGCAACAATGGAGTATTCCAGGGGGAAGTACAGAATTTTAGGATACCATACCTTATGAACTTATCCAAATAAGACTGCATGTTCTTCTTCGCCTTTTGAGGTATATGGTATTGTCGCAGGCTTACTGGATAAACCCCAAGCTTTAGTTCGATGCGTATAGGTGGGATATTGCGAGCAAGTCCTGGTGGGTTATTTTCTGCCCACACTCCTGGTATATTATACAAGGATTCATCACTCTTAGGGTTTTGACTTGTCATCACTGTATAAAGTCGCCACTCTTCTTCCTTTGGTACTGATAGTGTCATTATACCTGAGGGTCCATTAAACTTCAAGGATGTCGTTCCGTTAGGCAGAAATGTTATCTGTGCTTGTAACTTCGACAACAAATCCCGTCCTAGAAGTTGGACTGGACATTCAGGCATGTAAAGGAACTGATGTTTCACTACGTGGCCTCCCAGTGTACAGAGTCGACTTTTGAGAACCGGTTTAGCAGCACTCCTCCCAGTTGCTCCTATTACAGTGATAGTTCTTCCTGAAGGAGAAGCAACTAGGTCGGTTACCACAGAATGTTCAGCACCAGTGTCGATCATGAAAGAACTCCTTTTTCCCCCTATTGCTACATCGACCATAGGCTCCGCTCGACCAAGGGGGATGGAGCCCGGTCGGTATCAATAGTCCTCCATGACAGTGTCAGCCAAACTCACAAAGTCCCTATCTTCTCTTTCTCGTGGTCTCTGCGCTGCTGGGTAATACCTATCCCCTTGAACGCTTCCTCTACTATTCCCACCATTTCCTCCAGGGCCTCCTCTTCCTCTCACTCTACCTCTAGCTTTTGCAATTTTCTTTTAATATCACCGTAAGCCTGGCTGACAAAGGCAGAGTTAACCATCCGGGAATTCTCAGGAGCCTCTGGACTAAAGGGGGTATACAATCGGTATGCCTCCAATAATCGGTCATAAAAGGCACTGGGCGACTCATCACATTTCTGCAATACCTCAGCCGTCTTTGACATATTGATCGCCTTTTTCCCTCCGGCTTTCATGCCAGTAATAATGGCTTCCCTATAAGCTTTTAGGTGAGCCATATCAGCACCATTAACATTCCAATTCGGATCTACGTTTGGGTAATGAGCTGCGGCCCATGCTACCGGGTTGGCCTGATTCTGTGCACGGGCCACTTCTTCAAGCGCTTTAATTGCCGCCTGATTAATCCGAGTCCTTTCCTCGTTATTAAACAATGTCATAAGCAATTGCTGGCAATCAGCCCAAGTGGGATTGTGCATTTGGATTATGGAGGTAATCAAATCTGTCATGGCTTGAGGTTTGTCTGTGTAAGAGGAGTTATGGGTTTTCCAGTTGAATAAATCCGTAGTGGTAAAGGGAACATAAACAAATACGGGGTCGGCATGTTGTAACTGGCCTTCACCATTAATGTGTGTCGGGCCCGGTGTCAATCGGAGAGGCATTTGATAATGTCGGGGTTGGAGGGTACCGGTCAATTGTCGGGTTAGTATGGGGCTTCGTTGAGGAAGGTCAGTTATGGGTTCCGGTCGAGGGGTAATAAGACGAGGGGAGGGGGACGCTTTTTCTTTACTGAAAGGGAGGTTGGTAAGCAGAATATTCCGGGCCGGGCTGGGAGGAGCCTGACCAGGAACCAGAAATGACGTCAAATCCGGATAGGTGGAGTTAGTGGGGGTAGGTACCGGAAGGGGAGGGTTTAGAACAGGTGGGCTGGGCTCTGAGCTAGAGGATGGGGTAGGAGGAGACAATGGGGCAAGGAGAGTGGCATTACTAGCCGCACCTCCTCTTCCTCTTCCTGTAGAGGAGGAGTAAGGGGGCGGTAAAGGAATCTCTGACTCAGGGGGCGTGTCCAGAATGGGCGTGATCACGGCCTTGGTGGACAAACGAGTTCTGGCCAACAGGAGGCGGCATTGCTCCTCTTGGCACACCCTGATCCATTTTGGCAAGTCATCCACGGCCTGTTTCCAACAATCAATATATGGAAACTGGTCGTAAAGTTCCGGCCTACCAGATACAGCTACGTGTACACGCTGCACTAGATTAGGATCAAGACTACCACGTGGAGGCCATGCAACCACTAAGACAGGCCATTCCCTGCTACATAAAGTAGTCAAACGTGTTGGAGACATCTTTACCCCAAAATCACATACATTATATCCCTTTTTAAAATTCTTTAACATGCAATCTAAGGGATCAACGATCTTTGAATCCAACGCACCCATACTTAACAATGGAGCGTCGTCTCCAATAGAAACAAAACAAAACACACTTCCAACAGTCACACCCGTTTCCCTTGGCAACAGCACCACGTGGCACAGTTACTAGGCCAAACGCACACAACAAATCATACAGGGAATTCCCGTACACACACAGCTGTTACACCACACACTAAATAACTATTACTGTACCTTTTTTGGCGAAATTATACAATTACCCACGCTATAATTCTCAGTATTTAAATTACCCGTCTATAACACACCCTAGTAACATCGTCTTTACAAACAGTAGTTATAGTACGGTTAGCATTGGTTAGAATACAATTTTAAAGTCACAGGTCAGTTAATAGTAGTTATGGTGTTAAACATACAACATAAACGACAGTTATTAGTGATTATTTACAGTATCAGTGATTATAATACATGGTTATGGTACCATGCGCTATGATACAGTTACACACTATTCACACTCTCGCTAGACGGCAGAGCTCACGCTACCCAGCAAGATGTACACTCTACTATAATACATTTTAACACATTTACAGTTTCCCAACTAATCTATTGGACAGTACCTCGAGGGACTACCTAAAACTATTTACATCCGTTTTGGTTAGCCGTCGCTGCCCAAGCACCACATATAGCGAACTAGAGGGCGGAATTTACAACAATACCCTTTTAGTCTATCTACTCTATCAATAGTCTAGTGGGTTCCAAATTTACACGCCTTCCCACTTAGCCAAGATAGGTTGAGAACTAGCAAACGATAATGTACACCAGAGTCTGCTTAGTCTCCCGGTCCCTCCGACCTAGCGAACGAAATGTACACCCTAGATACGCTAGTCTAGACAAGACACCGGTGTCCGGCTTGGGCTATATACATTCAACCAAGACCCAGCCTGACTCCATACCAAGATTAGACGGGCTGACTACAGGGCGTCTAATTATGAGCGGTGCGCCTTCGCTCCTTCCCTCCCTGGAGCGGGCCAATTCCATACACAATTCCAATTCAAACCCCTTATGGGCCTACCGCACAATCGGTATCCAATACCCCTAGTGGGTCCACCGTCTAAAACAGTAGTCGTCTTACCTCCTAGTTCACACTAATCGACGGGGACACCCCAGTACTTACTACGTAGAGGCCGATGATCTCCTGGACAACAGACCAGTGGCGCCGAGACGAAGGGAGGTCCACGCAGAAGTTCATGGGTGCAGCCGTAGAGAACGTGGGCAAAGATAGACCTTCTCACGCCTCTGCTTCCTAGCCACCGTTAACGACGAGCTTCCCGGCCAATGCACCAAAGATGTTACCGGGAAACTGACGGAGGCCAAGCACAGAGAGATGGACACGGGTTTCTTCAGGAAGGAAGAGATCTTTATTCGATTCACCGACCGGGACTCAGAGGGACTTATGTCACCGAAAACAGCAAAGATCTGAGCACTGAATACATAGAGTACATTCCTTATATAGCACTGTAGCTCCTCCCATAATTAGCTACGCCCACACATACCCTTAACCTAATCAATGAATAGAGTCTAAACTCATCCATCCGGTCTAACCACGTGGCTCATCTGAAACAAAGGAGAGGGACGCGTAATTCCAGTTCCTGCATTCCTGCACATGCTCGGTACAGTGATGACAGTATCTTAGCTACGTGTAACTAACTAACTGATACTACAAACACATGTACCTACATATGCCTTGTGGCAATCTTGGCCTGCTAAACTTTTATTTTACTGGAATTCCATCACACTAGGTTGAGTCTGAATACTTTTGTCATGTGACATTCCCTTTTTCTCTGTTTAATATATTTGCAATGGTGTCAAAAATCTGGTTTCAACCTTTGTCGTTATGCGGTGTTGAGTGTACATTGATGTGGGGGGGAAAATATTTAAACAGTTGTAGCTAGGCTGCAACAGAAGGAATCTGAATACTTTCTAAACACATTCATAATCCTCCATCTTCCAGAAAGTTTACAGACAGTCATAGTGATTATAGTGCAAAAACTCTGTGGATACAGCATTTCTGTTAATTTAGTTGTTTTATTGTCACCCTATTTTTCTCCTCTCTTAAACCTGTGTAATTGTAAAGAATTTCTTTTTTCGGGGGCTGTACTATAGAAGGTGGTGTCAAATTGCTTTCTGTGCCCCTGAATCACTGTTGTACGTTACTTTATTATGCCATTCGCTTTATTATACGGAGTATCTTGTAGTTTCCCCACAGCAATGCGTCTTGATTATTACTACATGACTGTAAGCTCGTTTGATCAGTGTCCTCTTCAACCTATCATTCCTGTAAGTTTTCTTGTAATTGCCCTATTTATAGCTCAATCCCCCCTCTTATAATTTTGTAAAGTGCTACGGAATCTGTTGGCGCTATATAAATGGCAATAATAATAATAGAGAGTAATATTTTGTAGCATTTTGAACATGCTGGATACATGTTCACAATGCTACAAAATATCACTCTGTTAATCTGATTAATCTGCTATCTTTAATACAATGTTTTTTCTTTTTTTTTCTGTAGGATTTCAGCATTACTAGTTTGATTTTTTTTCAAAAACAGAGGTTTGTTCTAACACCAACTCTGAGAGATGCCTTTTGATGAGGAAGGAATCAGTGGTCAGATGAAGGCTGTTTCAATCCTTTGAGATAGACCTGAGTCAGTAGGGACTTGGTTGTTGATCTTGGTTGTTATGGTTACTGCAAGTGTAGAAAGTTTATTAAGTCTATTATGGAAAAACAGATCAGATTTGTGTAATTAGGCTTGGTGTCAGTATTGGTATTAAAGTGCACTTTGCATAAAATTTACATGACCCAGCTGCACTTATGTTTAATTTTTCTACATATATCCCCACCATACATTGTTGATGTACTGAGTGCTGCAAGTTTAGGAGGTTTCAAGTGATCTTGAGCAGTAATATTATAAAGTGCTTTTGTGGTAACAGATATGTAGGAGTTCTGCAATTAATACTATGTTTTACCAATTGCTTGATGTACTGGGTAATATGCTGATTTTTTTTTAGCCTGGAAACTCTATACATGTCTGGACTGTGGTTTGACACCTCTGAATAAAAAAATAAAAGAGAATTTGACATCAGTAAATTAAATTAATGTACAAGTTCTAAAACAGGCATCAGTTACTAGGTAAAAAAGAGGGTTACATACTCAAATGATGATTGCCCAGATTTCAAAGTATATTTCCTATTTTAGCTTAATGGAGTGGTGTTTAGATCATGTCCCTGCAGTATCATTGCTCATTTTTTTTGTAATTAATGAGTTAAATCACTTTGATTATGCAGAGCTAACCACCCCTGCATGTGATCATTCTAAGCAGTCTTACTAAACATTTCCTGTAAAGAGAGATCTACTGTCTAAACTTCCTTCCTTGCACATTGTGTTTAAGACGATCTCAACCAATCAGTGGCTCCCCATTCATAAAAATGGCTTAAGAAATGTACGTAATGTTCTCAAGGTGTTTTTTCTAAATTGTGAATGACACCCTTGAACACAGCAGCCGTTTGCTTCTGTTCTTCAACTTTTCAGCAAAAGGAAGTACAGAGGTGCAGAAAGATCAGCACTGGAACACAGACTTTGGGGTTAAACTGATCGAGAATAGTTTAACCCCCTTAACGTGAACCAGCACCAGTGACCTCCTGGCACTATAACAACTTAATTTTGATGAAGGTGTTATGGTACCAGATCTAGACCTTCATTTTTTTTTTTTTTTATTCTTTATTTTTGCTTTGCATGAAACAACTTTCGCATATCAGTAATGCGACAACAGCATTCGCAAACAATTTGAAAACACATATTCATTGACTGTTGTACATCATTCAGATTCAACGCACAATATATTTTAGGTTAATAATACAAGATATGTACATGCTGGGTAAATGCGTCTGCCATAGTGGATTACTTTGTCGATTAGTAACAGTACCTTAAGATTAATATTTATGTTGAGTGTCATCACTTTAGTATCTAGGACATTGATATAGTTATGATTAAGTAAGGGACATGCGTTTGTATAGGAACAGCAGGTCTAATTAGTCAGAACATGTTAGATTACGCAGTGCAGCTTGGAGAGGAATATGGCTAATCAGGCAACAGTTCTGAGCTACTTCCTATTCTATGATTAAACGGTGGTATTCAGGCTTAGTAGATAGTAGACATATTGATTGGTAAGACAAAGTGGATCATGTTGGCACTAAGGTAAACAATAAGGCACTGGTAAAATCAACTGTGCTAGGCTAACTAACAGTGAGTAGATCGGCATGAATAGGGCAGACAATTGAGAAGTCTCGAGAGTCACTTAGCCCACACCAGCTGCTGGTATGTTGTTGTCCCCCATGTGGCGTTGTGCAGGCCTGCCTGCCATAGTGATGGTCGGCCATTTGCATGTGGGTCCTGCTGGGGTAGGGCAAAGTCCTGTTGTATTAATTCCGGTGTCAGGCCCGTTCGCCTATTGCTGTGGGTACCTGTGGTTACATTGCAGGTGTCTTCGTCTTGAGCTGTGGGTCTCCCCGTGACCTTGACAGGTTCCGGTGTCGTGTTGTGAGTCTGCCTCTCGGAGGTTGTGTAGCTGGGCCCGGATTCATGAGAGGTTGGGATGATACCTGTATGTCCCTGCAGGCTGTCATCTCTGCTTGGTTCTGCCGCTTGCGAGCAGGAGGGAGAGGTCTCCTTCGGCAGTGGCGGCGCCATCTTGTGATTACCCTCAGACGGGGGACAGCGTGGCTGTGGCTAATACGTGTGGATTCTCTCTCTTGGTATGTTCGCTGGTGTGTTGCCCTGCTGCTCTCTATATGCTATTTTCACCCAATGAGCATCGAAGATGGCATCCAGCCGTGTCTGGATATCAGTCCCCTCTTTGCCGCCATTGTGGTCGCACGTGGCGTCCGCCATTGTGTGGGCCTGTGTGGCTAGGAGTCGCTTCATCTGCGTCTGCTGTTGCCATGCTGCCTGACAGGGTTGGAACGGGATCACCCCCGCTCGTCCTAAGGGGGGGTGGGCGATCAGTTGCTCAGCGCCCCGGGTGTGGAGGCGAGGAGAGCGTCCGCCGCCACCGTGAACCGCTTCAGGTTTATGCCTGTGGAAGACTCTTGTGACTGGTATCGGGCGATTCGCCAGGGTGCTCCCAGGTTGGGTCGCGTGTCCCGGCATCTTTTCAGGCTTCAAGTCAGCGAGTATTCCAGATCTAGTCCTTTTAACAGAACAGGAAATACAGACTTCAAAAGTAAACACAATGTAGTGCTGTGTGAATGTCATGCAGGGCTGTGTTGTGGCTAGGGCTGCATAAACAGAAAGAAAAATTATTTAACTCTTAAATGGCGTAGAATTGAGCTGTGAAGCTGCAGGGGAATGATATATGCCAGGTGTAGGCAACCTTTGGCATTCTAGGTGCTGTGGACTACCTCTTTCATAATGCTCTTACAGCCATGATACTGGCAAAGCATTAGGGGAGATGTAGTTCTCAACATCTGGGGTGCTGAAGGTTTTCTATCCCAATCTGTACACTATAACTGCTTCATTAAGCTAAAGTTGTTTTGGTGATCAGAGAATCCCTTTAAGGCGATGTAGCCATAATGAAAACAAAATTGACTTGGACATTTTTTCTAATGAAGCTTTTTTGGCCTAAACATTACATTACTGGCAGTCCTCACTTTAGTTAATAATCCTGAATGACTATTAGTGTGATTACCTTGAGGCAAGTTGGCAAATGATATGTAAAATGTAAAAAAATACAAAAAAACCTTGAAGTCAGTGGCACCTAGTAAATCTTAAAGTTGATGCGGTAATAAGACTACCCCTGGAATTTCACCAAGCCCCTGATTTGATGTGCTCTGCCCACATATACCAATGTACTCAAATATTCATCCAGTGAGATGCCATATCTTGTTCAAAACCTTAAACCTACACATTCCTTATATTCGGGTAAAAACACCCAAATGAAAGAAATTCAACTCCATTCAATCTATCCAGTTCGTTTGCCCATTGACAGCAAATGAAAACAGGACTATCTAGACCTCTCGTTAAATATCCAGGATCTGACAGACCTAAGCAAAGCCAATGGGTGATATTAGAAATCCTTTTAGAGCAGACTAAGCATGTCTCAAGGTCTATACCAGAAAATGACAGTTATTCGATTCAAGAGATGAGCGAAAACTACCGAACTGATCCTTATAGACATATTGTGTTTTTTCTAACACATATTAATCATTAGACCTTCCTAATAAGGGTGCTACTGTAATTGGTGCTTTTTCCTGTAATGTTTAAAGTAACACTCTAAGCACCACATCATCTGCATATCTTGGGTGCTGTATTCTCTGTTTTTGTGCATACTGTTTGTTTTTAAATAAGTGAGTAAATCTGATTTTGTATTTAATTTTTTTATTTATTTTATTTCATGGGGGGGGACTTGAGATAGGAACACTATAGTGTACTGTTAGGAAAATAAATCTGTATTCCTAAAACTATAATGTTTTTTTCAAAGCAGTTCTATCCCCTTCTGGTGACCATGCTGTTTGCATTGAGGTGGCCATGGGATGCAGTTAATAGTGAGTTTTTCTCACTTGAATCTGTCCATTATGGTTGCCTTAGTCTTTTTCTGCAGGATCCTCCTAAGCTCCTGGTGCTTCATCTGCCAGGAGCCAACGTTCGTGCTGTACTCTCACAATGCAATCACTAGTGACATCTGAGTGTAGGACAAATACAAAAGACAAAGTAGTCCCTATTTTGGCTTATGATTTCTTTTGACTGGGTTGGATTTTCAGCAGGTCGAACTAGGCATTCGCCTAGAGTGCCGGCCTGTCATTAGTCGAACTAGGCATTCGCCTAGAGTGCCGGCCTGCTGGGGGCGCCCACCAGGATATTTCCTGGTGGGCTCCCCCTGTCTTGGGTCACAGCGCTTAGCGAGCAGCTCTAGAGCCGCCCCCCTCAGCACCGGGCTGCTCCTCCAGGCGCCCGAAGTTGGGGGCGCCCAGAGGAGCCCTGTCACAGTATGGCAGAGCAGGCACCTTCTTACCTTGATGACAGGTGCCTGCTCTGCCATCAAATGCCGGTGACTGGAGGAGAAGGGGACGGAGCAGGCAGGCGGCGAGGGAGGCTCTTCTTGCAGCCTCGCACTCCTCCCTCGCGCGCCCTTTGTGATGCCAGGAGCTGGAATATGATGTCATTCCGGCCCCAGGATACTAAACAGCGGGCGGGAGGAATGAGGAGTTGCCCCACACTGGACCCCCGGAGGTGAGTGTTTGAGTGTTTGTCAGTGAGTGAGTGTGTGTCTGTCAGTGAGTGTGTGTGTCAGTGAGTGAATGTCTGTCAGTGAGTGTCTGTGTGTGTGAGTGTGTGTCAGTGAGTGTATGTCTGTCAGTGAGAGTCTGTGTAAATGTGTGTGTGTGTCAGAGAGTGAATGTCTGTCAGTGAGTGTCTGTGTGAGTGTGTGTCAGTGAGTGTATGTCTGTCAGTGAGAGTCTGTGTAAATGTGTTTGTGTGTCAGAGAGTGAATGTCTGTCAGTGAGTTTCTGTGTGTGTGGCAGTGAGTGTATGTCTGTCAGTGAGTGTCTGTGTGTGTGTCAGTGAGTTTGTGGTGTGTGCATATCTGTCAGTGAGTATCTGTGTGTCAGTGTGTGTGTGTCTGTCAGTGAGTGTATGTGTGAGTGAGTGAGTGTATGTCTGTCTGTCAGTGAGTGAATGTCAGTGAGTTTCTGTGTGCGTGTGTCAGTGAGTGTATGTCTGTCAGTGAGTGTGTGTGTGTATGTCTGTCAGTGAGTGAGTGTATGTCTGTCAGTGAGTGAATGTCATTGAGTTTCTGTGTGTGTGTGTATCAGTGAGTGTATGTCTGTCAGTGAGTGTGTGTGTATGTTTGTCAGTGTCTGTGTGTGTGTGTGTGTGTGTGTGTGAGTTTCTGTGAGTGAGTGACATGAAGGGGCGGCAAAATGGATCTTTGCCTAGGGTGGTAGAAATCCTTGCACCGGCCCTGATTTTCATTAAACAGTCCCAACAATCGCTCCTCTCAGAACCCGCTCACCCGTCTCAATCTGATACCTCCCAATATTGGGAGGTATGCCATAGTAGGTTACAATATAAAAACTGTCTCAATAAGTGTCTGTGTCTGTGAGTGTGTATCTGTGAATCCCCTTAAGAATGGTAATAGTGAGACAGAAAACACCTCCACCATAGTATACAAGAAAACCATTGCAGTGGGTACTAATAAAAACACAGAGGGGCAGAAGGAAGCATCAACACAAATGGGGAAAATGGCAATCATAAATGAAAAACAGGAAGAAAAAGTGCAAGTGTGAAATAAAATAAAATGTTGAAAGAGAAAAGATGATCTGAAAATGCTGGAAGGGTATTAAGATGACTGTAGCTGATAAGGGACTAGAGGAAATCCAGTACTTGTCCAAATTCAAATATTCAGTCAACCAAATATGTTGTATTTTGATGGAGTCTTCTATTTTTAGACCATTATTATTTGTATTTATTTTTTTACACAAGTGAGTTAAATTTTCCCTTTTGGCCTGGTAGTATGAGAGAATTAGATGATTTAGAACATAAAACAGTAGATGATAAGAGTCAGGCACCCAGTGTACGGATTAATTGCTGGGAAAATAGAAAATAAGTGGTTTCATTTCTGAACTGTACATTAGGATAATGTTCCATTAACATGGTTTGCTGTTGTGTTTAAAACCCTGGTGGGAAGTGTGGAGCCAGAAAAACAATTTGCTACACATTCTTGTGAAGGAGGGAATACAAAATGCCCTTCTGATGTCTTATATGCCAAATATAATTTATTGTTTTGTGTTCTGTTATATGTGAAGACGGGTGTTTTTTGTTTTATTTGGTTTTATTTGGTTTCTTAGCATTTGACTTATCACTGATCATTTATTCCTTGCTCATCAACATCTGACTAGCAAATATTGTGAATTAAAGGAACACTCAGCACCTCTGAGTTAAGCCCTGCAGAGCATCAGGTGATAGACGGTTTGACTACTTGCATTAGGCAAGCTCTAGGGCACTCCTGGCACCAATATCATTAAAACACGCTGTAGTGATTGTTTCTTGAAGTGTTCCTTTACTGTTGGTGGAAATTGGTCTGAATGCTTTTCTTTTTATTTTATATAAAAATAAAAAGATCGAAAGCACAACTGATCGTATTACAAGGTAACATTTTTACTATAACTAAAGTTCACAATCAAAATGTTTCTTGTACAGTTAATATAGCTGGGGCTATGATTTCTTGTTATACTCAAGATAATAATTGACAAAGTTTTGTCTTTTGTGTCTTTGATGAGAGACCTCCAATATTAGACAGGGGTAATAGTTAAGTAGAGATGGGTATATGACAAAGG
The DNA here is from genome assembly GCA_933207985.1 of Pelobates cultripes. NCBI lineage: Eukaryota > Metazoa > Chordata > Amphibia > Anura > Pelobatidae > Pelobates > Pelobates cultripes. The sequence continues at coordinate 119,792,565 of OW240917.1, read as the reverse complement.
GTACTATAACTACTACAACTCACTGTAGTGGTTATGGTGCAAAAAATATTTTAGTGCTTTACCCCAGATTTCTGTCAAGCCATTTTCAAGTGGTTTGGAAGAAAATAAAATGTCTACACACAAAATATAAGAGTCATACAGTCTCTCAAGCAATAAAGAGGTTACACTTAAAACATTTCCACCTTGGACTAGTTTGATGGATTGCCACCATTCTTCAAGCCTAACATTGTCATACAATGCTTTCTACAGATATTACCTGTACGTGTTCTTATTTTTACCCACCTTGGGCGTGCCTGAAATACCCAATTCCAGCAGTTAGTAAGGGTAGGTCTGGCATGTATGCAGAAAAGTAAAAAGGTGTATGCTGAATGTTTGTGGCTTCATAGCTAAACTTGTACTGCTAAGAGTACACATCGCAATGCAAACTTAGTCATACCATTGCTTGGCTCAACCTCAAGTAAACTATCATACTGTACTATCTAACCCGCTGGTATTGGTAGAAGAATTCAGGATTAAATAGCATGCAGGAAGAATAATATGAAGCTATATAACTGAATAAATATGAAGTTAATTGTACACCTGCATATGGATTGCAGAGCTTGTTGAGTAATGTTCTTGTCTGTTAGCACTGGGCCTGCACCTGTAAGATTATCAATGAACACAACAAAGCATTGTCTGCGCAGAGCATACACAGATACCTTTTGTGCTAATAGTAATAATGTATATGTCAACACAAGTGATTTTAAGGACAAGAATTTAAAATCTTTTCAGCAGGCCTATGATTAAAGCAGAGTAGTTGGGATAGAAGTCTTGTTCATGGCCAGTTTAGTATAAGAAAAACCGCAGCAGAAAATTAAAGGGTGAATCCATGTATCATAACCCTTACAGACCTCTGTAGTGGTTATAAGAACCCAAGCCAAGTGGGGTAAACCAGTGATAAACAGTTTCTCTTATCCCCTGCCAGACTTTTATCCAACCTAGAGGTCCAGTGGCACACTTCCAACTTCTGCAGAGTTGTGGCAGCTGCGACCATCTCCATTCATTGGCTGAGAGTGCCAGCTGACTGCTCTCAGCCAATGACTGACACTCTGTGCAATGAAATTTGTGAAACTCCAGTTCTGGATTGGCTGATGACACCTCAATGATGCTGCAATTGCAATAGGTGAAGTTACACCTCCAGCAGCAGCAAGTTTAACCTCCGTAAACTCATGGAAAAGCATTTGATTGGACCATTTCACTGGCTCAGAGTTCATGTACTCTTTGAGCTGGTAAGGGGGTGGATCCAAGGAGTGAGGTAAAATTTGCATGAAAAGAGGGAGGGAGATACATTATTAGCATTATGTCTGTTGCCGATGCGCTGATGACGAATGTAATATTTGTACAGAATTTCAGAGGTCCAGGCTACCTAAGCCACGTGTGTCTGGGGTGCAACTAGTCCCCATCACCAAAGTGCAAATACTTCTGGATGTGCAGCATTTCGAGCAGAAACACTGCATATATAGATTCCTACCACAGTGACCACTTCTAAAAACAGAAGTGGTCATGGTGGTTGGGGCAACCCTTTAACCATACGCTACTCCTAACCCAGCTTTAAACCTTATACTATATTAACTGTTACGCTAATCATGACTCAGAGGGATGCCCTCTGCTGATGTCAGTACCGAGATCAGTAGAAGGATTTCACACCTCACATAGTACAGAGCTTACTGTTTGATTGCAGCATGTGAGCACATGCTGCAGCTTCTGCTTGCTGGCTTTGCCAATCACTATGTTATTAATTCTGGGAAACATGCACAGCATTAACGCTGATCACTGGCAGCATGGGGCATGCAGGGACCCTGGGGAGTCTCCCTCTGTGTTTGAGGGAATATTGATAATCACTTCATAACTAGTTCATTTAGCCATGGTGACTTTAAATTAATTTAGAGTGCAGTTTGCAGCGTTCACTTCGAGTGCTGGATACAGGTTATCTGTCAGTTTGGGACCACTAAATATGGCAGCAGCTGGCAAAAGGAAATCCCCAGGTATTCACAGATGCAGGGGTCTCCCTGGTGTGAGCTAATATTTACCACAGTTGTAAGTTGTAAAGCAGGGCTATCCAACCAGGCCTGCAATTCAATAGTCATGTATTCTCTATTATTAAGTGATTTATTGAGCGGCTAATATACACTTAATCAATGATCTCTTGAATCATTGAGTGAGATATGTACATTTTTGTATGATGTTAATATATATGTGTGTGACAATTGTGCTAATAATACTTTAACATATTTGTATTTATTTTTATTACAGATGGTTATGCAACAAGCAAAGAAAAAGTGACCCTGTGCTACGCTGTGGCTAGCTTCTGACCTTGGACTATTGGCTTGAAACAATTATTCTTTTGAACAGATAATTGTCTACATAAAAATACTTACTTTTATATTTTGATAAAATTATAGCCAGGACTGAGGCACAAATGGATGTTATTGAGACCACAAATATTGAAGAACATACAGTATCTCAGGAAAACCAAACACCAAATGGTTTCCCAAGGTCAGTCTCATCCAATAGTGAAGATGACAAAAACGTTAAAAGCAAGTCCAAAAGTATGGCCAATGGCTTACGGAAAGGCACAAAGAAATATCCGGACTATATTCAGATTTCTATGCCAGCTGACACAAAAACCAAATATCCCTTGGAATGGTGGAAAACCGGGATTGCCTTTGTTTATGCACTCTTTAACCTGGTCCTTACCACTGTCATGATCACAGTGGTACATGAGCGAGTACCTTCAAAGGAGGTGAACCCTCCCCTTCCAGACAAGTTTTTTGACTATATTGATAGAGTGACGTGGGCATTTTCTATATCAGAAATAAATGGAATGATTCTGGTTGGAATTTGGTTTACCCAGTGGCTCTTCCTCCGATACAAGTAAGTGCCTTGCAATGTGTTTATTATATTGTGTTTGCCCCTGTGTCTCTCTACCCGTAAGCAGATGAAATGAAGCTTTAACAAACTGTAGATATGACCAAAAAAAAAGCCTTGATCAAGAGGAAGAAATAAAATTAAAACTACCTGGGTTTTGTGCAGCTGTGCAAAATACACTTAGAAGCAGCAATATTTTTACCTGAACATGAAAAGAGGCTTGTGGAATGGATCAGAATGACATGTTCCATTTACAGTTATCGATTTTACTTCTATACACTTTGAGCGTGTCAGATAAAAAATACGCACCTACCAGTGGAGATATAGAATTTGACTTAAAGGAACATTATACTGGTGGAAATACAAACCTGTATTGCTAAGACACCAGTGCCCCTTTCACAAGTTATATCTAGGCTTCCTTCCCTCCATCCTTCCTTCCCTCCTTCCTTCTCTCCTTCCCTCCCATACATGCAAATACTTTCTCCACACACCACTCGCTAACTGACCTCTATTATGCCAGTATCCGGTTCACCTTTTGGAATTGGCAGCCATGCACCTTAGACTATGCGTTATGACCCTTCTCCCTCAACGGTGCTTGGTCCCAGTCGGCTCAAGTATATGAGCACGGTCATAAACTGCATTTCCATATTCATTAAGTGTAACCCTGCCAGTGCACTTAGATCTTCACCTTCATTTCTGCCGTTTCTCCTTATGGGAATACTCTGGTTAAATCTCAAGCATTGGCTACTGCCTAGGTATTTCTTATGAGCTCAGTATCAACATCTTTGACAAACATCACCCTGTTTTTGTTATCTTGTTTTCTGTTTAACCATAAGTCATGATTTCTACAAACTACCAGATGACATCGGCTATGTACTCCCTTTTAGCTGACTACTCTTACAAAATGCTTTGTATCACCAATCTCAATGTGATACCATGTCTTCTTACTTTTGTATTTGTTATTGTTTCTGAATGTATACTTCTGCAACAATGACATTTAAATTATGAAGATATACCATAAATAAAGAATAATACAAAATTTTTACAAGACCACTGCACCCAGACCACTTAATTGAGATAAACTGGTCTGGGTGATTTCAGTGGTCTTTTTTTTCCAAGTGTGCTTGATGTCTGTAAAGGGCATTTGTTTGACTGGTATGATTTCATATTGAGCGTTAAGAATATTCTGTTCACAAGTGCTAATGCTGTAGTTTTGTTTTGGAGTACAGGTCATTCACTTTCCTATTGCTTAATGAATTTGTGTCAAATATTAGCATCAAATTAAAGAACCATCTACCACCTATGAACATGCCTGTATCTGTTGGTGGCATTAAGACATGTGATACAAATTATAGAACATCCATAGTGCACAATGGATTCAGATTAGCGTGCCAGCCTTATTGTGTTTTATCTTGCACTGTTGATATTAGAGTAAATTTATGCCTCAGAAATATTAACTCAATGTATGTAGTTTGGCCTAGAGGTAGTGCCCAATTTCAGGAAGAAATTCCTTATCAACCATGAGCCATGGCAACTTTTTTGCTTATCACATTAGCAGCTTCTCAAAGTCAAGGAATCCCACTTGGACAGTCCATGAAATTCGGAACTTGCTCGGTAAACTGTACATTTGCCGTATTCTCCTAGGGAGAACAGAAGGAGCACACTGCAATGAGGATCCATTTCTGAGCTTATGACAAGGGAACAAAGTTACCAAAAATATGGTATCATCCAAGTTCATTTGATATAAAGACTTTATGTTCTCCCATTAACCCCTTAAGGACCAAACTACTGGAATAAAAGGGAATCATGACATGTCACACATGTAATGTGTCCTTAAGGGGTTAAAGCCCTACCAGAATAGGAACCTTCATCTAAAGTATTGTATTAGAGGTGAACATGGTCAGGAACACCATATTTCCCACTGATAGAGCGATTAGCAGCATCGTAATTTGCACAAAGACCAAAGAGTGTTTGACAAACTTATACTTAGAATATTAACACAATCTCTTTACTGATGTTGACCTTTAAATAAATACTACAAGCATCATAACCACCACAGCCTACTGTAGAGGTTATGATGCAAGGAGTGCCGTGGTGCCCTCCAAGAGTAAATAGTCAAACTGTTTAAGAACAACTTATCAGAGTCCCACCGGGCTCTTGTTGCGGCCTGATATGGTGCAGGAAACACCTGCAAGAACCTTTATTAATGCCACTGAGCGAAACCCTGCCACACAAGTCCGTCTCATTGACTAAGAGCATTAGTTGAGTACTCTTAGCCAGTGAGCGAGGTTCTTCACAGCTAGGCTAAGCTCAGTGGCATGCCTTTCAAGAAACAGAAGGAGGTAGCAGTGGACAAGGGATCATGGTAAGTTGACATACTATTCTTAAACTGTTTGACTGCTTACTCTAGGAGGGAGCCAGGACACACATTACCACTACTTACCTTTCTCTAAGTAATTTTTGTGGAGTTTTTTTCTTTTTTTTACGTTTTACAGTTTACAAATTACATTTATGTGCTGTAATTGACAGGCTTATGTCTATTTCCCTGGCATCTTACTTTCCTATGTTCATTGCACACATTATAGTGTATACATAATTCCATCAGCATAGGAACTGGGGAGGGCACCCCTCCCCAAGGAAATAATGTATAGGGACAGATAATGGATAAATCCCCAAGTTAAATGAGGCATATATTACAGAGACAGTGGGAACTAGAGCAACTGAACTTACATAATGTAATATGTTGAAGCTTTTTAAATGACAGTAATAAGTTCAGTTGCTCCAGTTCCAGCTACTTCTGTAAAACAATTTATGCCTTATTTAAATAGGGGCCCGCAAGCTGATAGGGCCCCTATCTGTGTTTCACTGCACACCGTTCTTTAAAGGGACACTATAGTCACCTGAACAACTTTAGCTTAATGAAGCAGTTTTGGTGTATAGAACATGCCCCTGCAGCCTCACTGCTCAATCCTCTGCCATTTAGGAGTTAAATCCCTTTGTTTATGAACCCTAGTCACACCTCCCTGCATGTGACTTGCACAGCCTTCCATAAACACTTCCTGTAAAGAGAGCCCTATTTAGGCTTTCTTTATTGCAAGTTCTGTTTAATTAAGATTTTCTTATCCCCTGCTATGTTAATAGCTTGCTAGACCCTGCAAGAGCCTCCTGTATGTGATTAAAGTTCAAGTTAGAGATTGAGATACAATTATTTAAGGTAAATAAGATCTGTTTGAAAGTGAAACCAGTTTTTTTTTCATGCAGGCTCTGTCAATCATAGCCAGTGGAGGTGTGGCTAGCGCTGCATAAACAGAAACAACGTGATTTAACTTCTAAATGACAGTGAATTGAGCAGGGGAATGATCTATACACTAAAACGGCTTTATTTAGCTAAAGTAATTTAGGTGCCTATTGTGTTCATTTAAATCTTACGCAATCTTTAAAAATCCATATGTCTTCCTTTGAATGTAAATATATTTCTATGGCATGTGCAAACTGTATGTAAGATCTCCCCAGCTCTGAGCAGTGGCGTACACACAATCCATGGGGCTCAGCTGCGAAACTGATCCACGGGCCCCCTTCCTCCTTCCCGTCCCCCTTCGCTTCCCCCTTCCCTCCCGACAGACACACACGCACAGACATACATAGACACACACACGTAGACACAGACAGACAGATATATACAGTCACAGACAGACACACAGACAGACACACACACTAGACACATATACATACAAAGACACATACATACAGTCACACACACACACAAAGACAGACATACAGACACCCACACACAAAGACAGGCGTACAGACAGACACACTCAGACACACATACACACACATACAAAGACACATACAGACACAGACAGACACACATACATACATACAAAAAGACAGACTCATACACACAGACACATACATACAGATACACACATACATACAAACAAACAAACAATATACAAAATATTTGTCACCCTCCTGTTTCCTACCTTTTAGGTGCAGGAGGGTGACATTCCCTGTGGTCCAGTAGTAGCTTAGCCTGGTGGGAGTCAGAGTTCCCGTGCGGGCTCTGTGTGATTGCTTGGAGGAGTGACAGGCAGTCACTTCCTCCCAGCAGTGATGTCATCACAGGGGGCCCGGTCGCGCTGTTAAAGTGCCCAGTGCTGGCTGGGCCCCCTGAAAATCCATCTCCATCGTGTGGCCCTAACAGCATGGGCCACCTGATGGACCCCTTGAACAGCAGCCCCGGAAAACATGGCGGCTGGTACCCGGGGTCTGCAGCTGCGACCCCTATATGTACGCCAGTGGCTCAGAGTGTATCCAAGCCAACACATTCTAATGCATTCATTTACAGGGTCACAAAATAGCTTGTTTCTCTGATTTTACTGATTTCCATAATAATTTTAGTGATATCATGATATCCATATATGGAGTAAATGAAAATAAAAAGGTGGTTCAGCATAAGATATTTTAATGTTAAAGGGACACTATAGTCACCAGAACCACTACAGTAATGGATTTGGTGTCTATGGCATGTTCCTGCAGTCTTAACATTGTAAACCCTGTCTTTTCAGAAAAAAAAGTCTGTGTTTACATTGTTTGCTAGTTACATCTCTTGTGGCAGTCACTCAGACAACGACTAGAGGTGTTTCCTGTTTTTGCCATTCATGCTTTCATGTGGAAAAGCATTGAGTTGTTTGAGATTGTCAAGATTGATGATCTCAGCCATGGAGGCGGGACCAGCCCCAGCAAGACCAGCAGTGATGGAGAAGAGGTAGGTAAAATAGCTTTTTGCTCCATTCTGAGTGTAGTCCAACACTATAGTGTTAGGAATACATGTTTTGTATTCATAAAATGATAGTGTTACTTAAAAATAAATAAAAATGCTCTAAACAGCAGCTTCCTCTTTGTACTCTTTTGCTGTGCTTAATAAACAAACTAAAATAGACAAAATTACAATATAGTGAAGATTTTGTGAAATCTGTGCATGTAGCAAACACAACCACACTTACAAACAGTGGTGGTTTGGAAAAGCACGCATTTATTATTTATTGGCATTTGTATAACGACAACTTATTCTGCAGCACTTTATAAGTGTTAATAATAATACGTGTTTACCCAAATCACCCATTTTTGTGAGTGTGCATATATATGCCAGATCTAAAACCAATAGATAATAGTACATATATTAAGGGACCCTAGTATAACTCTGTGAAACAACCTCTCACACTTTTCATGAGGATGTAGTGTCTTCAAAATCCCCATAGGAAAGTGTGGGGAAGCCAGAGGGACACTTTAGTCTTAGAAATACAGCTTTGTATTCAGTGCTCTAGACATTTCTATGTCTAAACTAATTCTGCTTCCATATAATTTGTTAATGTATTATGACTATAAGAAGGCTCTTTGTATCATTCCCTTTGTTTGTTTTTATTTTATTTATTTTTACACCGCCAACGTCTCAATGCGTTTGTTATATATATTTGTTTTATAGCAGATGAACATAGGAATGAGTCATAAATGTCAATTTATCCTTACATGTTCTACTTCTCTCTTCTTTTTTCAGGTCAATAGTGGGTCGCAGATTTTTTTTTATTGTTGGAACTTTGTATTTGTACAGATGTATTACAATGTATGTCACAACTTTACCCGTGCCTGGACTGCATTTTGAATGTGCACCAAAGGTAAGTGTCCTTATCCTGAAATTACTCTGTTCTATATGAAACATGTGTTACCAGACTTGCATGTGAGAAGCATTCATAGTATCAAAGGTGAAAAGTGTACAGAAGGATCAGCGCTTAAAAACTTAAATAAAGGCAGCACACCTATAGGATAGGGCTCCCTCACAGGAGCCTTATCTTATAGTCTACTTATAGTATCAAAGGTGGTCCAAAGCATGTTCATAATAGGTAAGTTGCTGAAGAACAATTCTCCAGTATTCATGAAGCTTGGGTACCTGTGAGCATGTTGATGTTTACCTGGATTTATCTTCGTCTTTGAGAATATTCCTTAACCCTAAACCAACCATATAACCTATTTTTAATCTTTATTTTCTTAGGTCCTGGGCGCCACCATCTTTGTGTGGGTAGATGAAGTCCCTGTTGGACACATCATTTGCCCACACTAGATAGCGCTGTGAAATTCCCGCAAATGTCCAGTTAAACACTTGGGCATTTCGTTACGGGAATTTCGTCCATTCATTCATCAGAAAAACGAATGAATGAATAGAAATTTCAGACGAACAAACAAACACTGACTATCGGTGTTCGTTCAGTTTATTACAAGGAGGGAGCTACCAGTGCGCAGCTATCTCCTTGTAAAATGTAACAATAGAAGCAGCAGGGAGAAGTGCTCCCTGCCACTTCCTAAGCCGCCTCCCCAATGTCCTCCCTCACTTTATGGGGGTCAATATGACCCCCATATTAGCACAAGGGAGATTATTGACCCCCATATTAGCATAAATGAAATCTCCCGAATGCCCCTACTCCTATGCTGCGAGTAGGGTCATGTCTGTGGCTGCTCACTGTTGTAAAATAAGAACGTCCCCCTCCTTCCAACAAGTAGTCCCCCCCCAACCCCCACTGTGCTCCGCGAGTGGGGGCTGTGCAAATAAACGGGAGGGACACTGAGTAATTTTATACAGCGTGGGAAAATTAAAAAAAAACTTTCCCATGCTGTGAAAAATGACATAGAGTACTCATCAAAGTGATGTGACCGGTAAATGTAGAGACTTACCGGTCAGTCGCTTCATTTACCTGTCAGAGCACTCTCATTGGTTGGCTTAAACCAACCAATCAGAGCGCTCTGAGCCAAATTGCAGGGCATGGGAGCAGATATGAAGCTGTAGAAGAGGAACATCAGACTTCTGTGCACCCTGTCTACAGGATAAGGTAGCGGGGGCCCAGAACTGTGTGTGTGTGTGTGTGTGTGTGTGTATATATATATGTATATATCGGTGTGTGTGTGTGTGTATATATATATATATATATATATATATATATATATATGTATATGTATATGCATAGGTGGCCCCAGGGCCAGATTAAGAGCCCAGTGGGCCTTGTGCTGACAATTATTAGGGGCCTAAGTACAGAATCTTATCGACTAAAAACACTACAACAGTCATACCTCTCAAGCATTGTGTATCTGGTGGAGATGTTGCCGGAGGGAAACACATAGGATGCAGCTATAAGAAAACTCAGATTCTCTTAAAATATGCTTATCTCTCTCTAATTCATGCTTTCACCTTTCAAGTAAATCCATGCTCCCTAACAGCAGTGTCCAGTGAAGCAGGAAGTCAGTGGGCGGTGTAAAAGGGTGGACCACTGATGCGCAGCACGTAACCAGATCTTCAGAAAGGGACGAACATGCCCAAAAAGGAGGCATGTCTGCCCAAAGAATTGGAAGGCTACCCTGGCATGAATGCATGTCAGGCTGCCTGCCAATCATGCATGCTGGCCAACAGAAACCTGAGTTTGACATAAATGCGTCTAATGATGCGCTCGCTCCATGCTTTCTAAGGACTGTCCACTATCACTCACATGTCCACTTGTCTCCTTACCTTCTTACTATCAGGTAGAAGCTCCTGGTATACAGTGGGAGACAAAGAAGAGGTGGATGTAGCGAGTGTAGAGGAAAGGGAACATGCCACAGTGTTAGAGACCAAAGTCAGCATTACCTTAAGTAATTTAATTTCAGCTCGTCCACACAAGTTTTGTTTTCATATATCCCTCTTAAGTTTCCATACTAAGCATGAGTATGTGAAGAGTAGTTAGGGTTGCCACCTTACTTGGAAAAAATACAGGCCTTATTAATTTGCAGAACTAATTATGTATGCATTACATCACATGATGTAAATCACAAGGAGTGACATAAGAGAAAATTCTGTAAAATCACCAAAAAAACTACTTACAGTATGATTATGCTTCATAGATGGATTGCTCCCAGTGTCTCCCTGTCTCCCAGTGTCCCCATGTCACCAAGTGTTCCCTAGTGTCTGTGTCCCCATGTCTCCCAGTGTCCCTATGTCACTAGGGGACACTGAGACATTTGGGGACACTGGGAGACTTGGGGACACTGAGACTATGTATCAATGTCCCTATGTATCCCAGTGTCTGGGTCCCATGTCACTAGGGGGCACAGAGACAAGGGGATACTGGGAGACACATGGGGAGACTGATACACTAGGGACACTGGTAGGAACATGGGAACACAGACACTGGGAGACATGGGGACACTGGGACACATAGGGACACTGAGACACTAGGGGCACTGGGAGACATGGGCACACAGACACTTTGGACACTGGGAGACATGGGAACACTGAGACACTTGTGGACATTATGTCCCTAGTGTCACAGTGTCCCCAAGTGTCTCAGTGTACCCATGTCTCCCAGAATCCCCTAGTGTCTGTGTCCCCATGTGTGTCTGTTCCCATGTCTCAGTGTCCCCATGTCTCCCTGCAACCTTTCCCCCATCCTTCATTTCCCTGAGCTGTAGGCTGTCTCTGCAGGCTGTGAGCTGCTGTCTTGACTCTCTGTGCTGTGTAGTTGCTCCCCTGCAGATCAGTGAGTAGAGAGATGCAGGTATATGCTGTAACTTCCTATCCCTGCTTCTCTCCACACACATAGGGATCTCTACTGGCCGGTGCTAGTATTGCAGAGTAATATCTGTTTATACTGAGAAAAACACCGGCATTTATATTGACGGTAATACTTGAATAACGGTACCGACCAGGCAGCCTCAAATACATACCAGCCAGGGGGCAAACCTAAGAGTAGTGTGTGAAATTTTTTTTTTATTTTTTTTAAATCAATGGGCCTGGGCCTGGGCCTGGGCCTGGGCCTGGAGCTGCAGCTCCATCAACCCCTATGTTAATCCGGCCCTGGGTGGCCCAAGCCACCACAGCAGGCACTTTACAAAAAACACAGCATATTAATTTGTATTGGTGCCCGGAGTGTGCTTGAAGTGTCCTTTTAAACAACAGTTTTTTCATCCGTCTTTAATTACTCTCAGCAGTCCAAGAACTAGGTATTTTCTGTTCTGTTCCGTATTACAAACCATAGGTGTGCATTACATGGCACAAATAAATGTACTGTCAGCTGACCAGAGCCAGCAAGTCTTCATAGTAATCAGAGATTGCAACTCTCAAAGTTGAATTACTGTTAAATGTCTCATGGGGACTCATATAACACAATGTATGATCTATTGTGGTGAGAACAGTGTCAATATTAGTGTCAGGTTGTTACAAGAGGTCTGTGGTGGCCACACAGCCTCCAGGCTGCAAGTTGGTAGAATGAGTATTATTCCATCAATTTGGATGTAAACATTATCACATCTTATTTTCATGGATATGTAATGTATTACCATTTTTTTTAAATGTCATTCTGTTCACTGTTTGTTTAGTAATCTTCTTTTTGTTGCAGCTAAATGGCGATTCATATGCTAAAGCACAGAGGGTACTCAGGTTAATAACTGGCGGTGGCCTTACCATCACAGGATCTCACATCTTGTGCGGAGACTTCTTGTACAGTGGCCATACAGTCATGCTCACGCTCACTTACTTGTTTATCAAAGAATGTAAGTGCTACATTTATTAATGTATAAATGTTATTGTAAATGAAAGCAAAAATACTCTGGGTATTTGTTCAAATAATAATAAAAGAACATGGACCTGAAATTGTTCAAAAATAGGCCTAAATATTTAAAGAAAAGAAAAAAGAGCAGACCATTTTAAGCTACCCAACATGAGCTTAGAACCTCTTGTTAGTAATCCCATTTACTATTCTACCAGCAGGTAAATATAGAGGTAGAGGTGATGAGACAAATGGAGGGGTAGAGAGGATGAGACACATGCAGGGGTAGGGAGGATGAGACACATGGAGGGATAGGGGGGATGAGACACATGGAGGGATAGGGGGGATGAGACACGTGGAGGGGTAAGGGGGATGAGACACATGGAGGGGTCGGGGGGATGAGACACATGGGGGGGGAGGGGGCTGGGGGTGCCCACGGTAGTTTTTGCCCGGTGGTTTCTAGTTACACATCTGAAACCAGATTTGGTGTCTATCCTGGTTTGTTTGTATTTTATTGTATTTGACACTTAGGTAAGTGTCTGCCTAGGTTTGCACCCTGTTGATTTAATTTGATTATATATAGTGTTTACCTCCTTATACAAATTGTTGTTGTGAATGTGTGACTGCACATGCCAAATGTGGGAATTAAGAAAGATGAAGTGGCTGAGAGAGAAAATATAGGGACCTCTCTAGATAGAGATGAATGGGAACATTGGGGGCCATAAAGTATCAATCGGTATGGTTCTTCAGGAACTGTAAAACAAAATGTTATGAGATGGTTTGTAACACCTACCTGTGGTGAAACTGACCGTGCCACTTTTTTTGGAGGGGCTTGTTTGCCAGACTCCTGCCCTGTCACTATGGTGCTGTGGTGAACTTTGGGCTAAAAACACGGTTCGTGCCTTTTTCCCTGCTATGGTGCAGTATATGGGGCTTGTCGAATGGATTAGGCTTATGGTGTTCATTTATCAAACAAACTGACGAACAGCCAGACCACCCACAAGTGGAGTGTGCAGCCTTTTAACCTCCCAGAAGCTGTGAAGGAGGCTGCATCTACCCTGGGGATTGCTATATAACCCCAGGGAATATAATCACTAAGCTCTTTTAAGATCTGTTCCTGTTACTCTTTCTTGGAGGAGAGGTTCCCCCACTGGAAGCTGGATCCTGGTCTTGGGTCCAGGGTGGGTGGAAGACGGCAAGTCCCAGTCAAGCTGTAATGCTGGACGTGGGGACTGCGGTGCTGATGGTGTCTGGTGGAGTGCTTGGAGTCCTCAGGGAGCGCTAGGAGCATCCGTCGGCGGAGGTACCCAAGCGGGGTACAGGAAGCTCCGTTACACTACCCTTATGGTATCCTGGGTAGTATGAAAAATCCACTAGTAATGAGTTTTGAGAAAACTGATTTGGGGTCCAATTGAAAAAACGTGTCAGGAGAAATTTTATGTGAATCTGAAAATCTGCCTTCATGGATGTACTTTCTTTCCAAACCGATACACAATTTCATTACTTAAGAAAATAAAGTAATATATAAACAGCAACAGTACTAGGGGTGGTGTCACCCAGTGTGGTGACTCATGGTGTCATCCCCTCAATAGACTGCCTCCCATACCTGACCATCGTCTTGATTTAATATATTTTTTTATAAGCTTTTCAAATGATTTATTAGTTTGAAAAAATATTTTGGTATTTTTTTTTATATATTTCTATATTCTTGTTCTGAGTTCCAGCTCTCTGGGTCAGTGTTTCCATAGGATTCCATGGCAACACTCCAATACTATTAGTGATCATGCCAGAGCTTTCAAAAGGGATATGTAAGGTATCCACCTGACAAAGGTTTAGATCAAAAGGTCTCTGGGCCCACTTATAGTGGGCGAGCCAAGGCGTGATTTTATTTTGCTCCCTAATTGGGGAGCCCCAAGACAGCTGCCTGTGCTGCCATAAGGTAGTGTTAGCCTTGTTGTCACCCAGTGTGGTCTGTAACCCATCTTGTAAACCCTGGCTGCCAGATGGGTTCTTACTGTAAAGATAAGGATTACTAGCTTGATCATGTGGTCTACGCCACTCTTACTGGTGGGTGTGGACTGTGTAGTATAACAGTAGGTCTCATGGAGCCCATCAAGCTAAGTTTATGCATGCTAACTCAATCACAGTAATGAACCTGTGGCTTTGAGGAGTTTTCTCCCCCCTTAATTCTTTCCTGTATTTTACATTCTTTCCAACTGTTTTTATGTTTTACATTCAAAGTTGGTGACTCACTGTTTTGATGACATGTTCTAATCAGCCAATTACCTCTAAAATTTCCAGTATAACATTAAAGTCTTTATATATATATATATATATATATATATATAAATATATATATATATACATACATATATTTACATCCCTATAGACTGTAAGCTCGTTTGAACCTATTGTTCCTGTAAGTTTTCTTGTAATTGTCCTATTTATAGCTAAATCCCCCCTCTTATAATATTGTAAAGTGCTACGGAATCTGTTGGCGATATATAAATGGCAATAATAATAATAATCTTGAGAGCTAGAGCAGCAGAAGCAGTTGAGTGTTTTAATTTCTATTGCTATTTTGATTTTTTGTTTTCTTTTCGGGTGGGTGTGGGTGTGGGTGTGTGTGTGTGTGTGTGTGTGGGGGTTATAGTGATCAATCCTCTCTCTGCTAATCATAATGAGGTTGCTAAATTTGTCAAGAAGCCATGTGCTTGATTTCCTCCAAATTACTATTTGATGCCATATCTTAAAACCAGAACACCATTTACTGTGCATCCTGTCATTACCAGCATTCTGCTCTGCTAGCCAAGTCACTTATCACTGTTATGAGCTTCAGGATGCAAATTGTTGTAATGATTTCCATTTATAGCTGCACATATAAGGAGGGATACTGTATTGTTGTTCTTAACATTGTAACGTGTATTTATATTATTTACCTGGAATTGAATGTGCACCTACTTTTCCCTTATGAGGCACAAATCTTGGCACAACCACATTTACCTTTATGTTTAATATATATTAAATGTATACCTTTTCAATGTGTTATTTAACCAATACACCTAATATAAAATAACACACAAATGGATACACTGCATCACAGTGGAGAGAGATTCATTTCATATATGTAAAACAAAATGCATGTGAACCAAATGGAACACTTTAATGTTAAAACCAGATATATTTATTTTTAATGTTTAGATTGTTCCTTGGTGTATTCAGGACCCCATGCCCCCCTTTTAAGGGTAAAACAAAATAAACTCGCCATAAACAAATTATCTAGTTTTAATATAAATTGTTTTTGCAATCTCCTCATCTCCTTTTCCATTAAGTATTAATTTAAGAATCATAACTACTACAGCATTGCCCTGTTTCCCTGGGTCTTGTTGGAATATGCACAGAATTGACATTAGCCAGTCTGAAAATCTGGCTCAGGCTGGCTAATTTCGCCCCCATGACACTGCTGGAAGTAGAATTACATTTCCAGTAGCAGAGGGGTTAAACTATGTATGCTTAGCGTATCAATGCGAGACGCTGCATGTACAGGCACCATGTCCACTTTAAATCATGTGAAGTGGCTATGGTGTTTGGAGTAACTTTACATTTCTTGTCATTGACTGAAACCTAGATCTCTCCCCTGACACACTACATTTGCCCTCCTATCATACAGTTGGTTGTAGGTCTAGCCATGCTAAGCATGGTGGTGTGGGTTTTTTGCTATTCCTTCTATCCTTTGCCACTTGTCCCTCACTCTACTTTTCCTCTTTTGACGTCCACTCCCACAGTCTTTTCAATCCTCTCTCAGCCTGTGTTGCCAACATCTCTACTAACATCTATATTAACCAACTGAACAACTAAATAACCTCTGGATTTCTATCACCTCCTATGTTTTCCTCATGCAATGGACTAACTCCCCTACACACATATAGTTTTCCAGTCTTTTCTTTGTCTATAAAATATCTGACATAAATATTCTTCTGTCTGATCACTGTCTTCTAATCTCCACTGTCAACATCTTAAATTTAGTTAGTCTCGGATAATTAGAAATCTAAGCTTCCTTGATCTACGTCACTTCTCTTTCTTTCTCTAGTATCCCCCTCCTCTTTCAACTCTCCCCTGTCCCACTTAAGCTTCTTATACTACAATTTTGTCTTGTCTACAGCTCTAGCCATAGCTGCACCAGTTCAAGCTCCCTCTAAGCACCAGCCACTCCTTCAACCCTGACACAGCAAGCTCACCTGCAATCACTAACGATTACTGCAGAACATTGTTGGAGTTAAATCTAACACCACACTGACTTCTTAAATCACAAATTCATGCTGCAATCCTATACTGGATATCAAAAGGGCCTACTGATATATTTTATTTACAATGATTGTAATATGTTAAAAATGACTTACAAGTAGGTAATATGGTCATAATTCAATTTACCAAGTGTAAAACATAGTTACATAGTTATATAGCTGAAAAGAGACTTGTGTCCATCAAGTTAAGCCTTCCTCACATTTGTATTTTGCTGTTAATCCAAAAGAAGGAAAAAACCCAGTTTGAAGCACTTCCAAATTTGCAACAAACTAGGAAAAAATTAATTATTGACCCTAGAATGGCAGTCAGATTTATCCTTGAAACAAGCAGCTATTACCCTACATTGAAAAATTAGATCCTTGAATAATCTGTTTTTGCAAGAATGCATTTAGTTGCTGTTTAAACATCTGTATGGACTTTGATAAAACCACTTCTTCAGGCAGAGAATTCTACATCCTTATTGTTCTTACAGTAAAAAAAAAACTTTCCTTTGCCTTAGAGGAAATTTTCTTTCTTCCAATCTAAAAGCATGGCCTCGTGTCCTATGTAAAGTCCGGTTTGTGAATAGATTTCCACACAATGGTTTGTATTAGACCCGAATATATTTGTATAATGTTATATCCCATCTCAGGCGATGTTTTTCTAAACTAAAGAGGTTTAAATTTGTTAACCTTTCTTCATAGCTGATATGTTCCATTCCTTTTATTAATTTTGTAGCCCGCTTCTGCACTTTTTCTAGTGCCATAATATCCTTCTTTAGAAAAGGTGCCTAAAATTGCACGGCATATTCAATATGTGGTCTTACCAGTGATTTATAAAGAGGCAAAATGATATTCTCATCCTGAGAATGAATGCCCTTTTTCATGCATGACAACACCTTACTGGCCTTAGCCACTGCTGATTGACATTCCACATTGGTGAATAGTTTGTTATCTAGAACAATCCCCAAGTCCTTTTCGTGAATCCCCAAGTTCTTTTCACATGGTGGAATAAAGATGAAAATAAACCATCTGCATCACACCAGTGGCAGAAAATCAATTTTAAAATAGTGCACAACCTGTATCAACTGACATCGTCCTCAAAATGCATATGTCCTTCTGCTGCTGATGGACCATTGGCTTTTAAGATGTTTAATTTAGTTTGGTATTTGTGTTTTTAGTTCTGTGAACGCTTACTTGATCATCTTCACTTCTGTAATTTAAATATTTTCTGTCTTGCAGACTCTCCCCGTCACTTTTGGTGGTACCACCTAATCTGCTGGTTTCTAAGTGCTACCGGAGTGATCTGTATTTTAGTTGCTCGTGAACACTACACAGTCGATGTTGTAGTTGCATATTTTGTCACCACAAGACTGTTTTGGTGGTATCATGCAATAGCTAATGAAAAGGTAAGAGATTAGAAAATCCTGTCTTCACACAAAACTGTCTATTAAATTTTTAAGTATGGTAGCTAACAAATATAAGTCAAATGATCATCACATGTCAATTTAAGGACGCACACACTGTGCCTTCGATTTGACCTATCAAGGTCTTGTGAGTGCTCTTATTGAGATATCTGGAACACAACTGGATGAAAGACAGGTAGAAAGGGAATTAAAGGGATATTATAGTGCCCTCTGGTCCCTACTTCCCTCACACCTCCCCCTCTCCCCCGCCCCCAGGAACATAAAGGGTTTTAAAAAAAAAACTTTATTTACTCGCCAATTGTCATCCGATGGGTGGACCTAATGGCATGGTCGTCGAACTCAGTAGGCCCTCCCCATAGGAAAGCATTGCCCCCCCTCAGGGTCCCACTCTCGCCGGGCTGAGGGGGGAGGAAGGGGTTAAACTCTTACCTTACTCCAGCGCCGGGCTCCCTCAGTGCTGGGGAACTCTCCTCCATCTTCCGACGTGAGCAAGAGCCGCGTGCGCATTCAATCAGTCCATAGGAAAGCATTTCTCAATGCTTTCCTATGGACATCCGCGTCTTCTCACTGTGATTTTCACAGTGAGAAGCGCGGAAGCACCTCTAGCGGCTGTCAATGAGACAGCCACTAGAGGCCGGGTTAACACTAGAGGGACCTGGCACCCAGACCACTTCATTGAGCTGAAGTGGTCTGGGTGCCTATAGTGGTCCTTTATGTTGTGGAAAATGGCAAGCAAAGAAGGACTTTGAAAAGTAAAGACAAACTTTTATCTCAGAAAAGGTATTGAGAGATTAATACGGAAAGCACACTTCAACTGATATAGAGAAAAGCACCAACAGCACACAGCTGGTTCCAAACAGTGCAGGCCATGAACTTCAATTGATAACACAGTAGTCGATCAGGAACTCAGAGTGTTTTAGGTTCATGGTGGATGGAATAACGGTACCTAAAGCACCCTTCCAATACCTGGCAATAACTGTGGAAATAATTATTTTAATCAGCTAATTAAAATCATTTATTTATTTATAATGTTGTCCTTTAAAGGACCACTATAGTGCCCTGAGGGTGGCCCCACCCTCAGGGTCCCACTCCCGTGGTGCTGAAGGGCGAGGAAGGGGTTAATCCCTTACCTTTTTTCCAGCGCCGGGCTCCCTCAGCGCTGGGACTCTCCTTCCTCTTCTGACGTCCCTGGCTCTAAAATCTGTTTAGCTGCATGCTTTTTAGATGAGATTTTTCCACTGAATAATTAAGTAGGTAGAGATGTATTTTGTTTGTTTAGTTTGTGAATGTCAGTGAATCAGATGTTCTATGCAAACCAGTTTATGATTTGTGCTCATTGTATGCTAACTTTATTCAGGGTCTGTAATGCAATTGATATTTTTTGATTATATTATGGGTAAGAGGAAATTAATATGTAATAAACAATGTCTTAAAAGGAATTTAGCTCTATCAATAGAGAACTACTAAAAGAACAGATTACTGTGCAAAACATGTGATATTACACCATAGCTACAGAGCTTTGGCAAAAGATGAAACTTCTATTCCTGCTGACTGTTAAGTCTGAAAAATTAATGTTTTAATCATCATGATGATTGCCAGTATAATGTAGTACTCTGAATAAAAGTTCATATACTTGAGAATCTGTTAGTGTCATCTTTCAAAATATGCTAGGTAAGTTTTCATATAGCATAATATGCAGACATGACTCAACAGTAGGTAGCAGGTGTATCCCTGTTTCTTTTAAATATCAGTGTGCAATTATACCACTCATGTAGCATAGTGTCCTGTCTAACTGGCACCTCCAGCATTTCACATTGTCTGTGCCAGTGATACGAGTTAACCAAGCTAGAACTGTATACCACCTGTATGCTATTTGACGTATAATTTCTATGTGTGATGCACAGAATGTAAGCCCCTTATGGATTTAAAACACATTTATCCATCTGTCTGAAGCAATAATGCACCCTAATTCTTTGTGCTATGCCGGGACAAATCTGTGAGGCTGCAGAGACGCCCCCCCCCCTTCACATATCCATAGAAATAGAGAGTACTTTAACAACCAGTATGTTTAACACATTTTCTCCAAAATGGACAGCTGTCCAATCAGCTCTTGGAGGCTGGCTATTTAGGAGCTTAAGAATTGCAAATAAGAGTGCATACAGGGACCGCAGTTTTCGAAAGGGAATAATCTTCCCATCTTTGAACACCTGATACATGGACCTTACCCCTCCCATCTCCCACAGTTCGTAATACAAGGATAATGAGAGAACACCCCGTATATAACTGATTTGCCGTAGACCACAATGAAGATTTACAATAGTTGGCAACCAATTGCGCAGAACTATTTTCGTGGATTGTAGTAACATGTTTGGGAAGGATGGTCTTAAATGGCCCCCCTACAGAGCCCTTCTATAGTAGTCTTTAATGTGTGGTAAGCCCAGGGCACCCTCGGAAGCCGGTTTGTGCAAAATATTGGCAGCTACTCTGGATTTTTTATTCTGTCAAACAAAGGTTGTAAAGTCCCTCAAATTCGATTTGAACATGTAAATGCAAATTTCAAAAAAGATATCGGATATCTTAAGAAAAGGGGCCATTTTTAAAGCTGTGATTCGACTGGTCCAGGATTAAAACTTTCCCTCCAAAGTCTTAAAGGGACATTCCACTGACTAAATACTGTTTAGTAGGTATACCCCAAATGAAATCTTGCATGCATTTAATAATGCATTTTTTCACTGTAGTTATATCTAAAAACCGCTTGCAAAAACTGCAGATCTGTTGCCTGTGCAAGCCCTCCTCTCCTAACCTCACCCAGACTATGTAACTGTTCAATCACAGACTTCCCAGTGCAGCTCAATGAGAAGTTTTTGCTAGGCAGATGCTCTGGACAATTGCTGCCTTTTGAGTTCAGTGCAAATAAGCTAAGCATACCAGGAAGTAACGGGGCCTGTTGTCTGCTTAATTGTTAATTTCTAGTGAAATCTGCACTATTTCGAAAATATAAAAGAGGACACACTTTTCACACATGTGCTATTTGCTTGAAGGCATTTGTGTAAATTTGGTTAGGAAATCAAGGGATGTGTTAGAATAAGCAATGCATTGTCAGCAAATAGATTGACCCCAAATTCCCTGTCTCCTAGTCTAATTCCTCAAACATCTGGGTTTGCTCTTATGGAGAAACAGTGAAACAGATAGCCAGCATAGGCGTGTGCAGCCTATTGCTTTAGGGTGCATTAGGGTGTGCACCCTAAAGCACAAACACACGCCGGATGTGTATATATGTATATATATATATATATATATATATATATATATAAAATAAACAATACACAAAAGCATGTTAAGGTGATTGGCCACCCCCCATGTTTTATATATATATATATATATATATATATATATATGTATATATATGTATGTGTATACAAAACAACAATAATTCCTGCACTCCAACCCAAAAAATGTTGATACCTGGTGCTCTGGTTGCAAAATTAATAAATCCAAACCCTCACACACACAGTACACACACACACACACACACACACACACAAACAGCACCCTCACAAATACACAACACACACATCACACAAACGGCACCATTACACACACATCACACAGCACAGTAACAGGACCCTAACAAACACACACACACAAACACCCTCACACACAGCACACTAACAGCACCCTCACACATAAACAGCACCCACACAAACACCCTCACCCACATAGCACACTAACAGCACCCTCACACACACACATCACACTAACAGCACCCTCACACACACTAACAGCACACACAGCAGTGTATGTGTGTATATATATATATATGTATATATATATACACACATATATAAATCCAAAAAATTACCGGCACTCACGGTTTTCTCAATCCAAACAAATTCTCTTTATTTTCTCTTTATTCCAAATCCACCATCAGATGGTGGATTTGGAATAAAGAGAAATTGTTTGGATTGAGAAAACCGTGAGTGCCGGTAATTTTTTGGATTTATATATGTGTGTATATATATATATATACATATATATATACAGGGAGTGCAGAATTATTAGGCAAGTTGTATTTTTGAGGATTAATTTTATTATTGAACAACAACCATGTTTTCAATGAACCCAAAAAACTCATTAATATCAAAGCTGAATATTTTTGGAAGTAGTTTTTAGTTTGTTTTTAGTTATAGCTATGTTAGGGGATATCTGTGTGTGCAGGTGACTATTACTGTGCATAATTATTAGGCAACTTAACAAAAAACAAATATATACCCATTTCAATTATTTATTATTACCAGTGAAACCAATATAACATCTCAACATTCACAAATATACATTTCTGACATTCAAAAACAAAACAAAACAAATCAGTGACCAATATAGCCACCTTTCTTTGCAAGGACACTCAAAAGCCTGCCATCCATGGATTCTGTCAGTGTTTTGATCTGTTCACCATCAACATTGCGTGCAGCAGCAACCACAGCCTCCCAGACACTGTTCAGAGAGGTGTACTGTTTTCCCTCCTTGTAAATCTCACATTTGATGATGGACCACAGGTTCTCAATGGGGTTCAGATCAGGTGAACAAGGAGGCCATGTCATTAGATTTTCTTCTTTTATACCCTTTCTTGCCAGCCACGCTGTGGAGTACTTGGACGCGTGTGATGGAGCATTGTCCTGCATGAAAATCATGTTTTTCTTGAAGGATGCAGACTTCTTCCTGTACCACTGCTTGAAGAAGGTGTCTTCCAGGAACTGGCAGTAGGACTGGGAGTTGAGCTTGACTCCATCCTCAACCCGAAAAGGCCCCACAAGCTCATCTTTGATGATACCAGCCCAAACCAGTACTCCACCTCCACCTTGCTGGCGTCTGAGTCGGACTGGAGCTCTCTGCCCTTTACCAATCCAGCCACGGGCCCATCCATCTGGCCCATCAAGACTCACTCTCATTTCATCAGTCCATAAAACCTTAGAAAAATCAGTCTTGAGATATTTCTTGGCCCAGTCTTGACGTTTCAGCTTGTGTGTCTTGTTCAGTGGTGGTCGTCTTTCAGCCTTTCTTACCTTGGCCATGTCTCTGAGTATTGCACACCTTGTGCTTTTGGGCACTCCAGTGATGTTGCAGCTCTGAAATATGGCCAAACTGGTGGCAAGTGGCATCGTGGCAGCTGCACGCTTGACTTTTCTCAGTTCATGGGCAGTTATTTTGCGCCTTGGTTTTTCCACACGCTTCTTGCGACCCTGTTGACTATTTTGAATGAAACGCTTGATTGTTCGATGATCACGCTTCAGAAGCTTTGCAATTTTAAGAGTGCTGCATCCCTCTGCAAGATATCTCACTATTTTTGACTTTTCTGAGCCTGTCAAGTCCTTCTTTTGACCCATTTTGCCAAAGGAAAGGAAGTTGCCTAATAATTATGCACACCTGATATAGGGTGTTGATGTCATTAGACCACACCCCTTCTCATTACAGAGATGCACATCACCTAATATGCTTAATTGGTAGTAGGCTTTCGAGCCTATACAGCTTGGAGTAAGACAACATGCATAAAGAGGATGATGTGGTCAAAATACTCATTTGCCTAATAATTCTGCACTCCCTGTATACACACATACACTGCTGTGTGTGCTGTTAGTGTGTGTGAGGGTGCTGTTAGTGTGATGTGTGTGTGTGAGGGTGCTGTTAGTGTGCTATGTGGGTGAGGGTGTTTGTGTGGGTGCTGTTTATGTGTGAGGGTGCTGTTAGTGTGCTGTGTGTGAGGGTGTTTGTGTGTGTGTGTTTGGGTCCTGTTACTGTGCTGTGTGTGTGTGATGTGTGTGTAATGGTGCCGTTTGTGTGATGTGTGTGGGTGTTGTGTATTTGTGAGGGTGCTGTTTGTGTGTGTGTGTGTGTGTGTGTGTGTACTGTGTGTGTGAGGGTGCTGTATGTGTACTGTATGTGTGTGGGTGCTGTTTGTGTGAGTGTGCTGTATGTGTGTAGGTGCTGTGTGTGTGTGTGTGGGTGCTGTATGTGTGTGTGTGTGCTGTATGTTTGGAAGGATTGTGGAGGTGGGGGCAGATTAGTAAATATCCCCCCTCCCTTCTTACCGCGGCTGGTTCCCTTATTTACCACTATAATGTCTTAAAGCATAGAACTTAGTAGGGCTAACCATACAAATATCTTAGCCATAATTTTATATAGTTAGTGTAAGAGATCCTCTATTTAACATATATAAATAATTGAGAATACAGTATAAAATAAGAATTGTCTTGGAAGCAATACAGTTTTGTCTTTTTGATATTTATTTTATAAAAATATAAATATAGACATAAAATCCATATAGCAGAGTTTCTAAGATTAAACTAAATGCTTGCAAATATCATTAATAGGTTAACATACCCTTCTGAAGATGTCATCATGTCAGCCTCTCTGTCATTTTAAGATGGAGCAGCGTCTGTCTCAAAGTCTCTCCTCTGTTTTTTAACATTTTAAAAGTACACCTATTTATACCATAGGTGTCTTCATTTTAGGGTCTCTGTAGTTCATATATGAAAAAGTAACACTTCTTTTACTTTATTCATTTTAGGAACTCCCTTAATTTGGCAAGCATACAAGGCCATAACTAAAGGGTGCATACGTCATGGAAATTTTCCTGACTTAGTTCAAGATGGCATCTTAAAGTCTGAATAGGTTATCTGTTGTTTATACTAAGACGTAAGTGCACAGTCGTGTGAGATTCCCGGATTTGGGGAAGTTCCATTAAAGGACCACTATAGACACCCAGGCCACTTCAGCTTAATAAAGTGGTCTGGGTGCCTGGTCCAGCTAGGGTTAACCCATTTTTTTTTTATAAACATAGCAGTTTCAGAGAAACTGCTATGTTTATAAATAGGTTAATCCAGCATCTAAAGCCTCTAGTGGCTGTTTCATTGACAGCCGCTAGAGGCGTTTGCGTGCTTCTCACTGTGAAAATCACAGTGAGAAGACGCAAGCATCCATAGGAAAGCACCATCCCTGGTGGCTCCTGCCGTGCATGCGCATTCAGCCAAAGAGGAGGAGAGGAGGAGGAGAGCTCCCCGCCCGGCGCTGGAGAAAGAGGTAAGTTTAACCCCTTCCTGGCGGGAGGGGGACCCTGAGGGTGGGGAAACAAGTATGTTTTCCTGGCACTATAGTGGTCCTTTAACTTGAGGTTACCACAGTATATTGTGTACTGAAAGAGTCGTAGTATAGCCTTGAAGCTTGTTTATGCATTATTGTTATTGTAATTTGTCTGGGACAAAATGGCGCAAACATATTATGCACTGAGGTTATTGCTTAAAGAAACATCTATGAAAACCAATATGTTCCATTTCTAACACCTTGTCAATTTGCAATATCTCTTAAAGACAAAGTACACAATTTAAGAAATACAACATTTCATTCTAAAACTTGCCCATAACAATGTAGGGAGGGGGGATCTTTGCTGCCATGTGCCATCCCTGGTGGTCCAGTGGAGAGTGAACTCTAGCCTCCGGGGCTAGAGTTAACCCTTGCGAGATCTGAGCGTTGCCGTGGTGTCTAGAGCTCCCCGGGTCCTCTCCTGCCTCCCTCCATGCTGCTGTGGGCTGGTGAGATAGATCTCCCCGTCGGCCCATGGAGGCTTAGAGCAGAGCCGGCACTCAGATGTCGGCGGCACTGCGTGAGCAGACAGGGGAGATCCG
Organism: Pelobates cultripes; assembly: GCA_933207985.1. Classification (NCBI taxonomy): domain Eukaryota; kingdom Metazoa; phylum Chordata; class Amphibia; order Anura; family Pelobatidae; genus Pelobates; species Pelobates cultripes. The sequence goes on along the minus strand of OW240917.1, from coordinate 119,766,700 downwards.
GAGACCTCCGGAGAAGTCCTGGGGAATAAAGTGTGGGAACTCTCCCAAGATTTCCACCCCCCAAAAAAATAATATACACGTGTGTGTGTGTGTGTATATGTATATATATATATGCGCACACACACACTGACACACATATACAGACACACATATATATATATGCGTGCACACACATACTCACACACCCACATACATTCACAGACACACACACACATTCACAGACACACACACTCATACGCTCACAGACACACACTCACAGACACACACACATACACTCACAGACACACATACTAACAGACACACACACACACACTCACAGACACACACACATACATTCACAGACACACACACATACAAATTATTATTTTTTAATTAAAAAATGTCCACCCAGCCTCCCTATCTCCCCCTGGGGTCCAGTGGGTCGGGTGCCTGTCTCTAGATCAGATGCGGTGAGGGAGCTGTGTCCTCTTTGCTCCCTCTCGCCACGCAGGCTGTCTACAGTAGCTGGGAGCCGGAATATGACGGCTCCCAGCATCAGCGGTGCGAGGGAGCGTAGTGGACACAGCTCCCTCGCCGCGTCTGATCTGGAGACAAGCACACGACCGAGGGGGGAACAAGGGTGGGAGGAAGGGGGCATTTGGGGGCGCTGAGTGCCTGCAGGAACAGCGTTCCTGCTCAAAAAAGTGCAGGAACACTGTTCCTGCAGGACTCAATCCATAGGCGTGCAGCGGGGATTATGGTGTGCCCAGGCACACCCGGCACACCCCGTGTGCACGCCTATGATAGCCAGGGAATCATGGGAGTTGTAGTTTAGCAACATCTGGGGGCCGCAGGTTGGACAGCCCTGCTATAAACTGCTGACCTATACCTGCCCGGAAACTTAAACTTAACCACGACCACCTTTAAAAATCACATTCAAATGCTTTTTCAGCAGAGTGATGGCGACACTCCATCTTCTCCTGAGCATTATAAACTGTACATTAGGTCCAAGATTTTCCTGGTGGTATCCCGTCTTCTTCTTATAAACCCCATTTGGTCACTATGTATTAAGTGTAAAAGGATATCATAAAGTCTATCAGCATATATTTTAGCTCAGATTTATACATCTGTGTTTAACTGAAAAATAGGCAAACATTTTGGCTTGGTCTTGTGTTAATGTCGGCAAGGCAATATTTTAAGTAGGGTTTAGTACCTTTATGTGTTGATTATGTATTTGATGTGTTTAAATTGTACAATTTGGTATAATATTGTGTGACTTTGTAACTTATGTCAGCAGGTGCTATAACTTTTTGTCCTATGGGGGAAAGGAGTTAAACATTTTTCAATTGTACCAGTTTGTCTTTAAACTTTCTGCTAAAACCATTCTCAGCCCTGTTACCATGTTCAAACTGCTGAGCTTTCAGTCTTTTCAAACAAAAACAGACTATGTGCCGGCTGGTCGCATTAATCCATTTCTTGAGCCCAATGGTTTTCTCTTTTAGCTCAGAAGAAGAAGCTATTTGATTACTTCTCCTAAGATCATACAGTTGTTTGTGCCAATCCTGTGACTTTTATTGGTATTGTTTTTTTAAGCATAGATGCTCTCTGGATTTGAAGTTCCCAGATTATGTGTGCTGAGACTCCAGAGTCTTTATTAAGCTTGAAGTAAAGTGCTATTTTATTTTGCAATGTGTCAGAAAAGCCTGTGTCATATCCTCCATGGACTGCGGCCCTGTCAATCGTACTAGTCCTTTAATGACAGGAGTACAAGAGCATGGTCTGACTATGATACCAAACCAATCGAACAGTTTAACATCTGTGATAAATGTGAGCCTCGCGTAAAGTATCCATATATTCTGGAATAGGTTTTATAGACTTGAGAGAAACAGGTGTATTCTCTTACACCTTTAAGTGAACTCCATACATCGTGTTGAAGCAATAGTTTTGAAAAAAGCCCTACATTGTGTTTTAAGAGTGCGGGCTGTTCCTTTAATTGTGTAATTATAAATGTCAGAAGCGAAGGTTCCATCTTTAAAGCTTGTAATACAATGGCATGTGTAAGCAAGAATCTAGAAGTAATGATCCTGATATTAGACTGTAATAACTCCTTCCTCAGTGGTGATATTAAAACCTCCCTATCATGTCTGTATTTTCCCCCTATTCTCATTATACTGATGGTACATGAACCATATATTGCAAGATGTCTTAATATTGTTATTTTGTTTGTTTATTTTTTACTCTTTAGGCATTAAAGTCTTCATCACCTACAAACTTCCTTTCTCGAGTTTGGTGGTTTCCAGTGTTTTCCTTCTTCGAGAAGAACGTCCAAGCCAGTATCCCATGTTGCTTTTCCTGGCCGATCACCTGGCCTCCTAGCTGCTTTAAATCTTCGTGTAAAACATATTCAAGGGTTCAAAAGACAGGAGAGGACAATGAAAAATCTACCTGAACTGTTTTAAAAGGAAATAAAAGGACATTGAGATTTCAAGACTCTTATTCTTAATAACCAAAGGAAGCACTATCTTGATTAAGATATTGCAACTGTATATAACAAAGTGGACCAAAGTTTTGTATTTGATTATAAAATCCATTATAAAAGGGGTAAAAGAAATGATATTGTCATGGTCTGCGTCATATTCTGCACTAATATGTTGTACACATGTGTGATGACAGGAGTAACTTGATGAGCAGCAAGCAGTAGGTATTAATGGGTGTTCGGTTAAACGCAGACATTGAGCGCCAAGTAATTTTTAAAGTTAATGCACTTTTTTACTAGTAAATTATAACATGTATATAAAACCAGATCTGTGTGTTCTCAACTAGTGTACTGTTATAACCAGTTGTTAGCAACCATTTTATTTACATTTTTCCATATGCACAGCCACTGATTTTACATGTACGGTTTGCAAATGAGGAAACCTTTTTGATAACTTTAAATGTCAACTATGAGTTTGTTCACAGAAAACATAACATGAAAACATTTGCACAAAATGAAAACATGTTTGTCAAAATGCTTACACATTCACCTCTTATATCTTTATGGGATATACGTATAGAAGGCCAATTTAGTTCAGGAGACAAAAAACAAACGAACCAACAAAAAACACTATAAATGCGTTTGCACTAAATGTGTAATACAACACTAATAGATTCTGATTACCCAGCATTAACAATGAAGATACATGGTCGTCAAAGGTAGCTGATGTCACAGAGTTTTCATTTCTTTGTGCTACCACTAAGACCAGCTTAATGATTGTGGAATATATGCCTTATCACTTTATCCTGTCATCCTACATATTAAAAAACACAACAAAAGCCTTAACCTATTCTGGGAATTGTACAATTCTATTGATTCTAGGAAACAATGTCTCTTCTCTTAGCACAAAATTGGGAGGAATCCGTTCAGAGTTAAACAAATCCTAGTGGGTGGGGCTATATACCAATGTCTAAGAAAAAGGTAGGAGTTATGACTAATTCCATCTGTAGACTGAATACATTCCCTGTTAAGAGCAAGTTAAGGGTGTGTTAGTATCTTGACAAGCCGTACATTATAGGCTACGACATTGAAGAACAAGTGTGCAAAAACAAGGTTCAAAGCCTTTGTTACATTGTTTTATTTTGCTAGTACCCTTAATGCCTTCTGTATTAGTTGTTTTATTTTGTTTTAGTGTTAAGTTTATACACTTGCTACCACCAGAATAAATGTGTTCATTGTTTTGCATATTTTCTCATGAATAAGTATGGTGCCTTCTACATGATACAGGTAGCTAGCAACCTATACGCACATTATAATGGTGTAATTATGTGGTGAATCCATCTTATTCAGTTACCATTATTTGCCAACTGAGAGAATGGAAAATGGAAATGTAGTGGGAAAGGCAGTCAGTGGATCTGTTATTATTGCTTTCTAGTTCTGTCACGTGTGAAGGTGAGTCGAAAAACGTGAAGGTGAGTCGAAAAACCAAACAATGGGGAATGAAATATTTATTGGGACTCATTTAATGTTCCATAGCAGGGGTAGGCACTCTAGATGTTTTGGACTACATCTCCCTTGTTGCTTTGCCAGCACTGTGGATTACATCTTGTGCTCTTATAGCCATAGCATCTGAAGTGCCAAAGGTTGCCTACCCCTGTCCTAAAGCAATACAGGCCTTGCTCAGGATGCTTTTATCTAAATATAAATCCATGTCTCAAGGCATAATACAAAGCAGACTGCCTTAAAGTAAGTTATTATCAAAGAATATTATGATGTTTGCTAACAAGAATACCTTATCTACATGGAAGCTGTTAGTTTCAGTGCTAGCTACAGGCATGTACACCAGCCTCTTACAGATAATGCCTTACAATAAGAAATGTCCGTGTTTAACCTTCTCCCTGTTTTACTTGTACAGTGTTTCTCTTTCGCTATATGCTTACAGCATTATTGTAAAGTCTGACGACGGAATGCTGTAGAGCATATTCTGGTAACTTATTTATCAGCACTAGTAAACCTACTGTGTACATTGTGTACATTTATTTTACCAAAATTGTAAAATTATTATGGCTATTCCCCCTTATCCTGTCTGTCTCTCAGTGGGATTTTATTTTATTAACCATTTTTTTTTTTATCAATGTCAAATAACCTGCAGGGTGCTACATTTCATGTTCAGAATAACTTGGTTGGTTGGTCCATGACATTAGTTTACAGTTTAGCCCAGGTTACCCCTGGAATGCTATATTTGGACATTCAGTATATTGTATGTGTTTTGTTTGTTTGTTTGTGTGTTTGTTTTAATCTAAAGTGCAATACTCTATGCAAATTGGGGGTTTTTTTTTGTATTTTATTTGGCTAACTTTATTTTTCCCTCAAAGCACAAATGCATTTCTCAGCACATAAAATGTCAGTGTATTTATTATTTGTACTCCCTCTATACTTAGAGTTGCCAAATTCACACATTGTTTTACTTGATACTAATTAATTCTTAATGCTGTTAGAAAGTCATTGTAAAGAGCTGCCCTGCAACATCTTTAGAATTCTGCAGCTGAAACAGTTGAACAATCAGAGAAATTACAAGTAAACCATATTGCTTAAATAATTTCTTTATTTCCGAGAACTTGTGAATTCTGCGTACATAGGCAGCACTATTCCTGCCCAACAGCATGAATAGTTTGTGTGAGTCCATATAGATACATATAGCACAAGTAAACATCTCACTGAATCAGAGATCTTGTCTATGTATACTTTTTTATGTATGGCTTATGTTTCTAAATACCCAAATGTGGCTTAGAATGTGGAATTTTAATTAAAGATAAAGCAATTGGTTAAATAGCGTATTTTTATACTCCAAAATAAGATGTTTATTTTTCATGAATGTACCAAGAATGCTTGTTCAGAGTTGTGTATTGGTCAAATACTTTTTGTTAAATGGTGCTGTCCTGTGCTTATTATAAAATCATCATTACATCTGTTTTTCTCAACAGATCTATAAGGTAAAATGTATTCTTTTATATTGTGATTAAAACATTTAATAAATCTGTTACCGGAATTTATGAGTTAGGATTTTATTTTCTACTCTGTTATCAGTGCTTAGTGCTATTCCCATTGCATTATTATTATGATTAAATATCTTCTTTAGACAGGTGCAAATCAAATTATGTAAAAACTTTACTTTTAGCAGTCAGTCAGTTTATTATTTCATCTCATGTGCTCATGTTCATACTGCATCTCTTAGTAAAGGAACTCTATAGGGTCAGGAACACAAACCATGTATTCCTGACCCTCTCATGCTAAAACCACCATCTGCTCCCCTTCCTGCCCCCTAAATATAGTAAAATCTTACTTTTGTTCAAGTCTGCATTGGTTGGCTCTGCCCCTAATCTGCCTGCTTGGCTGACATCATCAGAAGTTTTGTTCTGAGCCAATCACAATGTTTTCCCTTAGGAGTGTCACGGCGCAGGGGGTTTGTATTGACGTGACCGCCCTGCTCATGTGCAGCCGTGCCGAAAAGGGAAAGTTTCACTTACCTGGATCACAGAGTGCCGCCGGATCCTCCCAGAAGATGGGTCCCGGCTGGTGCGGCGTTCTAAGGGACGCCGGCCGTTGCGGTCACGTTCTTACTGTTAAAGGGCGCACTACCCACATTAAAGATGGCGCCGGCGTGTGTGTTACGTCACGATATCGATGCATATGCACATTTTGGGGTCAAAGGCCATGTACTAACCAATCACAGCAGTGAGAGGCACATTTAAACCCTGTAATGCCTTTTCTTAGTGCCCTGTCGTGGTTTCCACTTGTTGGTTCTCAGAGAGCGCGTTCTTAATATATTTTTGGGTTTTTGACTTTGGCTTATCTTTTTGAATTTCCCTACTTCTGATATCCCGACCCTTGGCTAGTTTATTCGTATTGTCTCATTCTGTATCCCCGACCTTGGCTTGTTATTTGACCATTCTCTTTTACGTTAAGTACGGCCATTCTAAAGTCCGGTATACTTTGTTTGTGTTAATATAGTTTTGTGTGTTGGGTCACACAGTAATCGTGACACTGAGACTGTCAAGGAGGCAGATCAGAGGCAGAACCAGCACAAGTCAAACAATCGGGGCAGAACCAGCAACAAGTCAGCCCTGGCCAATCATCAGCTCCTCATAGAGATGAATTGAAGCAATGAATCTTCATGAGGAAAGTTCAGTCTCCATGCAGAGGGTGGAGACTCTGAATGTCAGTGCTGCACACTGTAAAGCACTGCACCAGGAAGCACATCTAGCAGCCATATTAGGAGTGGCCAGTGGAGTTATCACTAAGCTGTAATGTAAACACTGGATTTTCTCTGAAAAGACAGTGTTTACAGCAAAAAGCCTGAAGGAAATTATTCTACTCACCAGAACAATTGTTCTGGTGGCTTTAGTGTCACTTTAAATAACAGTAAAAGGAGAATAACTCACAAACTGTAGATGTGTGCAAACAACAAACCTGATTATTTTCTTGCCTATTCGTGTGGAGAGGAAAAGGTAGGGTCATATTTGGAAGGGGTCACTAGGGTAGGCATAGGCAACCATCGACAATCCAAATCTCCCCTGTGTGCCTACCCCTAAACCAGGGAATTGGAGACCTAATGACTGAATAAGGGGAGGGATCTGGTGGAGTAATACTACTCAGGTTCAGGGGATTGGGCATCTTTAATTTAAATAAAAACAAAAAACAATTTCAACTGTACAAATGACAGAAACAGAACAGAGAGCCATTTAGAAAATGAAATACAGAAATGCATAATAAATGCACCAAAAAAGAAAATATTTTAAATGAATAGTTGTCACCCTTTGTAAAGTAAAGGAACACTCTAGTAACTAAAACACATCAGCTTGCCATTTTGCCAGGGAGGTTTTCTTCTGCATCACTTAGCTACATAGAGCAAATGGTAGCGGTTTGTCCTGGTACAGCTTTTTCAAGCTTTTTTTTTTCAAATTAACCCAAAGAAAACATGCAGCAAAAAATGTTTTATATGGGGGTATACCCACTAAACTGTTAAAATATATATAAATATATGTGTGTGTGTGTATATGTTCAACAGGATTCATTTAATGCCTGACATCTAATATCCATCATTTAAAAATCACATTTCTTGTTATGCAGGTTTATAAAAGCTGCTATCACCATATGAATTATCCTGCATTTTATTTGTTTATTTGTATGTGGTGTTATTTATTTGGTCTACTAAAATGTAACATTCTCCCCTTAATAAATATGTAAGTAAGTTCATCTATAAAGGGGGCATTTGGTATTTTGGCTCATGCAATTCTGTGAGTCAATCACCTCCATGGTATCTATAAATGCTCATAGCTGGCTATAATTTCACGGTGGTCAGTGTTTTGTAGCCTCGGACTTAAAACTTTGGGTCAACTTTACCATACTTTCAATTATTGTCTATAGTCATTAGTCTTACATAGTGCATGTAACAGTTATGTATTCTAGGGTTTCCATCACCCTTTCCATCAGCAAATGTTACACCATATAGTCAAAGTCCTGAAGGAGGGGATGGTACAGTATATCATACCATATCAACAGTAACATAAGTGATTTGTTAATGTTTTTGTTTTGTTTTTTTAAACTGTCACATTTCCTTTTGGCTGGATTCCTGCTTCTACTTATTTTGTGATGATCTAATAAGCATTTCTTGGGAAAAAGAAAAGCCCATTAGGTAAATTATATACTGTATATACTCTAATATAAGTCGACCCGAATATAAGCCTAATTTTACCACAAAAAACTGGGAAAACTTATTGACTCGAGTATAAGCCTAGGGTGGGAAATGCAGCAGCTACTGGTAAATTTCTAAATAAAATTAGATCCCAATAAAATTACATTAATTGAATATTTATTTACAGTTCATGTATATAATGAATGCAGTGTGTGTTTATGTTTGTGTAGTGTGTGTATATAATGAATGCAGAGTGTGTGCATATATAATGCGAGTGTGTGTATGAATGCAGTGTGTGTGTGTGTGTATATATAATGAATGCAGTGTGTGTATATAATGCGAGTGTGTGTTTGTATGAATGCAGTGTGTGTGTGTGTATATATAATGAATGCAGTGTGTGTATATAATGCGAGTGTGTGTTTGTATGAATGCAGTGTGTGTGTGTGTGTATATATAATGAATGCAGTGTGTGTATATAATGCGAGTGTGTGTGTATATATAATGAGTGCAGTGTGTGTATATAATGCGAGTGTGTGTTTGTATGAATGCAGTGTGTGTGTGTATATATAATGAATGCAGTGTATGTGTGTGTGTTTGTGTAGTGTGTGTAAACTGGGTGGGGGAAGGGCATGTTTATTATTTTAATTTTATTTAAATATTGTTATTTTAATATTTTTTATTTTAATATTTTTATTATTATGATATTTAATTGTTTATTTTTTTTAGTCCCCCCTCCCTGCTTGTTACCTGGCCAGGAAGGGGGGCTATATCATTCCCTGCTGGTTCAGTGGCATGGGCTGTGCAGGAGAGGGGCCGGCAGCGAGCTGTTACTTACCTTTGTGTCAGCTGCATTCACCTCCCCCGTTAGGCTCACAGTGTAAGTCTCGCGGTCTGCGTGCCGCGAGGAGCGTTGCCATGGTAACCCTAACTCTAACGGCCGCAGGTCTCGCGAGATTTACACTGTGAGCTGAACTAAGCTGACCGGAGCTGCTATAAAGGTAAGTAACAGCTCGCTGTCACACCCCCCCCCCCCAGGACCGCTGGTCGGTTGTATGTAATTGTTTGACTCGAGTATAAGCCGAGTGGGGTTTTTTCAGCACAAAAAATGTGCCCCAAAAACTTGTCTTATACTCGAGTATATACGGTAATCTGTTTGCTGATCGGATTATGAATTAATATTGTGTAGATATATATATATATATATATACCAGAGCAACTCAGTCCTTTTTTTTTTTTTCCACAGTGACCGAAATAGGCAAATACACAGAGTTGTATGTAACCGAAGTTAAAATACAGATCCAGGTGCCACAATCACAAGGTATAGAGTGAATATAGTTACCAAAATCTTTGGAAACGTATAAAACTCTCATGGAAAAGAGATGCATAAAAGATAATTTTGGTTGTTTGTTTTTTTTTAACACATCCAATATTTTGGATCAGTGTTTTATTAAAAAGTAGTTTCACCTCATCTATGTATTGTCTTCCACATTTGGCTTTAAAGGGACACAGTAGGCACCCAGACCTCTTCAGCTCATTGAAATGGTCTGGGTGCGATGTCCCATGTCACTTAACCCTACAGTGGTAATTATTGCAGTTTCTGGAAAACTGCAATAATTACCTCTGAGGGTTAACTCCTTTTCTAGTGGCTGTCTACCAGCTATGCATGAGGATCTCCATCGTCAGATTTTTTTTCCCCTTAGGAAAGCATTGAATAATGCATTCCTATGGGAAAATCCTAATGCGAGTGTGGCCATCACTGCGCATATGCATTAGATCTCCCTCGCCGGCTGACGTCAGCAGGGAAGGAGCATGGACGGAGTCTGACCCAATGTCTGCCCTCGGCGCTGGATTCAGGTAAATGTCTGAATGGGTTTTAACCCCTTCACCACCGCGGAAGGGGGGCACTGCAGCCTATAATACCAGTAAAAAAGGGTTTGTTTTCCTGGCACTATAGAATCCATTTAATTAATTGTCAGTGGAGATATTGGGTTTCTTTAGTATCAGTCTGTCAAGTTTGAGATTGTCCTAGGGCAATGATGGCTCACCTTGACACCATAAGTTGTTTCTGGACTACATTTCCCATGATGCTCAGCTAGCTTTTAGAGTCTAAAAGCTAGCTGAGCATCATGGGAAATGTAGTCCAGAAACTATTTATGGTGTCAAGGTTAGCCATCACTGCCCTAGGGTGTTACTTTCCTGTTCATGGATTTGAAAGCATGAAGCTATGGCTACATCGGGCGCAATGTAGCTTATTTGACAGCAATTCTGCAGAGGAATTCCAGCTCCTCCTCCCCTAGATCACACCCTGACTAATCCACTCACACACAAAAAAAAACCCATAAGCGCTTTGCTACAAGTTACAGCATAGACTTCCCTGGCCATTCAGGCCCAAGATGGCACCCAGCCAGCTACCTCTCCTGCCTCACTTTCAGGAAGGAGTGGTGACACTTTCATTTCATTCACTGCTGCTGATCCAGAAAAAGGTGGATTGGTTCAGTGCATGCTGCACAATTTGAGGTCCTTCCTCAGAGCAAATTTCATGAAATTAGCCGTGGACACAAGAGCTGAAATTCAATCACATGGTGACCTCACCACTGGCATATAAGAAAAATCTGAAAAACTGATTGCGATTGTTAGTGATTGTTGGACTGCATGGAAAACAAGATCGCACGACTGGAGATTCTTCCGTTTCTTTATTGAAAGTGTCACATTGTAATCAACAGCTGAGAAAGTGGAGTTTGGAGCAGGCAGACACAACATTCTGTACTCATTCTGGTTACAGAAGGAGTAGAAAACCAATAGGTTAGTACATCTTACTAATATTGATGCATACAAAGATTTATTATACTTTTCAAAAATAATTAGGCAGAGACTTTAGCCAAACAAGGATATGGAAGGCCAAATCCTTTTTTGGCTAAAGTCTCTGCTTAATTATTTTTGCAAAGTATAATAAATCTTTGTATGCATCAATATTGGTAAGATGGCCAGGAGGCATCCTTATCTAAGTTTTCTCAGACCACACTTTAAGGACAAGATATTCAGTTAGTAAAATGAGGTTTTCACACTGAGAAAAGACAAACTGTTAGACAACTGTAATGTGTGTTTAGAAGAAAAAAAAAGGCAAGAACCTTTGAGCAAATGGCATAACATGGCAGATGCAAACAAAATGGTGAGCAGTCATTAACTCATTAACCACTCTCTATTAAGCAGGTGAACATTCAATTAAAAATTGAACGTTGACAAAATATGGCATCCTTTTAAGCAATTTCAAACCAATGAACAATGCAAAATGTTGCATGTTCGTGCATTTGAACAATGCACTTAATTGGCCCTCATCTCTTACTGCCCCACATAATACCCATCGACTGCTCCTGGGACACTAAGGGGCATTGGGATACAATGGGTTTACTGACAGCTTACCTTGGCATTCTAATATCATGAATTAGTACTCTAGTATTTTCATTTTTCCCTTTTAACTTTTCAACTGTTTATTTATTACAATAGAGTTACAACTGCATACTTTATTATCTGTCTTGCTCACATTGTGTGATTGTACTGTTTTATCTTGTGTCTTGGAAACAATAGTATTCAATATGAAAAGTAGGGTTTTTTTTTTTAAAGAAGGGGGGGAATTAAGGAAGAAACAGGGTGAAAGGGCAGACAAAGATAGAGAATTAAAAATTAAGGAAAGCTTAAGAAGTAAGAAAGAAGCGAAAAAAACTAGAATTAAAGGGAAGGAAGAAGAATATAAGGGAGGAGAAAGAGAGAGGAAGTTGAATCACAGAGAGATTTTTTTTAAATTCCTTCCTTATCAGCCACATAAACATAAACACGACTTAAAATGGCAAATAGAAAGCCTCCTGAGAAACATCTAAAAAAGGATAAAAAGATAGCTATGGAGCAAGATTGGAAAAAGAAGGATGATAGAATAGGAACATAATTTTCAGGAACATCAAGATTCATCTCTACAAGATGAAGAACAGAGTATTATTGAATCTATTAATACAGAAGAGTCGCAGATCAATTCACCAGCAATACAGAGACATAGAGCAGTTACTCCAAAACATCTTGAGATATCACTATCACAACTCTTGGGACAATTAAAAGCTGAGATCCAAACAAATTCTAAAGGAATTAAGGAAGATATTACAGAACTTAGCTCTAGAGTTGAAAAGATGGAAGAAAAAAATCGATTCATCTCTCCAAATAAATAAAGAGAACAAAGAACAAATCACCAAAATCGAGAATAAAGTGGTTACACTTGAATTAAACATTTCTGAGCTAAAGATAGATCGAGACGCTTAAACGTACACTTTTACAGACGATATCCCACAAGATAGTCTGGAAGAATTCCTTCTAAAAAAAAATTGAAAATATGGGTATAAAATTTATAAGGAAAGACCAAGTAATAGAATGTGTACACCGTGTCTTTAAACCAAAATCAGTTTCGCCCTCGGCACCAAGGGACATGATAGCCCTCTTTCACTCTTATAAACATAAAGAAGAAGTTCTAAGGGCAAACAGATTGAACTTAAAAAGAGAAAAAAAATTGAAAATATCCAGATATTACAAGATCTAGCCTTCTACACAAAGCAATTTAGAAGATCTTTTGCACCTATTACAAAGATTATGAGAGAGAAGAACATCCCTTATAATTGGGGCTTTCCTGTAAGCTTGAGAATCCAAGATGAAGGTAAAAGAAAATCCTTCCTAAAACCAAAAGAGGTGAAATTATGGATGGAAAAATACAGAGACTGATGAATATAGGAAGAAGAACAGAGGAGAGGGGTAGAAGGAATAGAAGAAGAGAAGGAAGGAGAAGCGAAAAGAATAAGAGAGAGAAAAACAAAGGGAGAAGAGAAAGTAGAGACTTTTTTTTTTTTTTTTTAGATTATTATCCTACTCCTATGTAAAAATTATATTAAGGGGATGATACAGTGTCCCTCAATTACAAAATGTTGATTTGTGAGATATGGGGTGTTTTCCTATATTAGTCTAAAACACTTATTCAAATTTAGTGTGAGCAAGGGGAAAGTGATTAGGGAGTAAAGAGGAATATGAAATAAACGAGAGGGGAAGAAAAAAGAGAGATATGAAATAGATGTTTCCACTGATAAAGTTAAACGACTAAGATACTCTTCACATTTCACTTAGTTAATGAAACACTTATATAAAATCCCTAATCTATATTATAAAGCTAATCAATTCACATATTCACAAAGATAGTTGGTTTTCTCACATATTAATAGGTGTTGATATAAATATAAATGGGCACAAAGACATTAGAAAAATCAACGAGAGGTAATAAGTAAAAGAATTTAAAAAGGAATCCACAATTGGATGGAATACTTGGTTATAGATTTAACTATACATTAGCACTTTAACCTTTATAATTTACACTAAGAGTTTTCTGATACACAAAGTAAAGAAATATGAAAATTTAGTAGAAAGATATGGCCTACCTTTTATAATATATATTGGAATTGAGTAATAATCAGGAACAAGATTTTACTTTTTCTAACGAACAAAGGGAGATAGAGAGTCTAACTCCTCTATTTTTTTTTCCATTGAATTATAGTAGGCTGACGGTCTGTAAAATAATTGAAACAGCAAAAAACTAGTTTATATATACAGTGTATATAAATATATATGTGGGATCTTTTATTTTTTTGCTGTTTGTTTTTTTTAACATATATTATTATATAGCGATAATAGACGCCTCAGTCCCATGGTTTGGATTCATGATGAGTCCGCTTCAACGTTGATGTACAATAGAGAAGCACGAGTACTAGAGGGTTTTTTCCCCTTACCTTATGTGCTATATAAGTTTTTGTTGTTGTTTATAATAGGGGGGTACATGTTGAAGAGAGTGTTTCTTTCTCACATGTATATTATATGTTATATTTTGTTTATTGTAAGGGGAAGATGACATGTGGAATAGAAAGGGAGCTTGTAATTATACCGACTGACAATCAAATATGGTCAAATGGATGACATTAAATGTTTGGGGGTTAAATACTATTTTTAAAATAACTATCTGTCTAAAATTTTAAATAAAGAGCACATAGATATTGTTTTAATTCCAGAAACTCACTGGTCTAAAGTGATATAAAAAAAAAAATCTAGTATCAAGGGATATTTAACGGCAGCGGAATCTTCTCTATCTAAAAAAAAAAGAAAAAAAAGATGAGTGTAGTTTTAATTTCGGAAAAACTGAATTCTGAAGAAATGATAGACATAGATTTATTATTCTTGTATGTCGGCTGAACGAAAATTTATACACGATTGTAAATTTGTACGCCCCAAATAAATCCCCCCCAAATTTTCTAAGGAAAATGTTGAATAGGTTAGAGACAGTGAAACAAGGTAAACTGATAATGGCAGGAGATTTCAACATGATCTAGGATGTAGATGTGAACAAAAGGCTTCCCAAGGATGCTAGATGCTCCAGGGAAATAGTCAGCCAGACTAATAAATTCCAACAAAACCTGAAGGAGCACTCATTATATGAGTCTTTAGCCCGATTGAACGGGACTACACATATTTTCCCTAGATTTATTTCTCATATTCTAGATTGGACATGTTCCTAGACGAAGCTCATTTTATGAGATAGAGAAAATATATATATATATTGCATATAACATGGTCCGATCATAATGCGGTTAATATGATATCTAATGAGAAAAAGAATAGAACTCCAGGTATGGATTGAAATGAAATAATTCCATATTGGCAAAATATTCAAATGTAACATATCTAAGGGAAATTACTGCATTTTTTTTTTAAAGAAAATGATTCTGATGAAATTCAGCCAGTAAATATTTGGTGTGCATACAAATGCGTACTGAGAGGCCATTTAATAATGCTGGGGTCTAGAGATAGAAGGGAAGACAACTTCCGCTCCCAGAGTTATTAGAAATTGAACAATTGTCAAGAACAAATAAACAAGTCCCATCAGCTTTAACTACCAAGACGTTAATAGAAATTAAAAATAAGATAAATGTTTACCAGGAAAAAAAAAAATTAAGAGAATTTAAAAAGACTAAACCAAACTTGGTACTATAAAAATAAAAAAGCAGATAAACTCCTCACCAGTAAATTGAAAAAAAAAAAGAATAGCAACAAGAAGAATCTATAAAATTAAAAGAGAATGATACATATCATTTAAAACCATATTAAAACCACAAGATATTAACGCTGCATTTGGCCGTTATTATAGTAACAGACATAAATAAATACCATGATGCAGCAATGATGTGGCATCTGCTTAAATTGCTTAGAGTGGAGGAAAAACATGAAATATGGTATGAATGTGAAGTCTTGGTGTTAGGAAAGGAATAACTATCCCTTCTATTATATTCAGCTTTAAATAAAAAAATATTTAATGATTATAAAAATAATCTATAGTCTTTTAGATTTTTGGATGAAATGGGAAAAAAAGCTATATATCCAATGTTTTGTTCTTCCCTATACTCCGATGCATTTTTTTAGAAGATAATATCCCAGATTTAGATATTAAACGATGGAACCAAAATGGCAAATGTATATATAGGCAACTATGGAACGATGGTAAAGATTTTCCCCAACTTAGGCTCAAGTTCTCCCTTCCAAATGGGGAAATTTGTACCTATTTAAGAATAAGAGGCTTTTTACTAAAGGAAAGCAAGAACGCTACCCAAATAAAAATTTAAAAAATCCATTTATTAGAAGGAGAAATAACGATTAGAAAAAAAATTATTTAAAAAGACCTATTGGAGTTACCTGATGATTATTTGATAAAATCTAAAGCCCTCATTAGCTGGGAGAGAGAGCTTGGACATGAAATAGATATACAGGGAGTGCAGAATTATTAGGCAAGTTGTATTTTTGAGGATTAATTTTATTATTGATCAACAACCATGTTCTCAATGAACCCAAAAAACTCATTAATATCAAAGCTGAATATTTTTGGAAGTAGTTTTTAGTTTGTTTTTAGTTATAGCTATGTTAGGGGGATATCTGTGTGTGCAGGTGACTATTACTGTGCATAATTATTAGGCAACTTAACAAAAAACAAATATATACCCATTTCAATTATTTATTATTACCAGTGAAACCAATATAACATCTCAGCATTCACAAATATACATTTCTGACATTCAAAAACAAAACAAAAACAAATCAGTGACCAATATAGCCACCTTTCTTTGCAAGGACACTCAAAAGCCTGCCATCCATGGATTCTGTCAGTGTTTTGATCTGTTCACCATCAACATTGCGTGCAGCAGCAACCACAGCCTCCCAGACACTGTTCAGAGAGGTGTACTGTTTTCCCTCCTTGTAAATCTCACATTTGATGATGGACCACAGGTTCTCAATGGGGTTCAGATCAGGTGAACAAGGAGGCCATGTCATTAGATTTTCTTCTTTTATACCCTTTCTTGCCAGCCACGCTGTGGAGTACTTGGACGCGTGTGATGGAGCATTGTCCTGCATGAAAATCATGTTTTTCTTGAAGGATGCAGACTTCTTCCTGTACCACTGCTTGAAGAAGGTGTCTTCCAGGAACTGGCAGTAGGACTGGGAGTTGAGCTTGACTCCATCCTCAACCCGAAAAGGCCCCACAAGCTCATCTTTGATGATACCAGCCCAAACCAGTACTCCACCTCCACCTTGCTGGCGTCTGAGTCGGACTGGAGCTCTCTGCCCTTTACCAATCCAGCCACGGGCCCATCCATCTGGCCCATCAAGACTCACTCTCATTTCATCAGTCCATAAAACCTTAGAAAAATCAGTCTTGAGATATTTCTTGGCCCAGTCTTGACGTTTCAGCTTGTGTGTCTTGTTCAGTGGTGGTCGTCTTTCAGCCTTTCTTACCTTGGCCATGTCTCTGAGTATTGCACACCTTGTGCTTTTGGGCACTCCAGTGATGTTGCAGCTCTGAAATATGGCCAAACTGGTGGCAAGTGGCATCGTGGCAGCTGCACGCTTGACTTTTCTCAGTTCATGGGCAGTTATTTTGCGCCTTGGTTTTTCCACACGCTTCTTGCGACCCTGCTGACTATTTTGAATGAAACGCTTGATTGTTCGATGATCACGCTTCAGAAGCTTTGCAATTTTAAGAGTGCTGCATCCCTCTGCAAGATATCTCACTATTTTTGACTTTTCTGAGCCTGTCAAGTCCTTCTTTTGACCCATTTTGCCAAAGGAAAGGAAGTTGCCTAATAATTATGCACACCTGATATAGGGTGTTGATGTCATTAGACCACACCCCTTCTCATTACAGAGATGCACATCACCTAATATGCTTAATTGGTAGTAGGCTTTCGAGCCTATACAGCTTGGAGTAAGACAACATGCATAAAGAGGATGATGTGGTCAAAATACTCATTTGCCTAATAATTCTGCACTCCCTGTAAACAACTGGTTTAGTACTATGCCATATCTTAAAAAATCTATACATTGCTTGAATCTGTTAGAAATACAGTATAAAATCATGCATAGATGGCACTTAGTGCCAGAAAAATTAAACAAGATGTATGAGAATTGCCCAACCTCCTGCTGGAAATGTAAGTCAGAGACTGGTTCCTATACCCATGTCTGGTGGACCTGTCCTAGGTTGGATAAATACTGGGATTTGGTCACTTCAATTTTAGAAAATTTTAAGATTAGGGGAATCAGAAACACACAAGAATCATACCTATTGCATTTAAATTGGCCCAACTTAAATAAATTGCAAAAATGTTGGCTTTGCACATATTAATAGCAGCAAAAACTTTAATTGCTCAAAGATGGAAAACCCTAGCAGTCCCTACACGGCACTCGTTAAAAGACCAAATAAAATTCCAATTACAAATGAAAAGAGGGCTAACACAAGGAAAAAATTATATTTTAGCAGTAGGCTCCTTTAAATACTGGGAAACGCAGGGATGACTTGATAAAGTAATTGCGCAAGATAATAAATAATTCATAAGAAATTTATCCCCGAAATACAACTATTAATTACTTATAAAAGCAAATTGAAATGAAGTAATAAAATAAACACCACATGCCATCACCCACCTAGGATTATATTGTATTTTTGTATTATATATTTATTGTCTTGTCATTATATTATTATTTATGTTTTTTGATATACACAAAATAAAAGAAAGAAAAGTTGGAAGAAAAAAAAAGAAAAGTAGGGATTGTCCTGAGAAATTCCATACATGCTTATATCTATCTCGGAAATTCTTTGTGTAGAATTAACCACCATTTCAAACATGTAACACTTATATGTAGGAATGCTCAAAATGAATAGTTATGAACCCTTTCTATATCCCTGGGCCAATTTAAAATAGCAATAAGCTGTGCCATAAATTCTGCCATTTGTGTCATTCAGAAATAGGGAGCAGTACAATATAAATGAATAATTTCCTGTGTCAGTAAACAGGTATCCCCTTTCTTCAACTATCTAAATATATATTCATCCTTTACAGTTTTAGTCACAATACAAATTTTGGATGGCACTCTCAGCCATTTATCACTTTCTAAGTTGGATGGAATTGATATCGATGATGTAAAAGTGGAAATGTTGCATTACCAACATGGCTGGAGAAGGTGCTGGAGCAAACCTTGTTTGACAAAAAAAAAAAATATCAGTGTTAAGGACAAAAATATTAATCCAATTTATGTTAGTAAAATGCCTATTTACTCAGCATACCTACAATCAGCATTATCAGCATTATTCAACCTTATATGTGATTTACCTAAAATGGCCGCTAGGGAGTTTCCCTTCGACATTGACTAACACCCTCACTAACAAGATGGCGCTGGAATCTGGGGGAGACCTCCAAGATACCAGTGACATCACACCCGGTAGGAAGAGCAATAAATGAACCACTTAACACCTAACCAATTATTGATGTATTATTTCATGTTATCTCTGACAATGCATATGATGTAATTTTGCTTTATAAGGGGCATGCCGTCCCCTCAGAATAAACATTCCTCAAGTTTTTCATTAACCCGAAACCTGTGTCTGGTGTGAATTACTTTAGGAGCGTGCACGCACTACTTCTTTAATTTGGCCGGTGGGCAGATACACAAGATAATCAATCAGTACCCTAGCCTATTTGCCATATTACCATAACACTAACTTGTAGTGGTTATGGTGTTTACAAGGTCACCGCAATACTAACTAATTGTAACCTAATGTTTTTAAAAAACAAATCATCATCAGTTGTGCTAGTTTTGCAAATACTGCATAATTATTCACTTATCTTGAATTTAAATATTTTCTTTCTATTTTTGAAGCTGCCAGGACAAATAGGAGTCCATCAAATCCATGGGATACATTAATGGTGAGGAGTCATAGAAAATTCCAGAAAGCATGTCAGCATGAAAGCCCACTGTAAAGTAAGCACTTGTGAAGGTGTCAGGTCCACTTTAAATCAACAGAAGATGTACTTATTATAGTTTATGGGTTGCATTTTAAAGCACTTCAGAAGTGTCTGGTGGTTCATAAAGGAACACTTTAGTGTTAGGAATACCAAAAGAAACATTGTAGACATACATGGATATTGCCCTGCCCGCTATTCCAATGCTTTTGATAGAGAAGAATTACACCCTGACTCAGTGTCCGCAATCAGCCTGCTGACACGGGATATCAGACCAATTGGATCTATCTTGGTCTGAAGTTCCTAGTGTCTGACAGTCAGTAGCAACGTGGAATCTACAATATGTGTAATTTCTCGGAAATGGCAGTGTTTTCAACAGCAAGGTTACAAGGGCAACGTATGTGCTCTACTGCATGTATTTTAAAAAACACAAACCACATGGAAAAATGAATTGGAGAAAATATACAGTTGGTTATTTGTACTTTATTTGAAAACGGGATTTGCTCCATTTGGGGCCTGGGTTGGTCAATGAGATCCATGGGGCACTAAAGGAAAGGGGCAGAAGATTTTGCTACCAGACAAGAGCCTGCTTCTTTTTAGGTGTCCCGATCACCTATTACCATCACATCCTGAAGAGGTAGTAAAGATATATGAGGTGATTAAACCCTCAGCTAACAAGCTTACTGCAAGTTCCCTGCAACCCTCCCAAGATATGAAGCAAGCATAGTTAAATTAATATATATATTTATTTATAAGAAACAGGCCTATTCTGGATAAATACAATTATTAAAAGAAAGAAAAGATTGGAGGTTACATAAAAATTACAGAATAGCATCCAGTGGTCATTGTTCTTTATGTTTCCACATGTTTTGCAGTGACATGGGTAGTTGATAAGCTCACTGAGTTAAGATTATTGGTACAGTGGTTATATTGTCGTGACTAGGACACAGGCACACAGTTCCCTTGGCCATAAACCAGTGTGTCCATTTCATGGACAACATATGTAACTCTGACCTTCAGAATCCTTCACATACACACACAAGGTGCTGGAGGATTTATGTCCCAAGTCTCCTGGAGGCATGTGTGTGTGTATTGGGGAAAATGAGATGGAACTGGGATTTAGGGAAATGCATGGGGATACGATGTATTGGGAATGGAAATGTATTTGGTTGAAATCACATTATAATGGAGGTTGGTGGACAGGGCGGACTGGGAGAAAAACTCGGCCCAGGCATTTTTTTAACACAGCGGCCCACTAAAAAGGGGGCGGGGCAGAGGAGGTGTGTTTTGTCATCACCAATGACAAACACGCCTCCTCTCAAAGTGAGCATGTTGGTTTAATGCTCTTCCAGGGCAGACCATGTGCAGAGCTCTGCTGAAGAGATCTAGCATGAGAAAAAAGTCCTGTATTTGTTCTGCACAGTGCAAGCAAATTTAATAACATGCTTGCACTGTGTTTCCTTGCAACTTGTCTCTGGTGTCTCTATAAATGGATACCAGGAGACAAAAGGGCCAGGAAAGAGTATTGTGCATGTGTTTGGAGCATGCTTGTGGTATTGAGTGTGTGTAGAGTGAGCTGGTCGTGGTGTGGTATTGTGTAATAAGGTCGGTTTTAGTCGTTTTGTGTTTATGGTGTAATGTGATGCATATGTGGCTATGGGCTGTAGAGAATGTGTGTATTGGGGATATAGCAAGTGTGTGCATACAGGCTATAGTGTGTGTGTGTGTTTAGGGGTGTAGTATGTGTTTGCTTACAAGGAATCTAGTGTGTGTATAGGGGATCCAGAGTGTGTATGTTAAAGGACCACTATAGTGCCAGGAAAACATACTCATTTTCCTGGCACTATAGTATGCCTCAAATGTTTTGCACAAGAGGAATGTGATATTAAGAAATTTGCATTTGCCAATGTGTTGTCTTACTCATGCACAACCAAAGTAAAGAATAAAAAAAAAAATGCACTCTCATTGTCTACTATCTACTACATGATGCAGTTGCTTTAAGAAAAAAATGCCATACCCTGATCATTAAACAGCTTTCAACAGTACTAACTGAGACATGACAAGCAGAATTTCCTGCTGCCTTCTAATGCAATTTTGCTAATCTCTTCAACTGCATATTGTACCTGGAGGTTTCATTGTGACATGCATCTGCAACCAAGAACATGCCGTTTAATGTACATTATCGGAGAACAGCGCTAAGCACGCTTATCATTTAATGGTGTATTATACATGCATTATTCTTGATGGAGCACTGTGCAGTAAAGATATGGTCTCCTGCTTCCAACATTGCTAATGCTGACCGTCTCGGACTAGAGTTCAGTTTAATTATTACACTGCAATTAAAGTAAAAATGTATTGTTAAAATATACCAGTTGGTATTTATTATATAGATAATGCATTTTAAAAAAAAATTAAAAAAGAAAAAAATTAATCTTACCTTTCAATTCTCGCTCAATGCTATATTTAATGGGTATTTTCAATATCCAGGAAGAGAGTTTTATCCTGTAAACCACTGCCCTGCAAAAGTCATACCACAGCTACTAACAAGTTACATATAGTTCAGTTCACTATTAAGTAAACTGCACTATAGCAGCATTCTTAAAGGGACACTATAGTCACCAAAACAACTTATTGAAGCAGTTTTTGTGTCTAGATCGTAATCCTGAACTTTCACTGCTCAGTTCTCTGCCATTTAGGAGTTAAATCACTTTTGTTTCTGTTTCTGCAGCCCTAGCCACGCACCCTGGCTGTGACTGACACATCCTGCATGAAAATAAAACGGTTTCACTTTCAATCAGATGTAACTTACTTTAAAGTTTTTTTTCTCTTGCTCTGCAAATTTTACTTTAATAACATACAGGAGGATCTTGCAGGGTCAGGCAAGCTATTAACAGAGCAGGAGATAGGAAATTCTAAATTGAACAGAATGTGCAATAAAGGAAGTATAAACAATAGATAACTATTTACAGGAAGTGTTTAGGGAGGCTGTGTAAGTCACAGGCAGGGAGGTGTGACTAAGGCTGCATAAACAAAGTGATTTAACTCCTAAATGGCAGAGATTGAGCAGTGAAATTGCAGGGGCGTAATCTATACACCAAAACTGCTTTATTAAGCTAAAGTTGTTTTGGTGACTACAGTGTCCCTTTAAGTGCTGAGATCTGCAAATGTGTTAAGCTCCATAAGTTGGACAAAATTGATCTTCCCAACCAGGAACATGAATTAAACCTATTTTAAATTGATAGCCGTTGATGACTTAGCAGCGTTACCAGATAAAAACATAGTTCCATAATATTTGAATTGTGATCAAATTAAAAAACACTAAATCACAGTAATTCAGAAGACCTTATCGATTAAATAACGATGCAGGATAGTGATCAGTTACCTTGTCTGCCATGACAAAGGCGCTGGAGCTCCAAAATATATTTTATGATTTTATACGGTATACATTTACTTTTTAATTGCACAATAAAAAATATGATTGAAGCTTGCTGCTTGGAGTCCTGGTTTCATTGCAAGGTGGACAGTGTTACCTCCTTAATAACATAGTGCTGTTGTACTTTGAGTCAGTCCCAAGAGGCTCATTCTCATGTGTGTGTATTTCCGTACCTTATTGTGTGTTTACTACATTACACTATTAGGAGTTCTCTGTGTATTTTATTTGAGGAACATTCACATAAATTGTATTCCTGGAGATCGAGAGGTGTGGTGGAACCTCAATAAATACACTAGATGCCCTTACTTCAGAGCCAGATTGGATTGATCTAGATATTTAAATCACTTTCATTTTAGCATAATAAACAGTACTGCAAGGTTTTGCAAGGAGGAATGGGCAAAAATCCCAGTGGTAAAATGTGGCAAGCTCATAGAGACTTATGCAAAGTGACTTGGAGCTGTGATTGCCGCAAAAGGTGGCTCTACAAAGTATTGACTTAAGAGGGGATGACTTTTTCAGTTATTTTGTCCTAATTGTTGTTTGCTTCACAATAAAAAAAAAAAAAAAAATCTTCAAACTTGTGGGCATGTTCTGTAAATTAAATTATGCAAATCCTCAAGCAAGCCATGTTAATTCCAGGTTGTGAGGCAACAAAACACAAAAAAAGGGGTGAATACTTTTGCAAGGCACTGTAGGTATATTTGGCAATATAGTGTAATAACAATACAGAATATTTTCACAGTTATTTTTAATGTAGCATATCTGAGATTATATTTGTATAATTTTGTCAAAGAAAGTGAAACTCTAGAGCAGCGTTACCCAATTGGTGTTCCACTGAACCCAAAACTGTGTTTCCGCTGTGATTTCCCCATCAGGTGGCCCAAGTACTTAGGGCCACCCATTGTTTATTGCTGAACAGGGGTGTCATATGACAGCATGTCACTTCCTCCCAGACATAGAGAGCGCCGTACTGGATGGAGAGAGGCAGCAGCGGGGAGTGAGCTGCTACAGACTCCACACACCAGCAGTCAGCACCACTCCAAACAAGCCATCCTCCTGCAGAAAAAAGATAAGCTAACAGGAGGGTGACTGTAAATATAAACATTATGACTTGTGTGAAGCATGTATTTGAGTGTGTATGTGTCACTGTGTGCATCTGCGTGTGCGTATCTGTAAGTCAGTTTGTATATCTAAGTATGTATGTGCCAGTGTCTGTATCTGTGTATGTGTTTGTGCCAGTGTCTGTATCTGTGTATGAAGGTGTGTATCTATATGTCAATGTGTGTATCTGTGTGTGTGCCAGTGTGTTTCAGTGTGCCATTGTATCTGTCAGTGTGATCTGTGTGTGAGTGTGTGTGTGCATTTGCCAGTATGTGTATATGTGTGTCAGTGTTTATTTGTGTGTCTGTGTGTATCTGCCAGGGTTTGTATCTGTGTGTGTGTATGTGCCAGTGCATATCTGTGTATTAGTATATCTGTCAGCGTGTATATGTACCAGTGTGTGCATCTGTGGACCAGTGTGTGTATCTGTGTGTATGTGCCAGTGTGGATAACTGTTTCAAGGTGTGTATCTGTATGTCACTGTTTGTATCTGAGTGTTTGCGTTTGTCTGCCAGTGTGTGTATGTGTCAATGTGTGTGTTTGTGTGTCAGTGTATCTGTCAGTGTAAATATGTGTGTCAGTGTTTGTTTTTGTGTATGTGTATATGTAGCAAAGGAATCGGACTCAATTTCACTTGACACCGGGTGCACTGAAGCAGGACCAGCAAATCCAGTATAGGTATAACAGTAAAAGAGAAAAAAATCTACAAACACTCACAGTGTTCAAGCCACAGGCAGATTTATTGGTTCTATAAGGCAGAGCAACGTTTCGACCTTCTAAGAGGTTTTTGTGTATCGAAGTCAGTGTATGTGCCAGTGTGTGTATCTGTGTATGTACGTGTCGTGTTTTTCTGTCTGTTTATGTTTGTTAATGTGTATGTATATTTGTGCAGGCCTGGACTGGCCATCGGGCACACCGGGCAAATGTCTGGTGGGCCGCTATGGCCATGGGCCATCACAGGATCTCTTCTGTTGGCCCATGCAGAGCCGACACTATCTGTGTGCCGGCCCTGCTGTATGCCTTCATGGACCGGTAGGGAGATAAAAGATCTCCTTCACCAGCACACAAACAGTTACATGCGGCCGCCTGCGGGGGAAGGAGGACCCAGGGGAGCTCTAGTCTGCAGCTCCGGCGGGATCCTCTCGCGAGGTCGCAGCGTTGCTGCAGTTACCATGGCAACGCACAGATCTTGCAAGAGTGAACTCTAGCCCCACAGTTCACTCACCACTAGGACCACCAGGGATAGCAGCAAAGCCTCTCCCTCCCAGGCATAAGGTAAGAAGGGAGGGAGGGATATAAAGTAAATTTTTTTATTAAACAAAAATACATATTTAATATATTTAAATATATCTGTCTGCCCCCCCCACACACAGTCCCTCCAAACATATTCACACACCACATACTCACAGCACCCTCACACACACGCACAGCACCCTCACACTCACAGCCCCCTTTACACTCACAGCACTCACACAGACACACACACAGCACCCCTCACACACAAACACACATACTGCATCCTTCACACACACACACACTAGATCCTTATATACACATACACACACACACACACACACACACACACTATATCTCCAATACACACTCTGGGTCCTTCACATCCTAGATCCCCTACACACACTGCACCACCTACACACACTACATTCCTGACATACAAACTCTGTATCCCCTATGCACACACTATATTCCTTGTAAGCAAACACATACTACATTCTCTAAACACCCACTCTCTACAACCCCTACATACACTACGTCACCTATACACACACACTACAGCCGTATGCACACATTCGCTACATCCCCTATACACACTATGCCCCCTATACACACACTCTCTACAGCTGCTGACCTATTTACACAATACCACACCACAATCAGCTCACACTACACACACACAGTCCCACAAGCAGGCTCCAAACACATGCACAATATGCTTTCCTGGCCCTTTTGTTCGCTGGTATCCCACCTATGGAGACACCAGAGACAAGTTACAAGCAAACACAGCGCAGGCAAATACAGAACAAATACAGGGTCTTTTTCTCATGGTAGAGCTCTACAGAAGGGCTCTGCGCATTGAACCAACATGCTCACTTTGAGATGGGGCATGCTTGTCATTAGTGATGACAAAACACACCCTCTCTGGCATCGCCCCCTTTTCAGGGGGCCGCTGTGACTGAAAAATGACTGGGACAATTTTTTTCCCAGTCCAGGCCTGTATCTGTGTAAGTATATGTGGCAGTATATGTGCAGATATCCCAGCAATCAAACAACAACACAACATGCAAACACACCCCTGCAAAACACAAACATAACATACAAAGACACCCCTGAACTCCAACTCAAACTCCAAAATTATATACAAACACTCAAACACTAATACTACACACAAACGTACATCCACATTTAAAATCCAGCACTACATCCAAACATACCACTGCACGCAAATGCAGACATTACATACACACCCCTGTATTAAAATGCTAAAATTATATACAAACACCAACTCTACACACCTTCTCCTAAGTACTACAATCTGCTTATACCCAAAACAAAAAATTGCCAGAAAAGAAAACATTATGCTCTGCTAATTAAAAGGTTTGTACAATGGCGCAATTTTTTGGGGGGGATAGGGGTGGTGAGAAGGGGATGGTTCCACGATGTTGGTGTTGGTATACTATGTTAAAGGGTTCCACACGAAAAAATAATAGTGAACCCCTGCACTAGAGAAAAGAGAATGATGAAACACAAATCTCTCTGAATAAGACTTAGACGTGTGTAGATTCCCATCTAGTGGTGAAATGTTAAACTTGAAAATGCATAAGATATGTATCTGGATAAACTGCATGCTGTATAGATAATCATTCTTCTATTTGCCTATATATTTGTTATAGATCTAGATTATGGGAGACTTGGTAATTTTAGGAAAAAGTATGGCATTTTAGAACACAGTAGTAGTAGATTTTTTTGAATAGGTTTTCGAAGTGAATGTAATGCAGTTGTATATTAGGAAATGTCTGGCAGAGCAAGATAAGGAATTCCAGTTGATATCTAGCAGTAGGGATGTGCATGGGCAAATAATTGTGTTCAGTTCGGTTCGGAAATTTGGGTAAGTAAAAAAATTTGTCTGCTTCAGCAATTCGGACCAATGGCATTTGGTTCGGCACTTCGGCAATTAGGAACTTTGGCAATTCGGTTTGGTTCAGATCTTTGGAAATTCGTCAATTCGAACTTCGGACATTCCGAACGAAACGAATTGCACATGTCTATCTAGCAGTCAAGGTTAGGAACTTTGAACTAAGTTGCGAAGATTCGTAAGGGATTACTGTGTGCGGATTAGCACTTTGGTTGTTTCTGTTGTTAAAAATGAACAGTTCTTGGAGACAGGGCTGCCATCAGGGCAATATGGTCAATGCTATGCTAAAAGTCAAGCTCTGGAGCCCTTTAACGCTATGTGCCTATTTAGCAGATAGAAATATCTTCTAAGACCAGACCAAATTTAGCAGTTGGAATTTGTCCGTTCCCTAATATGGCATCATTGCGCTGCAAGGATGTGATGTAATATACACAGACTCCACCCACTCCCAGTAGACGCCAGAGAGGTCACCCTCCTGTACACAAAATATATGCAAACAGAAAAATCCCTAAAATGGGGGGAGGAGGATGATGAAAGGTGAGCTAGAGGCCAACTTGGGAAATGACGATAGAAGTAAATTGAGTGACAATGAAAGGTGTGTGGGGTAAACTTTTCTCGCTGATTGTTAAGCACAGGGAAAGTTCAATTTTCAACTTGCTCTCTTATTTATACATGTATCAGTGAATGTGTTTGCACATATGACTAATTGTGTATCTCTTAGTGTGTACTTGTGTGTGTTATGGTGGTGCAGCCCTGGCCGCTCTGAGGTACCGCCTGGGCCACATTGCGAGGGACCATGCTCTTGGGGCCATCAGATGTCAATGTATTTCCTGGGTCACAGTCAGCGTTGAGGCGATTTAAGAGTGCTACTAGGCCCTAGTTATGGTGTCAGAGCTGGGAGGAAGCCATCACTTCCTCCCAAGCACCCGTGCGGGAGGAGAGCGCCAGGGAAGGAGAGGAGAGAGTCAGAGTGAAAACTCATCAGCCTAAGGCAGCCACTGGATCCCAGGGAAGTCACCCTCCTGCACCTAAATGGTAGGAAACAAGAGGGTGACTAAAATGTATTTACAGTTTGCATGTGTATGTGGTCTGTATCTGTGCGTATATCTGTATCTCTGTATATCTGTGCGTCTGAATGTGTATCTGTGCGTCTGTGTATCTGTATGTCTGTATGCAGGGCCGTCTTTAACGCGGGGCAAATGGGGCAGCTGCCCCGAGCCCAGTTACTCCTGGGGGCCCAAGGCAGCTGCCCCGTGGGCCCCTCTGCCCTCAAAAAAAAAAAATGTTCCCAGACGATTTAGGCGGGCCCCGCACTGTAAGGATTCCCACCGGGTGGCCCATGAACTTAGGACCACCCAGTGGGCTTGTACCAGCAGGGGCCCGGTCAGGCGCTGTGGCCCTTTAACAGCGCGACCGGGCCCCTTGCTTTTCGGCAGTGCTGGGAGGAAGTGACAGCCGAGAGTCACTTCCTCCCATAAAGAGAGCTGCTGCGTGGAGAGGGCAGAAGGAGCGGCACGGCCAGGAGGAGGAGGCAGTGAGGATGGCTCCTCACTCGGATCAGCCTCAGGCAGCACACTGGACCCCAGGGATGCCACCCTGCAGCAAAAGGTAGGAAACTTGAGGGTGGGCTTCAAAATGTAAATTTTACATGTATGTCAGTATGTCTGTCCATGTATCTGTGTGTGTGTGTGTGTGTGTGTGTGTATGTCTGTGTGTCAGTATGTCTGACAGTGTATGTATCTGTGTGTGTCAGTAAGTCTGTGTGTGTGTTTGTCAGTATGTCTAAAAGTGTATGTATCTGTGTGTGTCAGTAGGCCTGTGTGTGTCAGTATGTCTGACAGTGTATGTGCCCGTGTGTGTGTCAGTATGCCTATCAGTGTATGTGTCTGTGTGTGTCAGTATGTCTGACAGTGTATGTGCCCGTGTGTGTGTCAGTATGCCTATCAGTGTATGTGTCTGTGTGTGTCAGTATGTCTGCCAGTGTATGTGCCTGTGTGTCAGTATGTCTACCAGTGTGTCTGTCTGTGTGTGTGTGTGTGTGTGTGTGTGTATGTACCTGGTGTGTGTATGTGTGTGTCAGGCATATACACTGATATACATACTGACACAGGCACATATACAGACATACGGACACACACACAGGCACACTGATAGACATACTGACACACACAGGCACATACAATGACAAACATACTGACACACAGATACATACACTGACAGACATTCTGACACACACACACACACAGGCACATACACTGATAGACATACTGACACCCACACAGGCACATATACAGACATACTGACACACACACAGGCACATACACTGATAGATATAATGAAACACACACACACAGGCACATATACAGACGCACACACACACACACAGCCACATACGCTGATATACATACTGTGTGTGTGTGTCAGTATGTCTGTATATGTGCCTGTTTGTGTGTGTCAGTATGTCTATCAGTGTTTGTACCTGTGTGTGTGTCAGTATATGTATCTGTATGTCAGTATGTTTGTCATTGTATGTGCCTGTGTGATAGTATGTATCAGTGTATGTCTCGGTATATCTATCATTGTATGTATTTTTGTGTGTCAGTATGTCTCAGTTTATCTGTCTGTGTATCTGTGTGTGTCTGTGTGTGTATCTGTGTGCGTATCTGTATGTAGTCAGTGTGTGTATCTGCATGTGTGTCAGCGTGTGTACCTGTGTGTCTGAGCATCTGACGACCAACATTAAATACAAATACACCCCTCCATTCAAACTTCAACATTACATACAAACACAGTCCTGCTTTGAAATGTCAACACTTCATACAAACACACCTCTGTGTTAAACACTAAAATTATTTATAAACACACCCCTACATTCAAAAACCAGCACTACACTTAAATGCACGCTTGCATTCAAATAACACATCCAAACACATTCACACGAACATACTCCATACAAAAACATGCTTACATTCAAACACAAAAAACACAGTGCTAAATACAACCCTGCAAGCATGGGAAATTGGTACAGCCCCAGCTGTCAAAGCATTGTTGGAGTTGCATAACAGATAGGGTTCTACCTTCTTTCCAACCTTGTGATTGGGGGCCCAATGAAATTCTTGAACCAGGGCTCTTTCTACTTTAGTTCCACCACTGCGTTGGGGTAGAAGGTGTGATTGCATGCCAGGGAGTGGGTCCAGGGGGCCCAAGCAAATGCTTGCCCAGGCCCCAATCAATATTAAAGACGGCCCTGTCTGTATGTGTATCTGTTTCTCTGCACGTGTGTCTATATGTGTATCTATTTGCATGTGTATCAGCATATGTCAGTGTGTACCTCCAGGGCTTGACTAAGAACTAAAAGCAGCCCTGGAAAAAAATAATTTACCAGCCCAATGATGTGTTGCGCCAGCATAGTGTGCTAATATAGAGTTAGAAAAGATAACTTAAAATTTAAAATTACTACTCCAACGTGAAAAAAAGCACTCATAGGCTTCAAAATAAACAAAAGTGCAGATTTATTTTAAGCAGACGTGCCTTTGCATGTAATCAATGTTTCAGTCCATTATGTGTGTCCCCTATGTGTATCTCTTTCTAACTCTAGCCCCTCTGTGTTCCTCTTTGTCTCGGCCCAGTCCCTCTGTATGTTTCTTTCTCCCCCTCACTGCTCCTCTGTGTCCATGTCTCCCCTCTCCTTCCCAGTCTCTCTCTTCCCCCTCTGTCTCTTTTTCCCCTCGCCCAGTGTCTCTCTCTTCCCCCTGTTTCTTTCTCCCCCCTCCCTGCGTGTCTCTCTCCCCCTTCCACTGTGTGTCTCTCTCTCTTTTTTCCCCCTTCCCTTTATGTGTCTCTTCCTCTGTGTCTCTCTAATCCCCTCTGTCTCTTTCTCCCCCCTTTTCTTGTGTCTCTCTCCCCCACATCTCTCTTCCCCTGTGTCTTATTCTTCCCCCTCCACCATCTCTCTATTCCCCCTCTTTCATCTTTCACTCTTCCCCTTTGTCTCTTTCTCCCTCCTTTCCCTGTGTAACTCTCTCTCCCCCATCTGTCTCCTTCCTTCCCCTCCCCTTGTGTCTCTCTCTATTCTCCCATTGTCTCTTTCTTCCCTCTTCCCCTGTGTCTCTCTATTCCCCCTCTCTGTCTCTTTCTCCCCCCTCCCCTTGTGTCTCTCTATTCACTTTTTGTCTCTTTCTTCTCCCTCCCATTTACCAAAAGAAGTCAGTTCCACCGGACCACTGGTTCCGCCGGGCTGGGTGGCCGCCTAGCCAGTCCAGCGGCACACTCACTAATGCTGACAGCAGTGAGCTGTCAGCATAGGAGGACTGAAGGAGGGAGCCACATCATACTGTGCTGGGAATTGTGGGAACCGCACCGCCGCATTCATTATGGACTGTAACGGCGCAAGTTGGGAGCACGTAAGACCACTGAGAAGCGTATAACAGTAGTCAAGGCGAGAAAGGACAGTGGAATGGACCAGCACCTTAGTCGCATCTGACGTTAAGTAGGGTCGGATGCGCGCAATGTTTTTGAGATGGAAGCGGCAGGATTTGGAGATAGACTGAACATGAGGCGTGAAGGAAAGTCAAAGAGAAATCCTTGGCAGCGAGCCTGCCTGGTGGAGCTGATGGTAGCACCGTTGACTTGGAGGGAGACAGACACAGGAGTAGCAACACTTGAGGGAGAAAGGACAGAATTTCAGTTTTGGTCAAGTTGAGTTTAAGGAAGTGGGCAGCCATCCAGTTAGAAATAGCAGAGAGGCAGTCAGAGACACTAGTCAAGAGGGACGGGGAGAGATCAGGAGAGGACAGATAGATGCGTGTCATCCGCATAGAAATGATTATGGAAGCCAAAGGAGCTAATGAGTTTACCAAGGGAGGCAGTATAGATAGGGAACAGTAGAGGACCAAGGACTGAACCTTGGGGGACACCAACAGAGAGGAGTTGGGAAGAAGAAGCAGAGCCATAAAAATAAACACTGAAGAAGTGCTAAGAGAGGTAGGAAGAACACCAGGAGAGAGCAATATCTTGTAGATTGATATTGCGAAGGATAAGAAGAAGCTGTTGATGATCAACCGTGTCAAAAGCTGCAGAAAGGTCAAGGAGAATTAGGATAGAGTAGTGACCACAATATTTTGCAGCGTGTGGTTCATTGGATACTTTGGTCACAGTTGTTTCAACAGAGTGACGAGCGCGGAATCCAGGCTGAAGCGGGTCTAGCAGAGAGTTGGACTCGAGGAAGTCTGTCAATCTCGCGAGGGTGAAGGGCCCTGGATTGGGAGAGACATCAGACATCTGCTAGAAGCAGGAGGAGACAAAGTGACAGGTGGTGTGAATGGGTTTTGTATGCATGGGGTCTAGGATGAGATCGATTGTGGGTAGGAGTGAGATATATATATAGGGATGCACCTAAGATACCACAGACAAATGGGGGGGGGACACTAATAACTTCCACCACTAATTTATACAACTATAAAAATGAAATTTGTGTGTGTGTGTAAGTGGTGACAATGTGTTTGTAGGGAGTGTGTGTAGGGGGTGACAGTGTGTGTCTAAGGGCTGACAATATGTGTGTAGGGGGTTGACAGTGTGTATGTAGGGGGTTGACAGTGTGTGTGTGTGACAGTGAATAGGGAGGTGACAGTGTGTGTAGGGGGTGACAGTGTATTTGTGTGTGTGGGGTAACTGTCTGTGTGTGGGGGGGGGAGGATGATACTGTGTGGAATGACAGGTGGGAGGAGGGTGACACTACAGTGTTTAGGGAGGCTGTTTCGGTGTATCTTTGCCCCCAGTGCTTCTCGATTCCTCTTTGTCCCGAGAAGTCGAACGGGCAGGGGTACAAGTTTCAACGGGCTTCATGGGCCGACTCAGAGATCCATGCGGTCGATGACCATGTACCGATGCGTTCGGGGAATGCTTGTTTGAGGTTAACAGCCAGGGGAGGTCGGTGATTACGAGTTGATAACAAGGGGGACCACACAGTCAGTTCGGTAACCGAACAGAAGGGGAACAATCCCATTTGAAAGTCGTACCCCCGACTTATCCACGAGTCATAGCATATTTCACAATTGTTGGTCACAAAACTGCACCCGACTTATACACGATATCAACTTATAGACGAGTATATAGGGTACTTCCTCTAACACCACTTCCTTTCCTGTTCTATGCAAATTCACACCCGCTACAGCGGAAGAGGTTTCAGCTCTGCCCCGGTCCTCCCATCTCACCACCTGTTCCCTGGATCCTGTTCCCTTGCATCTCATCCGTACTCAGTCTCCTTCTCTTGCTCTGTCTCTCACTAAAATTTTCAATCTCTCCCTATGCCTCTGGCATATTTCATTCACCCTTCACACATGCAACCATAACTAAGATTCTAAAAAAGTCCAAGCTTTACCCTGTTACAGTTGCCTCCAGTCTGGCTGGAAGTTGGACCGTAGAAAGGATGCTCCTAGCGCTCACCAAAGGACCATCAGCACCGTAGACACCATAACTACTGTGTAGCCACCATAAGTACTGCAGACTCCACGAACCACCGCTGCTGGGCTGGTATCTCGCCGTCTGCTCTGTGCCCTGGACCCACGACCAGGCTCCAGGTTCCAGTAGGTGAACCTCTTCCTTCTGTAGAGTGAAGCAGGAACAGGAACAAGAGCTCTTACAAGAGCTCAGTAGTTAAGGGAGTATGAAGAGCATAGCAATCCCTGTAGTGATTATAGCTGTCCCCTACAAACATGAGTCAAGGCTGCAAGTTAGAGGGTCAAGTCATTCTGTTTATTGGTACACAAAGAACCTTCTTTTATGTAGGTTTCCCTGAGATAGGACCACCCACAGGGTTTTACACAACAACCAATAATAAACGTACATTACAGAAACACTCCCAGCAATTACACACAAAAATCCTCCCCTCTGCCTGTGATCTAATTATGGTACACAATGGGTTAACATAATTAAACACAGGCAGTAAAAATACAGTTTTTACCCATACCCTGTAACTTTAAAACTACACATCCAATCTTCATAACAATTACATATTTATAATCAATCCATTCAGGGGAGCAACATATTAAAAAATGGCACAAATCAGACAAGGGGTTCAAAAGTTAGCAAAAGTATATTTTGGGGCCTGGCTGGCAGCATGGTTATCTGGCCCAAACCGGTTTTACAGAGCCCTCTAGCCTGGAGACAATGGGGAAAATAATCCACTTATATCCAGGGATAGAGGCAGACTCCATTAACCACATGTTAGCAAAAGACACAAAAAGACACAAAAATACATAACTCCTATTGAACTGAACAGAACCCCCACATTCAACCTATCCCCAGATGGCTTGGATCTGAGCGCTCAATATATCCAAACAGCGCTCAGATCCCACAAATACAGTCAAATCGCCATACCCACTAGGTCCATAGTCATGGGGCAGAAGGCTGGCAATTAGGCTTCTCCATAACACAGGGAAGCAGGGCAATTTGTCAAATAAAATAACAGTTACAAATGGCAGTCTGTAACATACCCTAATTTCCCATCCAAATACCACTCTGTCTCGCTACTGCATCCAAGATCCTTGAGAAAGCTGTGCATGCGAGATTGGCAGACTTCCTTGAATCCAACTATTTGCTTGACCTCAACTCTTTGCTCTGACCAAATTGTCCCATGATCTAATCATTGCAAAACCTTGTGGTCACTATTCTATCCTAATACTCATTGACCTTTCTGCTTCTTTTGACACTTGATCATCAACAGCTTCTTCTCATATACACAAATCTTACTCTCTCCTAGTGCTCCTCCTACCTCTCCCAGTGCTCTTTCAGTGTTTCTTTCTCTGGCTCTGCCTCTCCTCCCTAACCTCTCTTCCCCAACAACACTCCTTTGGCTTCCAATATCATTTCAATGCTGATGACACGCAAACCTATTTGTCCTCTCTGCATCCCTCTTGACTTGTGTCTCTGATGGCCTCTCTGCTATTTCTAACTGGATGACTGCTCACTTTTTTAAACCTAACCTTTCCAAAACAGACCTTCTAGTCTTTCCTCCCTCATGTGTTGCTAGTCCCGTGCCAGTCTCCCTTTACATTAACGGCGTTACCATCAGCTCTACCTCGCAGGCTCGCTGCCTAGGTGCTCTTTTTGACTCCTTCATCCCTCATGTCCAGTCGATCGCCAAATCCTGCCACTTCCATCTCAAAAACATTGCGTGCATCTGCCCCTACTTAACACCAGACGCAGCTAAGGTGCTTTGAATGGTATATGTGGAACTGTTATGGACAGATGAATTAAAATAAAATGGCTATTTACTAATGTCTATTTATTCTGTGTACACTATGTTAAAACTGGCTGCTAGAGTAAATATTCCCTTCCCCCCCCTACAATGTGTTCAGTTGCTGTGTCCTCTGTAAATTCCTCTGTATCCTGCTAAGCATCCCCCTTCCCGTCAGAGCAAACCTTGTGTAACCAAAATTCCTGTGTTAACAGCTTCCTTTACTAACTCCTCCCCCACTTCCTTTGTGCCAGTTAACAGCTATATGCCACGCGCAACAAAATGGAGAATCACTGTTAAAGTAACTGAAAGAAACTACTCACTCCCCCTCCCATCGTGTATCCAGGATGGGGCTGGAATATAGGCGGGAAAAGTCTTTAATGATGACACTACATCCTGTAGGGGGGGGGGGGTTTAGACGGGACCCCTTAGATTGTTAACCAATTGTTGAATGTATACTGTATGTTTAAACTGTGACGTATTTTTTGCTTTAAGAAGGAGCCCCCACTCCGGGGAATAAAGCATTCCTGGGTTTTTCACTGATCAGAAACTTTGTCTCCGGTGTGAATTAATTCTAGGGAAAGCGTGCACGCATTAATCAATCAATTTGGAAGGTGTAGATAGACAAATTATCAAAGTTTTCTTTGATCCAAAACAGAACTGCAATCACTCCCACAAATCTGAGCCAGGGTGCTTGCTGAGCCGGAATCAAACACCAGATTTCCAAACATTAGTAAAGTAATAGAGGTCCAGGCATTCCTTGGTTCAAGACAGGCACTTTATTAGGAACCACAACAGCAATGTTTCGACCCCAAAAAACATTGACAAAGACCCTTTGGGGTCGAAACGTTGCTGTTGTGGTTCCTTCCTAATAAAGTGCCTGTCTGGAACCAAGGAGTGCCTGGCAGCTAAGGTGCTGTCCATGCCGCTATTCTCTTTGAATCCACTTCTCAGTGGTCTTAAGTGCTCCCAAATTGCCCCATTACAGTCTGAAATGAATGCGGCGGCGAGGCTCATATTCCTGTATACCTGCACCTACCACGCCAACCCCCTCTGTCAATCCCTGCATTGGTTTCCTGTAGGATATAGGGCTCAATTTAAAATTCTGGTTCTTGCTTACAATTCTCTACATACATCTGCTCTTACCTCCCTATCCTCATTGATACACAGTCTCCATTCCTTCAAAAATCATTAAAAATGCTCCTCTTCAGGACAGTATATCAATTAAACTGTTAATAGCTTCCCATCCCCCCGCCGCACTAAGTCTTCAGTGAGTACTATTCTAGCAATCCAGCACATTGTACAGTGCTGTGGATTTTGTTGGCGCTTTATAAATAATAATAATGAGGAGATGCTGATTGGCGCAGCGTGGCGTTTTGCCTGCCATGGGTGATAGCCTTCCAATGCTTTCTGGGTCGTTCTGGGAAATTTTATGTAGCTTCACAACTTATTTTTTATTTTTTAAGTAGCTAAATTGTAATTCAGAACAAGAACCCTGTATTTTATTTACAGAGACCGATTTCTATGCATGTTTATTGTAATAGAAAGATAAATGACTGGGTTTCATTGCTGAGGAGCGCTGTTGCAGACACAGCATTAATACTGAGCTCATATAAAAAGGGGGACATTAACATAGCAGAGAGGGACAGACGGATTTGTGCCCAAGATAGGGACTGTCCCCATACATCCCAGGTGTCCCTATTTAAAAGGGACAGTCCCTATTTTGGGCCCAAAGCTCTCTAAACTGACATCCAGGCGGGGCAGGGGGCGGTACTAACTGAAAGGGCAGTGGGCGTGGCTTGAAATGCTCCGTTCAGCCAATCAGGAGCTGCGTTTTCCCTGGAACGTGTTGGCAACAAAGTTGTGTCTCGCGACTGTTTATAGCCAGCTGTGCAGATCCTGGCTGTCAGTGAGAGCACGGCGTGCGGACCGCTAACACGGGCTGTCTCTCAGGGCCGCTAGCGCGGGCTCGCTAACGCGGGCTGTCTCTCAGGGCTGTCTCTCGGGGCCGCTAACGCGGGCTGTCTCTCGGGGCCGATAACGCGGGCTGTCTCTCAGGGCCGCTAACGCGGGCTGTCTCTCGGGGCCGCTAACGCGGGCTGTCTCTCGGGGCTGTTTCTCGGGGCCGGTAACGCGGGCTGTCTCTCGGGGCCGCTAACGCGGGCTGTCTCTCGGGGCTGTCATGGCTGTGGGGGAGTTCCTGGTGCCCGCTGGCATGTCCTGGTGGGCTTTGTCGCTCTATACGTTGCTGTTCCTGGTGCTGTGCTGGCTGATGAGCTCTCTGTGGACCTATTATCGGCTCCTGTCTCTGAACACCCCTCCTGGGCCCACCCCACTGCCCATCATTGGGAACTTCGCTTTCATGTTGCTGCCAGAGTGGCTGCTCTCTGTCCTAGACCTTGGGCTAGAGATTGACCGGTCCAGAATGGTCCCAGCTGGGGGTAAAAGAGGGGCAGCCTTCCGGTACCCTCACATTATCCTGACTAACATGGCCAAGACATATGGCAACGTGTACAGCCTGTATATAGGAAACCAGCTCCTGGTCATTCTCAATGACTTTGACACCGTGAAGGATGCCATGGTCAACCACTCTGAGGTCTTCTCCGATCGCCCCAGTGTTCCCATGGTGAACATCATTACCAAGAGGAAAGGTAGGGACTGGATGCCATTTCAATTCATGGTAGAGGAAGCCTTGATAATGGTGTGTGTGTGTGTGTGTGTGTTGTTTTTTTGTTGTTAGAGTATTACTATCCTGTGTGAAGCGAGCGATCCCTCAATGGGACATATGATAGCTTGGTTGGGGAAATTTACTTACCTGAACTTGTTTTCCTGTTAAGTTTGCCAAATATCAGGTCTGACATGAGGGAAAAAGTAGTCCTCTTGTCGTCCGTAAATAGTCAGAACCTTTTAGAATGTTTCAATATAAAAACATCCTCTTTATGAAAGCGTCAGAAGTGACTGCCGCTTTAAGCCAGGGTTTGTTAAATTAGAACTCAAAATTGGGTCCCTATGATGTTTTAAGTAGGTCCTTTTTTTTAACAGTTGGAATAGAAACATCCCATTCAATAGGTTCCAGGCAACGCACCACAATACGCTGGCAGTACTGTGAGATTAAGTGTTTTGGGTGACTATAGTGTTCCTTCAAAGAACTAAATCGGAATAAAGTTGCTATGGTTCCAGGATGTAAGTGGTGCCAGCTTGCCTTTAGGGGTTAAATCATTCACGATCTACGATCAGTAGTTCCCCATTCGAAAAACGGCTTTAGAAAAATATGTTTCTCAAGTCATTTTGTGAATGGGGAACTACTGATTAGCAATTCAGCAGTACGGCTATGTGAGGCTCTCCATCTTGCTAATAAAGTCCACCGTTATTTCTCTCTTAGATACTGACTCTTATATTTGCTTAAGTTGTTGACAGGACAGTATTGGACCAAAGTAAGCTGATAAAATGAGCTTGTAAAAAGTGGGTATTGGCATTCATGAATGCTTGGTAGGGAGACTAACAAAATGAAGAGAAGAGTGGTATGATAAAAAGGGAAGGGAAACTATATGAACTGCCATAGGCAAGGAGAGTGTTTGTATAAAGGAAGGGGATGGTGTTAAGAGTAAGGAAAACTAGCATGTTGGAGGACAGTATTTTGATGTACTGGCATTTTAGGAAGGATGATTCAGGTGGGGATGTAGGTTTCCATGGAGAACTGGGGTTAAAGGGTTACTTCAAAAACAATGACCACGTCTGGTTTTGAAGTGGTTATGGTGGTTGACGTCTGGATGAGTAATATTTAAGCATGAACACTACACATCTAGAGTTATTGGCATTTGTGCATATTTTTAAATCTGATGTCAGCACGCTGGCAATAGAGGTAATCTGCTTCTCATGTCTATCTCCCCCCCCTACTTGTTTGCAGCCATTTGGCTTCCCTATTTCATTAGGGGTTTCTTTTTGGGGGTTTTTTCACCGCTCTTTCATCTTCTCTTGCCAGCTCAGAGCACATGGATGGGCTCTAAGCCCATTAAATGGTCCAACCAAAAGCCTTTTGATTGGACCTTGTGCTGCTCCTGTGACAAACAGGTAGTGGGCCGATCAACTCCGGAAGCTTCACCTGGCGCTGGATTAAAGTAAGTAAAACCTTCTTTTTAAATGGTTTTTGAGAGTTTATTTTGGGGCGGACTTAAAGAATAATGCCAATACGATTCTAGCAAAATAGGGTTGGAGAATCCCTGTAAAGAGCAGTCTATTCTATACACAACCTAATATTACCTACTAATACCGTGTTTCCTCGAAAATAACACATACCCCGAAAAAAAAGGCCTAGCTTATTTTCGGGGGATGCTCCTAATATAAGCTCTACCCTGAAAGAGACGGTATGTCAAGTATAATCAGTTGAAATGGTGGTGAAGTAAGTACACTCACATTTGAAGGAGCCTGTGTGTGAAAACTGGCTCCGTAATCAAGTTTTTAAGGCAGCATCACACCTTCAATCCACGGTATCTCAAAGAAAAAAAAAAATGGAGAGAAGAGAACCAATGTGCAGTCTCTTTAGAAAGATGGGAAAGGTGGAATAAGTAAAATGCTCACCTTTTTCAAAGCACTGTAATCCTGGCTCTGAGGTATAATAGTTTTGTGTCAATATTTATGGGGATGGCACTACCTCTATGTAGATTCGATAGGCTTCAGGGATCTTCTTAAAAATAATTTTACATGTATTGGTACAATGTAAACATATAACATGTAATATAAAATAAAAGATTTCTGAATATGCCAAAACGCGTTTTTACTCTTGAAGAGCTTCCTCAGAGGAAGCTCTTCAAGAGTAAAAACGCGTTTCAGCATTTTCAGGAATCTCTTTTTATATTTTTTTTTATATAACATGTTATATGTTTACATTGTACCAATAAATGTAAAACAAAAAAATTTAAGCAGTCCCCTGGAGCTTATCGAATCTATATAGAGATAGTGCCATGAAATAGCTTAGATCAGCTGACCTTTATCTGCTTAAAGGAACCCCCCCCCGCAGCAAATACCGGGTTACAAGACCAGACCACTTAATTCGATTAAGTGGTCTGGTCCATAAAGTGTCCCCTTAAACTATTTGTGATTAGAAGAGATTGGTAAAACCCATTATATGTGGGGAAAACTATCCTGTAATTGCGTGTAGTTTAAATGTTTAGTAAATTATAACTGTGCAAAAGTTGGTGAATAATAGTATAGTGAGTATTGCATTTGACTTTCTTGGAAAAACGACAGGTAAATTACACAAGTCTTCTAAAACAAACAATTTTCTGGACTTTCTGCATAACATTTTTAACACTGTTATGAATCAAGGGTCATGATAACATTTTTGCTACTTGTCAAAGCACAGGGCTTACAGGTCCCTCCCCCAACTAATGACCTTCTGTTCACAAAGTGTATCATTGCAAAGTGATCACTATAACTGAGAAAATGAGAGGTTTTGACTTTACACGAAATTTGATCGTCTTCTATGTTCTATGTATTGCTGTTTCTATTCGGGATTGGATACTATTCCATTTATCTTTAGAATGGCTGAACAGTTTCTGTTACTGCTAACCCTGCACGCAATTCACATTTTAATGAATTTCACTGGCATGAAATACAACTTCATCTTTACATCATGCTAGCAAAATCTGTAGTTAAAATTATTCAACTCTACACTAGTTTGACTAACAGTCGTTAGCAGCAATCCAAACATGAATTCACATGCTGTTTACTAAATTTTTGTCCCAACATGTGGGTATTAAAGGAAGACCGTAACCGCGAGAGCTAACGGTTTTCAAATGGTTTGACTTCTTACCTGCGTTATGCCTGACCATGCTCCCTGTCTCCACTAATAATCCTGCAGATGTATGTTCCTAAGAACTAGCTTCTGTTCACTCTCGTTGGCTAAGCCAAGCACTTCTAGGTCATTGGCTGACATCATCCAATGCTTAGGAACTTCCAATGCATGTTAAAAAGGGAGGCGAGGGTGGCGCACAATGGATCCCATGTAAGAAGCAAAATTGAACCTGAAACAGACCGGTTCTCCCTGTGTGCCATTTTGATTGGTGCTGGTCTTTGGCAGTTGCCCAGCATAGATTACAGTGTATTCAGCATGATAGAGGATCGTCAGTCAAGCTGAAAACAGACAGTAGATGATGGCAAAATACCGCGCTCTAATGTTTTTGCTTAGAATTTCCTTTCTTAATCTTACTACTGATATTAGCAAAGGGAACCCCTTTGGATTATAATAT
Organism: Pelobates cultripes; assembly: GCA_933207985.1. Taxonomy (NCBI): domain Eukaryota; kingdom Metazoa; phylum Chordata; class Amphibia; order Anura; family Pelobatidae; genus Pelobates; species Pelobates cultripes. The sequence goes on along the minus strand of OW240917.1, from coordinate 119,725,024 downwards.
AAGGATTAGCTGCAGGATTGGCATTATTTGTATGATTAGGATTATGGCCAGCAACGGAATCGTCTTGATTGCAAGTCCCTACAGGAATAGCAGGACCTTTTTCGGGTAGATTGAGTTGATAATACAGTGGTTGCTGCCTAATTGCAGGGCCGTTGCAAGGATTTTTGGCTACACAGGCAAAGATGCATTTTGCTGTCTCTTTCCCCCCACTATTAAAAAATAAATAAATAAATTCTCCCTGTTTAGTGTACTTTATCACCTTTTATTATGTTTTACACCCTCTTGTTTGTCTCTTACAACTCTCCCCCCCCCTTGTGTATCTTTCTTTCCCCAAACAAATACAGACACACAGCCAATGTCATGCATACACACTTTCAGACACTGTCATACAGACACAGACATACAAAGACATTCATACAGAGCAGGGGCAGGTTAAGAGCCTAATATCAGGAATGGCATTGGTAGTGGGTTGTAGTGGCTGTAATTGAAAAGTTAGAGGATGTAGTAGGGGGCATGGGGCTGTACTGGGGGGATAGTGGCTGAAGTAGGTTGGTGGCTACAATTTTGGAAAGGAGCTGTGGTGTGGGTGATATGGGTTGCAATTGGGAGAGTGGGGCTGTGGTGGTGAGGGGCTTGGGGATAAGGGGACAGTGGTGGTGGGGGGCATAAGTGGACAGGGGCTGTGGTGGGGCTGCTTAAACAGGTAGATAATTTAATAAAAACAGCCCACCCCCCTCCCTGAGGCTTACCTTAGGCCAGGGAGGGGCGGCACAGAGTCTGGAGCCAGAACAGAGCAGCCAGGGAAGTCGGCCAGCCTCTTCTGATGATGTCAGGAGGAGGAGGAGGCATGACTTCCCCTGCTCTTCTACCAAACTCCCCAGCTGTCCTGGGAGAAGAGCAGTGGATGTCACTCCCCCTCCTGAAATCATCAGGAGAGGCCAGCCGACTTCCCTGGCTGCTCTGTTCTCGCTGGCTGCAGGGAGACAGGTATTTTGAAAAATCTGAGTCTCCAGCCAGAGGCAGGGGATTCTGATTTTTGCGCCCCCTTGCTCTGGCACTCTAAGGTAGCCACTTGTGCTGGCCCTGCCTGATTGATGAAGGGTGGAGTGGACTCTTAACCCCAAAGGTGTTACAGAGCAGAAGTCATGGCATCCCTAGGGCTTCAATCATTTTGTCTCATTCTCCACTGACCACAATCCAGAATGCTGGAAAGGTACAAGAGAAATAGGCACGTTACATCACATTTGGTGGTCTTATCATTCAACCATTCTGTAAAGACCTTCATGCAGTGATAATCACAATTAAACATAAAGATTGTGTTCACCCCATCGTTCTGTCTCTTACACTCCCTCCCTCTTTCAATTTCTGCATACCGAATGTTGGTGCTTCCACACTGAATCAACTCACCTCAAAGCCTCATTCCCCTGTTCTGGAAGCGACAAGCAATGCGCAAGATCAGCTTGCACTCAGAGAATCTAAGACTGTTCCAAACCATGGAGGAATTAATATTGTTGGCTGTGGACAAATGCTAAAATAACACTCTGTTCCACTGGACGTAGTGGCTGACCTCCAGGTGTGTGGGTGTCAGCCCATTACTCTGAAAGGTGCCGTTGGACACATTCCCACATGTCTACAACATGTATAGATTCATAACTGTGGTGGTGGGGGAGGAGATGTATACATGTTGTTTTTGTTTTTTCTCATCCACTCTGCTTCCCTCCTTCCCTTCACTCTTTTCCATTTCTGCTCACTTACCATATCTAAATCCATCCCCTAAAATGTCCATATAAACAGATTATGTTCAGATTTTTCTTTTCTTCTTAACATCATTTTATTTATGTGACTGATCTGTACACCCTGTTCCAACATCAATGGGGGGTGGGGATGGGGAAACTCATATCTACCTTTTTTAGATGCACCTTGGGTCAGCCAGTGTTTGAAAACAGACAGCCTCTGTGGTCTTCCCTACTTTTTTCTTTTTTTTTTTTTTTCTTTTTTTTGCAGGGAGTCAATAGAGAAGACCAGAAAGACTGTTTTGGTTTTTAAACACTGGGTTTTTATTTCCTTTGCTGTGTGTGTGTGTGTGTGTGTGTGTGTGTGTGTGTCAACCCATCACGCGCCCTTACTAGACTCTCCGCTCTTATCACTACAAGGGCACCCGCTCACCAAGGCTAAATTCACGGCACATGTCAGAACACTACTATCCAAACTTGGTTACAATCCGGCTTCATTCTCCGGGCACTCATTCCGCATAGGAGCCGCTTCATCAGCCTCTAGCACAAACACCCCGGTCCACATCATCAAGAGACTGGGTCGTTGGAAATCCTCCATATACCACGACTTCGTCAAGCTTTCAGGAACTTGGTTATGTAAAAAAGGCAATAAAGTGTGTATTTTCCTCAAACTTCTCTTTTTGCCCTCTTTTATTTACAGGCCCACTTGTACGTTGGTTTCGGCACATCAAAACCAACTTTGCCCTTTCAGATACTATCCACTGCGTATTAAATTCCGAGTATGTATATGTGTGTGTATGTATGTATGTATGTATGTGTATATATATATATATATATATATATATATATATATATATATATATATATATATATATATATATATATATATATATATATATATATATATATATGAAATATTCAAGTACTTGCACTCCTGTGATAATATATTAATGACTGGTGCTAATAAAGCAAATAACATAAAAAATAAAATAGTAGGTAATAGCACTCTAAGGACTTCAAAAGGTATATAGTGGGAAAAAAAACTTAGCTTTTATTCAGCAGCTGCCACACAAAATCGACGTTTCAGTTCTTAATACAGAACTTTCATCAGGATCAGGATATATATAATTTTTTCTTTTTTTTTTTTTTTTCTTTAACAACTTGAGGAAAGTTTGGAAGCAGTGTTGCGCCAATCAGCCTCCCCATGCAGAGCGTGGAGACTCTGAACGACTAGAAAACACCTCTACCACTTGAGGTGTTTATAGGCAGCAATATTTACATTGAAAAGCCTATAGGAACAGGTTGTAGACAACAGAACACATTAAGCTTTAGCGATTTATGGTGACTACAGTGTCCCTTTTTAATATGTGTTACTTGTGTAGTTGGAAATAAAGATTTGTTAGTTTATAAAAACAAAAACTGGCTCCTAACTTGTTTAGCTGCCTCCTAGGGTCAAAGCAAATTTGTCGAGACCTGGTCTAATAACCTAGTCAGCCACAATGTAGTGTGTATAAAATTAAAAAGACAAATTACTGTTCTATAAAGTACCCGGGTAACTGATTTTAGTTTTCAGAGATCTTAGTGTTACTTATCAAACAGATTAGATAATACAGATACTAGGCATCATAATATATTTGTTTTTCAAGCACTGTGTCCTTGAGAAGTGAACTTCCTCCTCTGAGATTGCTAGGAATGAGCATGTGGTCACAGCAGTAGAGCAATATGGTGATCAATGATCCTGTGCAATCTGCAATGATTTAATCTATAGAACCAATTATGCTTTTGAGATAAAAACTATTATAATTTATCAGTGTAAGATTAAAAATAAATATTGTTGTGTAGCAATGACTGTGTACTGAAACTTTGGACTGTCGGGTTGATGTCAAATTCTCGTACAATTCTGATTCCTACAAAAAGTAATTACCCAAAGCCAGCACTTCAGTCATGGCTCAGAAACAAGGATGTAGTGTTTGGAGTCTCTGTCCTAGTCTCACTAGTTGGTATAGAGAAAATAAATGAACTTTGCAACACCAAGAATTCACTTACTGCTTATATTTGTTGAGCCACACAAGTGAGATTTTTGCTTTAAAACCTGTCTTTGTCAAGTCTTGATTTATGTCCATCATTTCAATGTTGCTCTATTGTGTTCTCATCAAAATCAAGAACATAAAATTAAAAAAGCATTTCCAGTGCTGCCCCCTTCACTGGGTCAGGTTTATATTTCGTCTGTTCTAGGGCACCACTCACACTCACACATTTGTGCATTACATCTTTTGCCCACTACGCAAAACAAAAAGCAAATATTATATTGAAACATGTCCTTAATGTGTGGGGAAAATGGTAGGTGCCCCCCAAGTAGACAGGCACCTGTAGCCAAATGCCAATTGTTTTTGCAGCTCAGGTGACTTGAAAATGCTTCTGGTTTGGCTATTTTAACCCAAATTTAAAATTCTCACTTTAGTGAATTACATTTGTAATGGATGCTGACGCCAGACACTGTATGCTTCGCATAGAGAAATGTTAAAGGGACACTATAGTCACCTGAACAACTTCAGCTTAATGAGGTTGTTCAGGTGAGAACTATAGCTCCCTGCATCCTTTCTCATGTAAACACTGTAGTTTCTGAGAAAATACAGTGTTTACATTGGAAGCTAGGAACACCTCCAGTTGCAGTCACTCAGACTGCCACCACAGGGAGTTCCGAGTTCATGAATGCCTAATTCGCTTTCATCACGTTTTACGTCTTCACGCTTGGGCGAAGACAACAAACGTGCGCAGACAGGAGATAGGAGGCGCGTTCACAGTGCCTTCTATGTCCTGTAGTAACCCCGGAGCCTGTCAGCAATGCGAGCCGACAGTGGGGAGATAAGATCTCCTGCACACAGCATCGACTCGAGCTGAAGACCAGAGAGCGAGCAGAAGGATCTAAACCGTAAGTAAACTTATTTTGTGTGGGTGAGAGAGTAAGTGAGTGTGGGTAAGAAATAGGTAGTAATGGATAGTGTGTGTGTATGTTTAACAAAATTTATTTAAAATGTGTGTTTGTATACAATCACTAGTTTAGGAGAGTTGCCGTAGGAGTGGGGTGGGCATAGACAGTGAGCTGAGCTGTCAATCCGCTCGCGAACACACATACGGCGCACATGCGTGGTAGAGCTCCATGAAGAACCTGATTGGTGCTGCACATGCGCACCAGAGCTGAATGATGCTTCTCAAAGAGAAGCGTCCTATTGGGGACTTGTCTTTCTTGCTTTTATATGTTGACTATAGTGATCCTTGAAATTGACAGATTGTCAAATGTTGTGCTTTAGGGATCGACGGATTATCGGACAATATTCTGTATTTTTGGTAATATCGGTATTTGGCAAATGGAGATACCGATAATACATACCAGGACCACAGGGCCCATAAATCCCTCCCCTCCCCCCATTTTACACAAATTACATACCTACAGAAACACATACACTGCATACCCTATACACACTCTGCATTATATATATATATATATATATATATATATATATATATTACACACTGCATTCATTTATATACACAAACACACACTACACAAACATGCTCTGCATCCACTACACACACGCTACACAAACACACACAGCTCACCTGTCTAAACACACTGCATCCACCAAATGTTGCATGTATATTTTGTGCATTTACCTTTAGAAATAGTTTATTTATATGGTTCTATCCTACCCTTACGTTTTTGTGTCACTAAACCCCACTCCCTCTAGCATAGTGATGGGGAACCTATGGCACACCGTGCCCTCTCTGTGGACACGCGGCCATTGGTCGCCGGGGGAGGGGGCTGCTGGCTGTCTGCAGCAATGCAGAGTAGGAACCTGCCTGCCCAAAACGGCAGGCGCCTACTCTGCTTCCATGTCCGGAGGGCTCTAGGAAGCAGCTCTCCTGTTCTCCCGTGAGCAATCTGTGTGGAGCGTTGCTGCACATTACCAGCATCGTGTGGGAGGATAGAAGAGCAGCTTCGCACGCTTATACTTATCACCACCGGACCACCAGGGATGGCTGTGTCCCCCTCCCTTCCTCTTACCTTTGGTGAAGGGGGGGGTAGGGGGTGGGACACACAGCCACCCACAGATTTTAATATAACTTTTTTTTTTTGGTCTCTTCACCTCCACCACACACTCAGCGCCCCTCACACACACAGGCACGCATACTCAGCGCCCCTCGCACACACACACAGCACTCCACACGTTACATGAAACACATACACTGCACCCCTCAATGCAATGTGTGTGTATTCAGCAGTCTGTGTGTGTATTCAGCAGTCTGTGTGTGAATGTGTTCAGCAGTCTCCGTCTATGTATTGCATTTGTTGGAGATACTAATACATATAAGCTTCATTTTATCTATTTATATCATTTAAAATGTGTATCATTGAACTCTGTTGTGTTCTTTTAAAACAAAAGTTGTTAATTAGTTCGGACAACTGTAAGAGTTTTTTTCTAAACTTAAACCTCAGTATTCAAGTTTAATTGCCATGTTGGCACTTTGAGGGAAAAAAAGTTGGCATGTATTGCGGTTTGCAAAATAGGGATAAGGACTAGCGCTTCTTTCTCACAATATATTGTACCAGCGTATATACAGTGATTTTATACAAATGAGCAGCTAAACATTCTTGTGACTCCTTCAATGTCACCAATTACTCCAACAAGAAAGAAAAAAAAAAAAAAAACAATTCTTTAAAGAATGTAGCGCTTATAAGATAGACAAATGAATTATCACCTTTTTATGTTCTTTCGGAAGATATATTCTCATTTAAATGTCGAATAAGTAAATATCTAAAAATGATAATCAAGCATAGTGTAGATGGTACATAACTATAAAGTTATATTTGTATATGATTATTACACACTCACAAACAGAGAGCTATGGACCCAGCTCTGGTTTGAATCACTTCTGGGTCCGTATAGGCGACCCACCCCTGCTATGGATGTATGTCTTGTCCTAAAGGGGAATAAATACACCCAAAATAGCGCAGCACAGTTGGTGGTAGTTTAAAATAAAAATACCATTTATACTTATAATTTATGATATTATAAGTATAAATTCTCCCCTAAAATAATTACTAATACACATAAAAATATAAAGTAATTATCAATTCTTTACCTAACTAAACGGATTTTATGTATTATTATTATTATTATAAAGAAAGGTGAATTATAGTGGAGTAAGTATTTATAGTATATTTGGTGTTATGTTCTGTAAAATTTCTTTAACATGGAATATAGAATTTGCAATGATACAATGAATATTGGAAATGAAATCACATTGTATAATTTTATGTATCGGAATCAGGTTTTATTCAGGAAGAGGCAAATATGATGTGAAAGATGTATCTGTTTGATTTTGATATGATACATATATGAACATTAAGGACTGATACTGTTCGTTTTTTTTTGTTTTTTTTTTAAATGTATCTTTTTATGGACTTTGGCATTTTATGAGTTAATACAATCCATGCAGACTCCTCCATATACACGAGATGGTGCAAGATTGGAATGCTTAATTAAATTCGTTTGCTGTTTTAAGAAGACTATACATGGATTACAGCCACAAATCCTATATAGGAGTAATGCTTTTTGATCTTGTAGAAACGAAGGCAGCTGCCGAAACTCCGAGTGAGAGAATCCGTTCAGCTGCCTCCGATCACAGTATGACAACGAGGCATGGACCGCACACGTCTAGCCTGTGGGTGGTAATGACGTGTGCGGCACATACACACCGGCAAAACATTTGTTGATTTGGAGCAGTATTTAAATGAAGACAGGGAACCAGGAAACATTCAGCTCACCGATCCGGTTGAAGAAGCCGCGTCCCAGTGGTGAAACGCGTTCCGGTTTTACTTGGACATTGTTCCGATTTTAATTTATAGATTGTATTAATAAATTTGTTCTTTTCTACTTTTTATCCTGGTTCTCCATCCATCTTTCTACATTTGGGAGTGCAGTCCCTAATCTGCATACTGCTCAAGAATGGAGTCAATTTAGACTCTCTCCGTTTGTAAGTACCCATTTGGGAATGGTATTTTTATTTTAAACTACCACCAACTGTGCTGCGCTATTTTGGGTGTATTTATTCCTCTTTAGGACAAGACATACATCCATAGCAGGGGTGGGTCGCCTGTACGGACCCAGAAGTGGATTCATACCAGAGCTGGGTCCATAGCTCTCTGTTTGTGAGTGTGTAATAATCATATACAAATAATATAACTTTATAGTTATGTACCATCTACACTATGTTTGATTATCTTTTTTAGATATTTACTTATTCGACATTTAAATGAGAATATATCTTCCGAAAGAACATAAAAAGGTGATAATTCATTTGTCTATCTTATAAGCGCTACATTCTTTAAAGAATAGTTTTTTTTTCTTGTTGATGTATTGCGGTTTGGGCATTCGGGCTCAAAAAGGTTTGCCATCACTGCTCTAGCATATAAGCTCATTGAACAGGGCTCTTAGTCCAACTCGTCTGGTTACAAATATGTGTCTGTTAGTCCACTCATTGTACAGCGCTGCGACATTGGTTGGTGCTTTATAAATAATAATGAAAAATCTCCCTCCTGCCCAAACTCCCTGTGCTGCAAGTAGGGGCATGTCTACTAAATAGTGAGCAGCCAATTGCTCTCACCCCCTCTTTCCAATAAAGGTGGAACTGCACGGTGGGGCAACTGTTAAAATAATTAATGGGGCGGGAACATAGTGTCCCCATCCACCTGTGTCTTGCGAGTAGGGGCTATTAACCCGAAAGGAGCACCTAGTGTCCCACCCATTAGCGGTGGGTGGGGGCACTAAGTGAGAGGGGGGTAACCTATTTTCATCCTCCACACCCTACCTATTGGCAGCGAGTGGGGGCCCTAAGTTATAAGGGGAGAAACTTATTGCCTGCCTGCTAGTGAGTGAGCTTTTTTGTAGGGAGCATGTGTGTATCAGTGAGGTTGTCAGTGAGCTTATCAGTAGAGAGCATGTGTGTCTAAATGTCCTTGTGTGTCAGTGGGCATTCCCTGTAGTGAGCGTCAGTGAGCTTGTCTGTAGGAAAAAATGTTTTCATATGGAAAGACCAATTGTTTATATTAGAAAAAGAAATCTATATTCCGAAGATCACTGGAAAGCTACCACCAGACAGCATGCTAGCTGCAGTTAATTAACCCCTTAGCGACCGAGGACGGTTCAGGACCGTCATCGGCATTTTTGCCTTGAGGACCGATGACGGTCCTGAACCGTCCTAACGATCTGGGGGTACTTACCTGATCGCCGCCGGGGGAACGACGGCGATCAGTGTTCCTCCGGTTGTGGGGAGACTGCCTGCAGCCCAGACAGTCTCCCCACACTGATTTAGGACCCCTGTGGCCATGTGATCGCTTAACACAGCGATCACATGGTCACAATAGGTGTCCATAGTGCTGCCTGCAGGGGGACTGTCTGTGCTGACAGGCAGTCTCCCTGCTAGTGTAAAATCAAAAAAATAAATAAAGTTAATGTTAATTAAAAATAAAAAAAATTATATTTGTGTATATATGATATATAGACATATAATATATCTATATAATATGTCTATATATCATCTATATAATGCCATACTAAGTGTATTTTTATATTAATATGTACTTATATTAATATAAAAATACACTTATAATTAAATTACACACGTATATATATATATATAATATATATAATAACTATATATATTGTATATATATATTATTATAAAATATAAATAATAAGTAATTTAAATTAAATTTTTTAAATAATAAAAAATTTAAAATTATATCTATATGAAATTTTATTCTAACTGTATTTTAAAATTAATATATATTTATATCAAAATACACTTAGAATGAATTTGTATATATATCTATGTATATAAAAATAAGAAATATACATACGTCCATATACAAAATTACATAAATAATTATATAAATATACACGTAGACTTCAAATATATAAATATGCATATATATTTAAATTCTACGTGCGTATTTATATAATATTTTTACATAATTCAGTAATTTTATTGATTGCAATTTAAGGGACTTGCCTGCCAACCCAGGCCGAAAGTTCAGAGAATTGAATTTGCTAGCACTGTATTTTACCCTGTAACATTCTACGACACCCTAAAACCTGTACATGGGGGGTACTGTTTGACTCGGGAAACTTCACTGAACACAAATATTAGTGATTCAAAACAGTAAAACATATCACAGCGATGATATTGTCAGTGAAAGTGACTTTTTTTGCATTTTTCACACACAAACAGCACTTTTACTGATTATATAATTGTTGTGATACATTTTCCTGTTTTGTAATACTAATATTTGTGTTCAGCAAAGTCTCCCGAGTAAAACAGTACCCCCCATGTACAGGTTTTATAGCATTTTTGAAAGTTACAAGGTCAAATATATGGGTCAAATATTTTTACATTGAAAATAGCCAGGTTGGTTACGTTGCCTTTGAGAGCGTATGGTAGCCCAGGAATGAGAATTACCCCCATGATGGCATACCATTTGCAAAAGAAAACAACCCAAGGTATTACAAATGGGGTATGTCCAGTCTTTTTTAGTGACCACTTGGTCACAAACACTGGCCAAAATTAGCGTTCAATTTAGTTTTTTTACTTTTTTCACACACAAACAAATATGAATTCTTACTTTGGCCAGTGTTTTCAACTAAGTGGCTACTAAAAAAGACTGGACATACCCCATATTGAATACCCTGGGTTGTCTACTTTAAAAAAAATATGTACATGTGGGGTGTTATTCAGAGATTTATGACAGATAATAGTGTTACAATGTCACTATTGATAAATTTTAAAAAATTTGTTTTGAAACCGCAATATCCTACTTGTACCTATAGCCCTATAACATGCAAAAAAAAGCAAAAAAGCATGTAAACACTGGGTATTTTTAAACTCAGGACAAAATTTTGAATCTATTTAGCAGTTTTTTTCATTCGCTTTTGTAGATGAGTAAAAGATTTTTCAAGTAAAAGTCAAAAAACATGTATTTTTTTCAATTTTTCATCATATTTTTTTATTTTTTTTAAATTAAAATACATGAGATTATATAAATAATGGTATGTAAAGAAAGCCCCTTTTGTCCTGAAAAAAACAATATATAATTTGTATGGGAACAGTAAATGAGAGAGCGGAACATTCCAGCCAAACACAAACACCACAAAAGTGTAAAAATATGCCTGGTCGCAAATGTACAACATCGCAAAAACAGTCCAGTCCTTAAGGGGTTAAGCATTGTCCACAATAACAACCTGCACGATCACAGAGACCAACAGGCTCATATATGCCACAGCATTAGTGGTCCTCCAGCTACTTGACTACAAGATCAGGCTCAAAGAGAAGCAATGCCCACCATGGAGACTACAACTGGAAGCCAAGATAAAAGCAACACAGAAGGAAGTTGGTAAGCTGGATCCACTTAACAGAGGTGGAAAGATCAAAGCTAGATTCTGGCTGCTGTGGAAGTAGGATATGCCCATACCAGAGCGCTGGAAACAACTAAGCAAAGACTGACCTTTGCTTAGTTGTTTCCTGCGCTCTGGTATGGGCATATCCTTCTACTTCCACAGCAGCCAGAATCTATACTGGCAACCAGACTGAGCAGATACACCAGAGAAGCAGAGGCTTAAGGAATCAATGCCCTCTTTACCAAAGAACCATCGAAGCTGTATGCACAGCTACAGGGTAAGCACCCCATCTCCTCACAAGACCCACCCAGAGCTAAGACTGAACAGTACTGGAAGAATATCTGAGCGAAAGAAGCATCTCATAACACCGAGGCCCAGTGGCTACTAGACCTTAAAGCAGACCACTGCATGCTGCTAGAACAGGAACCAGTTGCCATCACAGTTGAAGATATCCAACAGAGAACCGCACACATGAAGAATTGGTCAGCCCCAGGACCTGACATGACCCACAACTACTGGATAAAGAAGTTAACAGCGCTGCATGAACGCCCAGCAGCACAAATTAACCAGCTACTAGCAACAGGCTGCCACCCTGACTGGCTAACACAAGGCAGAACAATACTGGTCATGAAGGACCCTCACAAGGGAACAACACCATGCAACTACTGACCAATAACCTGCCTCCTCACAACATGGAATATCCTGTCAGGCATCGTAGCCTCCAAGATTCAAGGGCAACACCAGAGGATCAAAACACCAACTACTGGTAGACAAAGCAGTCACGCGGGATTCTAAGACCAGACAGATGAATCTGTGCACGACCTGGATTGACTATGTCAGGTTTTTGATCAGGTCACATAAGACTTACACCGGGGTTAACTTTAGGTTCTTTATTGGCAATCTTCGGCATGGCTTTTCTTGTAATAAGTACAACAGGACTTAAAGGGAAGTGGAAATAATATAGAGGAATAAGAGTAGAAAGGAGAATACAAAATAGAGGGTAAGGAAACAAGCCCAAAACAGGTCATTTAGGAAATAAAGCCAAGTAAAGGACCACTATAGTGCCAGGAAAACATACTCGTTTTCCTGGCACTATAGTGCCCTGAGGGTGCCCCCACCCTCAGGGTCCCCCTCCCGCCCGGCTCTGGAAAGGGGTTAAAACTTACCTTTTTCCAGCGCCGGGCGGAGAGTTCTCCTCCCCGTCGGCTGAATTCGCACGCGTGGCAAGAGCTGCGCGCGCATTCAGCCGGTCACATAGGAAAGCATTCATAGTGAGAAGCACGCAAGCGCCTCTAGCAGCTGTCAATGAGACAGCTGCTAGAGGAAATAGGGGAAGGCTTAACCCATTCATAAACATAGCAGTTTCTCTGAAACTGCTATGTTTTAAAAAAATGGGTTAACCCTAGCTGGCCCAGGCACCCAGACCACCTCATTAAGCTGAAGTGGTCTGGGTGCCTAGAGTGGTCCTTTAAGGAAAATATAGGACAATGGGAGAAAGCAGAACCTATAAGCGAGATATAGGTAAGTATAAAGAGAGATAACAGAAATAGTGTTTAGGCAATATGCCCCAGGCAGGTTATTAGGTAACAGGGAAACCTATAAGTGAGATTATAGGTAATTAAAGTGATGGAATACCTATAAATTAAAACATAGGTTACATGTAAACAAAATATACCTAGACCGAATTTAACAGAATAGAAAGGTTTAAGAAATACAGATTAGTTAGACGTTTAGGTGATCAGCCTCTTTGGTTTGGTTGAAGTTCTGCAGCTTTTAGATGTAACAGGATCATTTAGGATAGTTGCAAATAACAGGAATGTTTATATTATCCATGTTGGTTGTGTAGATTTAGGTAGATTTAAGGCAGACTCAAAACAAAGTAATACGGTATCAAATTCAAGTATGGAATTAAGCAGGTAGGTATTGTAGATCAGGTTTGTCCCCAAGCTTATTGGTAGTAAGCAGATTGGAAATGTAGCAGGTTGATCGGCTAAATCAGGTTGGGTTCAATGTTATTCAGAGTAGAGCAGGTTTTCTCAGTAGAAGCCAGGATCAGAACATCAACTTCAATGAATGTAAAGACCATTTGTTCAGCAGGGTGTGGCCTCTTATAGCAGATTTAGTAATCATGCTATGCAGGCGAGAGAAACTGTGGTTAGACGTGTGGGTAGGGAAATTGTAGAAATCAAACAGAAAAAATGAAACCTAACTTTGGTTGTCAGGCTAGGATCCTGACAGACTACAAGAAAGCCTATGACACAATGCCACACACATGGATACTGGAATGCTTGGCTCTCTACAAGGTCATCAATACAATAAGAGCCTTCATCAAGAACTCGATGGGCAAGTGGAAATCAACTCTAGAAGCCAATTCCAGGACAATAACTCAAATGAACATTAAATGGGGCATATACCAAGGTGATGTGCTATCCCCAATGGTGTTCTGCATAGGCCTCAACACCCTTAGCCAGATTATCAAGAGTGGATATGGATACGGATACAGGTTTAAGAGTCGAGTTACCATCAGCAACCTACTTTTCATGGACAACATCAAGCTGTTTGCCAAGAATGAGTGTGACATTGACTCACTGATCCACCTAACTAGGATATACAGCAAGGACATCCGAATGTCATTCGGACTAGAGAAGTGCGGGCGGATGATGGCAAAAAGAGGGAAGATGATCAGGATAGGAGGAGTTGAAGTTCCAGAAGGCCAAATAGAAAAGAACAGCTACAAGTACCTGGGGGTAGAGAACAGCTACAAGTACCTGGGGGTACCACAAACGCATGGCAACCATGAGGAGGAGGTAAGGAGGATAGCTACATCCAAGTACCTCCAAAAAGTTAGTTCCTGAAGTCCCAGCCATCAACACATATGCCCTAGCGGTCATCAGGTACCCAGCTGGAATAATAACCTGGCCAAGAGAAGAACTGGTCACCATGGATGTCAAGACTAGGAAACTACGCACTATAAATGGAGGATTCCAACTGAAATCTAGCACCCAGACTGTACACCTGCCGGAAGGAAGGAGGTCAGGGCCTGATGAGTGTCAAGGCCACAGTCCTGGATGAAACACAGAGCATCCACAAGTACATCGCAAAGATGGTTCCCGAAGATGAACTGCTAAGGTAATGCCTGAGACTTCAACAGATAGAGGAGGTTCCTTGGCAAGACAAACCTCTACCACTGGCAGATAGTGGATGTGGCTTACATGACAAAATCATACCAATGGTTGGAAAAGGCAGGAATGAAAGACGGCACTGAGGCACTAATCCTCGCAGCACAGGAAAAGGCCCTCAGCACCAGATCAATAGAAGCTGGAGTCTACCACACCAGGCAAGGCCCTAGGTGCAGACTGTGCAAAGAGGCCCCTAAGACAGTCCAGGACCTAGCAGCCGGATGCAAGATGTTAGCAGGAACTGCATACACGGAGAGACAGAACCAAGCTGCTGGGATTTTGTATCGAAACATCTGCACAGAATATGGATTAGACCTTCCTAAGTCCAGATGGGAGATACCACAAAGGGTAGTTGAGAATGACAGGGCTAAGATCCTGTGGGACTTCAAGATCCAGACAGACAAGCAAGTGCTGGCCAACCAACCTGACATTGTGGTGGTAGACAAGCAACGGAAGACTGCAGTCGTGGTGGATGTGGCAATACCCAGTGACTATAACATCAGGAAGAATGAACATGAGAAGGTGGAGAAATACCAAGGACTGAAAGAAGAACAAGAAAGGATGTGGAAAATGAAGGCAGTAGTAGTCCCAGTTGTGATAGGAGCACTCTGGGCTGTGACTCCTAAGTTGGGGGAGTGGCTTCAACAGATTCCAGGTG
Source organism: Pelobates cultripes (assembly GCA_933207985.1). Classification (NCBI taxonomy): domain Eukaryota; kingdom Metazoa; phylum Chordata; class Amphibia; order Anura; family Pelobatidae; genus Pelobates; species Pelobates cultripes. The sequence goes on along the minus strand of OW240917.1, from coordinate 119,709,996 downwards.
GGACATCTGAGATCCAGAAGAGTGCAGTTCTAGGAACAACTAAGATACTGCGCAGAACCCTCAAACTCCCAGGCCTCTGGTAGAGGACCCAAGAATGAGGAATAAACATACCACCTAAGACGGATGAGAAAATCCATTATTTATGTTTGTGTGTTTGAGTAATATATAAATCATCTGGGGTGGCAAGACATAGCCTTACATATTACATGTGATAATACATGGCACAATGACTTATGGGGCTGGCACATTCAAGTAATTCAGCTGGCGTGCACTACAATCAGATAAAACAGTGTTTTTATACTTTTTAAAGATGTCCCAGTAATGTGTCTAAACCAATCCAAGTCTCTTCACGTTCTCAAACTCTGAGTTTCTTTATCTCGGCCTCGCAGTACTTGGGTGGCTGAATTTGCATTTGAGAGTTAAAGGACCATTATAGGCACCCAGACCACTTCAGCTTAATGAAGTGGTCTGGGTGCCAGGTCCAGCTAGGGTTAACCCCCTTTTTTTTTTTCTATAAACCTAGCAGTTTCAGAGAAACATGGCACAATGTTTCAGAGAAACTGCTATGTTTATATTAGGGTTAATCCAACCTCTAGTGGCTGTCTCATTGACAGCTGCTAGAGGCGCTTGCGTGATTCTCACTGTGAAAATCAAAGTGAGAGCACGCAAGCGTCCATAGGAAAGCATTGTAAATGCTTTCCTATGAGACCGGCTGAATGCGCACGCAGCTCTCCCCAGAGCCGGGCAGGAGGGGGACCCTGAGGGTGGGGGCACCCTCAGGGCACTATAGTGCCAGGAAAACAAGTTTTCCTGGCACTATAGTGGTCCTTTAATGCCCTGAGGGTGCCCCCACCCTCAGGGTCCCCCTCTCGCCCGGCACTGGGGAGAGGAAAGGGGTAAAAACTTACCTTTTTCCAGCGCTGGGCCGGGAGCTCTCCTCCTCCGTTCCTCCCATTCGGCTGAATGCGCATGCGCGGCAAGAGCTGCGTGCGCATTCAGCCGGTCTCATAGGAAAGCATTTACAATGCTTTCCTATGGACGCTTGCGTGCTCTCACTGTGATTTTTTTTTTTTTTTCACAGTGAGAATCACGCAAGCGCCTCTAGCAGCTGTCAATGAGACAGCCGCTAGAGGAATTGGAGGAAGGATTAACCCATTTGTAAACATAGCAGTTTCTCTATAAAAAAAAAAAATGGGTTAACCCTAGCTGGACCTGACACCCAGACCACTTCATTAAGCTGAAGTTGTCTGGGTGCCTAGAGTGGTCCTTTAAGCAATGAGAGTATCTGCCTTTTTGCTGCAACGAGAAACACAAATTACTAACAATTTCCAGGCAATTAAGCACATCAAAATCAATCCTATCACCACCACTATGGGTTTTAAGAAATTTGAAAGCATATTGTTAAACCAAACACCAATAGATGCCATCCAGGAGAAGGGGTTCCATCCTTCTTTAGATATATATCTAGCTTGTTGTTGCAACTGTTATACTTTATTCATGTGTGCCTCTATGGGGTCATGGGAGTCCTCAACCCAGGTACAGCATTCTGATCCTATGATAGCACAAGTTCCCCCTTCTATAGCTAGAAGATAATAAAGAGCCATTCTGTTCTGTAGGGCAACTTTTCTGACTTGGGCTAATTCTTCATTTAGGGCATGGATAGAACTTGTAATTTCATTAATAATCCCATCCATGATACTAGCATATTTATTTATCTTATTTAATAATTCGACTACCCAACCTGTTCAAGAGGGGAACCACATCCAGGTTTTATCTGCAGATGAGAATAGTTCTCGTTTATACCTGGTTCCCCCTTGGTATATTTCAAACAATGAGATATTTAAGCGTGGTCTAATGGCTGGTACAACTCTTCCTATGGTACAGTTACCTCATGCTACCATGGGAAGCCATGAGTAGGCCTTATTGCCACAAATGTAATAGAGTCCTTGTCTCAAATCCCTTGGAATTATCTTACCATGATTTTCCAGCCACTTTTGAAACTATACCATATTGTGGTGCACATGACTTTGAGAGCTTTACTCATCCTCGTCTGTTTGTTCAGGGCAAGCACACCTCGGGGCACACACAACTTTCAATGTTGGGCAAAAACATAAGTTGTTACAACCTGCATCTACCATATCACATGGTTCCATTTTAAATTTTAAGGTAGCATTTCTACAATCTGTTTCACCCAACATGGACCTTAGGTAAACTGGCAAAGTGACCTTTTATTTTTGCTATGTGATTTACATACATGGGCCCTAGATATATTGTAGGTGGAGAGATTATACCAGCAATTTCTAAATATGTCCCTTGATCTGAGAGAGCATTATGAGTAGAGTGATCTACATCTATTTGAACTAGGGATCGACCGATATTGAGTTTTTTTTTTTTTTATTATTTTTTTTTTAGCGCCGCTACCCTGTGAACTTTCAGGCCGATAGCCAATATGTTGCCGATATTCTGTACATATACTATTTTGAAGAAAAAAAAACTAATTCAAAAGGTAAATGCACAAAATATACATGCCACATGTAGTGGATGAAGTGTGTTTAGACAGGGGAGCTGTGTGTGTTGATGCAGAGTGTGTTTGTGTAGTGTGTGTGTAGATAATGTAGTGTGTGTAATGCAGTTTGTGTAGTGTGTGTAGTGTGTGTATGTAATGCAGTGTGTGTGTGTGTTTGTGTAGTGATATAATTTGTGTAAAATGGGGGGGGGTCATTTTTTTTTTATTTTTTTTTAAATATTTAAATGTGTTTTTTTTTGTTTGTTTTTTGTCCCCCCTCCCTGCTTCTTACCAGGGAGGGGGGGTTATAGTATTCCCTGGTGGTCCAGTGGCTTGTTAAGTACAGTGGTGGCTCAGTAGCAGCAAGCGCTGACTTACCTTGCAAGCAGCTCCTCCAGCTCCCTGTGTAAATCTCGCGACTCTTAGTGCCGCGCGGAGCGTTGCCGTGGTAACCCATGGCAACGCTCTGCGGCCGCGGGTCTCGCAAGATTTACACAAGGAGCTGCTTGCAAGGTAAGTCAGAGCTTGCTGCTGGCCCCCCACAGGACCGCCGGGCTTGTAATGCGCCCGGTGGTCCTGTTATACATTATCGGCAATATCGGTATCTGAATTGGCCAATTGGCCTGTATATAATGCAGTGTGTTTGTGTAGTGTGTGTGTATATAATGCAGTGTGTGTGTGTTTTTGTGTGTATATAATGCAGTGTGTGTGTTTGTGTAGTGTGTATGTAATGCAGTGTGTTTGTGTAGTGTGTGTGTGTATATAATGCAGTGTGTGTTTTGTGTGTATGTAATGTAGTGTGTGTGTGTGTGTGTGTGTAGTGTGTTTGTGTAGTGATGATGTAATTTGTGTAAAATGGGGGGGCATTTTTTTTTAATTTTAATATTTTTTTAAATATTGAATTTTTTTTTGTTTGTTTAGTCCCCCCTCCCTGCTTCTTACCAGGGAGGGGGGTTATAGTATTCCCTGGTGGTCCAGTGGCTTGTTAAGTACAGTGGTGGCTCAGCAGCAGCAAGCGCTGACTTACCTTGCAAGCAGCTCCTCCAGCTCCCTGTGTAAATCTCGCGACTCTTAGTGCCGCGTGGGGCGTTGCCATGGTAACCCATGGCAACGCTCTGCGGCCGCGGGTCTTGCAAGATTTACACAAGGAGCTGCTTGCAAGGTAAGTCAGAGCTTTCTGCTGGGCCCCCCACAGGACTGCCGGGCTTGTAATGGGCCCGGCGGTCCTTTTATATGTTATCGGCAATATCGGTATCTGAATTGGCCAATACCGATATTGCCGAAAATACCAAATATCGGCCGATAATATCGCCCAGAACGATAATCGGTCGATCCCTAATTTGAACCTCATAACTATAATCAGTTAAATTCAAATCATTCATTGATATTGGTACACCAATTAAAGGGATTCCTTTGAGTGGCAGGAATATGGGAAAATATCCAGCAGTCGGTAGCATTCAGCTGCTTGGCAGTTTGTTGATGTAGAAGCCAGATGGAATTTGTCTGCTTCCTGCCGTCCACTTGTGCATGAGGGTATAAAACACAGAAAAACAAGCAGGCCAGTACGCGTTTTGACAGTTTGTTAATCCTTTTTGTCCCCAGTGGCCTTGAACACAGGTTTTTATCACTAGCCTGGAAATCTACTAGCTTACAGTGTAAGGTGTGTATCCAGTTTGGTTTCCCTTCCACCTTGACTGAGGTGGGTGTGGTCAGTAATACCTGGTATGGGCCATCAAATCGGGGCTCTAAATGTCTCCTCATGTATCTCCTTATCACCACCCAGTCTCCAGGGTGCAGGTGGTGAGTTCCGGTTCTTTCTTCTGGATCTGGTAATGAAGAGAGCACTTTTCCATGCAATTTAGTCAGTTGCTTGTGCAGCTGGACAACATAGTCAGTTAAAGAAGCGTACTGTCCATGTAATTCTTGTGGAAAGAAAAGGCCTGTCAGTGGTGTTCTGCCAAACAAAATCTCAAATGGCTAAAGGCCATGTTTTCCCTTTGGGGTGTGTCAGACTTTACAAGATGTTTAATTTCTACCTTTGTCATTTTGCCTGGATTGTATTATGCACAGATCATGCATTTCTTACACCACTCAGTTGCAAATTGTGAGAAACCTGGTGCAAAACCAAAATTTATTGACACTCTCAATCATTCCCCCTATGGAAACATGGGAAGGGAGATTATTATTATTATTATTATTATTATTATTATTATTATTGCCATTTATATAGCGGCAACAGATTCCGTAGCGCTTTACAATATTATGAGAGGGGGATTTAACTATAAATTACAAATAAACTTGCGGGAACAATAGGTTGAAGAGGACCCTGCTCAATCGAGCTTACATTCTATAGGCGGTGGGGTGTAAAACACATTAGGACAGGAATTTGCAGTCAAATAAGGTGGGCTGCCCTTTAGGGGAGAGCAAGAGACGGGTATGTGAGGTTACTCTGGGAGGCCATAAACTTTCCTAAAGAGATGGGTTTTAAGGGCCTTGTTAAAAGATGCAAGACTAGGGGAAGAGTCTGATGGCGGTAGGCAGGCTATTACATAGGAAGGGAGCTGCCCGCGAGAAGTCCTGCAAGCGTGAGTTGGCCGTACGGGTGCGTACAACGGACAGGAGGTGGTCACGGGCAGAGCGGAGAGACCGAGAAGGGACATACCTATGGATCTGTGAGGAGATATAAGAGGGGCTAGCGTTCAGTGCTTTATAGGTGTGGATTAGTACTTTGAATTGACTCCTGTAGCATACAGGAAGCCAATGTAAGGACTGACAGAGGGGTGAGGTGTGAGAGAAACGACTAGAGAGGAAAATCAGTACGGCTTTTGGGAAGATCAATCAGGAGAGGGTTACAATAATCCATGCAGGAAATTACTAGCGCATGGACAAGCTCCTTGGTTGTATTTGGTGCAAGAAAGGGGCGGATGTGGGCTATGTTTTTAAGATGGAATCTACAGGATTTGGCAACATGCTGGATGTGAGGCTCAAAGGTGAGGCCAGAATAAAGTATGACGCCAAGACAGCGTGCTTGCAAGGATGGACTGATGTGGGTGTGGCGGAACCAACCTCGCCACTATGCACTGGAGAAGCCTGGTTGCCAGCCTCCTGCCATGTGACTATGGCCCCTGGGATGTATTGCCCTTTAAAGACATGATTTGGGCATAATGGATTTGTGTTGTGCTGCTGCTGGCCCTTTTAAGAACCATCTGTGGACATACTGTGGAGTTACTGGGTGGCCACCATTTCCTGTATCAGAAGCACATGGTGAGAACAATGGATGGCGGCCATTTTAACTCCCAGACACTGTTTGGACTTTTCAACACGGTGCCATCTCGCCAGTATTTGGTGCACAGAGACATCGTGCGGTGGTTTTGGACTATACAGCAGGGGACACATTATACAGTGATTGTTTTTCATTTAGCCTGTATATATTCTGCAGAATCTGCATTAAACTGTATTTTCCAAAGTACTGAACGGATCTGGGTGAATTTTGGATATGTGGATCACCCAGATCCCCCAGTTCCAAGGATATACTTTATTTTTATGGGGTTATTGCATGTTTTGGGGTCCCTGTGATGTGTTTTATGAAACTGTATTTCTCTGGCTGTGATAATTAGATTACCCATTGTGTTCAGTAATCATATCACAGCCAGAGGGGAGGATTTTGTGTGGGAGTGTCTGGGTGTATTGTATGGATTGATTGGCTGTTTTGTAACGCCCTGTGGGCTGTACTATGTTTGTGGATTGGGAATAAAAGAGACTGTATGTGACAGTACAGGGAGTTCCTGTTTTAACCCTCAAAGTGAAGTGTCGTCTCATTATTGGGGGAAGGATTTATTGTATGCTGTTCCAGTTTGACTGCTAGGAGAGTAAACCTATTCGTATGGTTCCTATTCAACTGTCTACAGCATTCATATGCTTGGGAGAATTTATTTGTTTCTCCGATTTGGTGATTGTGGTGTCTGCCAGAGTGCTTGGAGTCCTCAGGAAGCGCTAGGAGCATCCTTTAACGGAGGTACCCAGTCGGGGTCCAGGCGATCCGTTACAGTGGGTACCACAAACTTGAAGGGAGAGCGAAAGAGGAGGATCAGTATTAGGAGGAGGAAAGACAAGGAGCTCAGTTTTAGAGAAATGAGAGAAACTGTCTAGAACAGGATATAGAACTGGGGGTGCACACAATCGACCATCCCCATGTTTCCAAACATCATTCTCCAGCTTGCAACCAGCATTTTTCCACTTGCTCTGAGTTGGGAACCTGTTTGGTTTTGGAGGGTCTTTAAGACATCCATTGTCAAAGTTGAGACATGTTTGGTATCCATTGTCTGCAATACCCAACCAATCCCAAAAAGGCTCTGATCTGTTTGGCATTTTGTGGGTATGGTGCCTTCTGTATCACAGAGACCCTATCTGCAGTGATGTGTTTAGAGCCCTGTGATATGCAATGGCCTAGGAAAATGACTTTTTCCTGGGGGAAACCTTGCATCCCTCAGTGCTCAAGTGGGAAAGTTGTGAAACAGTTGCACTGGTGCACAGCTCCCTGAGGTGGCTGCCAGCAGGATATCATCAACATACTGCACAACAGTCACCCCAATGGATGCATGCCACCTGTCTAGGACTTGCTTCATGATTTGACCAAATTCAGATGGTGAAGAGACCTTTCCCTGTGGCAACCTTGTCCAAGCATACTGCTGTCCCTCAAATGTAAAGGCAAACAGGTACTGAGAGTCGGGATGTACAGGGACACAAAAGAAAGCGTCTACCAACTCTATCACACTGAACCAGGAGGCATTCAAAGAAATTTCTCCTAGAATAGTGTGGGGATTTGGACCAAGTGGGGAATCCTCTCAAATTACTTTATTTACTGCCCGCAAATCATGAACCAGGCGGAACTGTCCTGGTCTCCTAGGCTTAGCCACAGGATATAAGGGTGTATTTACAGGTGATTTTGTGGGAATCTGGATCCCCTGGTTCACAAAAAATGTGATTTGGTCTATTACACCATTTAATTGTTTCATGCTGAGGGGATACTGAGGAATCCTGGGCAATTTAGCCCCAGGTCTGAGCTTAATGACCACTGGGTGTGCTTGTTTTATCAGGTCCACTGGACCACCTTTTATAGTCCAAACATCTGGGGGGACATCCTCCAGGTCAGGTGGAATATTCTGCTCTGGAAGGATGTGCACTGCCATTAGGGGGATCAAACTCTCTAATGTGTTGTGGTCTTCTGATCCCACTAATGTAGTGACAACTGGTCCATCCTTTGTTTATTAGATGTTCGCGTTTAGTTTCATCAGTGCATCTCTTCCCAGCAAATTGCAGGGGACAGTGTCACCAAGGACAAAGGAGAGGGAGGTCTCAACTGGACCTATAGTCACAGGAGTCTCTACAGTCTACTTCAGCATGATAGTTTTACCTGCTAGTCCTATAGCATCAATTTGTCCAGAAATTTTCAAATTTTGGGCTTCTGATATTTTGAGAACACTGCGGGCTGCTCCAGTGTCCACCAGGCACTCCCCAGAATGGTATGGCATGTCAGAGAGGGTCAGGCGAACAAAGGCATCATGTCCTCTGCTCTCAGAGATGACTGGTAGCACTGGAAACACTGCCCGTCAATCGCTCTCCTGTCTCCCCCGCTTTGGGGCTGTGCAGTCCCTTGCAAAATGACCCAGTTTGTCACAGTTATAGCATTTAACTTTTCTGGGTTCCCCTCTGTTTGTTCCTCTGAACTGCTTCTATTGAGGTTTCCCAGGGGCACTGACTAGCATTACCCTCTGGCCTTTCTTTTCCTGCACTTCCTCAATGTTTCTTTGTATTGAGCTTGCTAGGCTCATTAGTGCTGGGACTGACTTGTCTCTCCGATCAGAATTGGCAGAAACTAATTTGTCATGGATATATCTTTATTCAGTCCAGACACCAATGTGGCAGTGAGCATCTTACCCATACTTTGGTCTTCAAGGTTACCTCCTGCCTCTTCCACAGTCTGCCTAAATCTTTCAAAGTAGTCTTCCACTGGTTCTTTAGCCTTTTGTTGGATATTTGTCACCCGGACCCAAGACTGTGGAGGGAATACCTCCGTAATCTTATTCTTGAGTTGGTTGACATATTCCAATGCCCTACGTGGGGTATTCTCTACCTCTGATGGATTAAGTGGCAAGCTAAGTTTAGTACAGATGGCAGCTGTGTCTTTGCTTACCTCCTCAGTCTATTTTGGGAGTGATTATTAGTTCTCCTTCCACTCCACAAAATACTTTTTCTCCCCTCGGGGCACATAGATCAACATATAGGGGGGGGTGGGAGATTCAATCCTCCGTGGGGCATGTTATGGTTGGGCCAACAGGAGTTTTGAATTGGCCCCTAGGTCTCTCAGGGTCTCTGTATTGTCCATGGCATGCTCCACTAGAGAGATTGCAAGCTGCTCTATCTGTTCTGCCTCTTCCCTTTCTGACTCAGACTGACTCTCCTCCCTCTGCTGGTCTGTTCTTACGGATGCTGTCTTAGTCTCTACAGTAAAAATGCCTTGGGCCTTTTGCTGTCTGATAGGATTCTACAGTCCATCTACTCCAAGCTGCTTTCTCATTTGGTTCTACTAATTTTTGTTTGAAATTTTTGTATAGATTCTCCCAGCGGGGTAATTCAAAGGTTCCCCATTTGGGAATTCCAAAATCCATTCCCTTAGTCAGCTTGCTCCACTTCGGCAGATGCCAGCTGACCCACATGCCATATTTTTTATTCATACTCTCCTGTGGGATAGGAGGACTCTTTGGACGTCCTTTACTTGAGGGTGACGCAGTATCACCTTGCTAAGATCGTTTCCCATAGCCCGGCTATGATGGAGGGGACTCTTACCCTTCTCTCTCGATTCTTAGCAACATTTTGGTTGTGGCTGTCAGGGAAATTCCCACACTACAAATCGCCGCTTTTGATCTCTACAAATTTTCCAACAGAACCAAATGATAAACAGCAGGTAGACTATCCCAAAAAGTATCTGGCCTCTTATATCATCAAATGCGAAGGCGCTTGACTTAAGTCTGATTATTCATGGGAGACCAGACTGGTACATGCCCTTTAGTATGGGAGAGTACAGGCTCAAACCCGCGTGACCAGGGTAGTTTAGAAACAAAGCTGAGAGGTAATCAAAGATCAGGGGTTCGCTCTCTGGGAGTAGCTCTGTACCCAATAGCTGCAGTGGACTGAAGCCGAATTTAACAGACGGTGTCCAATGGCTGAGCACAGGGTGTACCCAGATACTTTGCACTTACAGACCAAGGTACACTTAGTAAGAAACACTGCATCAACCCACACTTAACCTTCTCTGATTTTTGTCCCTTTGCTGTGCAGACTATGGTTAGTTACAGTTTACTTGACAAGCACAGAGAGATAGAAAACATTTGTGTCTGAGGACGATAGGGTCCTCTTACTTAGCACATCACTGCCCCCACTGGCTCTCTCCGTAGAGGTGCGTATTGAGGCAGTCCAATCATACACCGTAAAAGACCTCTTGCATACTGATTTGTTGGGTTTTATGCACCAGTATCCTCACTCACTCACACATTCATAACAAAAGATGTTAAAACATAAAACAGTTGTTTCAGGTTCTTGGAAGGTTTGTACTTACGACAGGGGACAGAGGGTTTAGGAATCAGAGGAAGGGAGAGGAATTGCGACACCAAGGTTCTCACCTATTGGAGGCGCCGGTTGGTCTACTGTGCTCCATTTCCAGACCTTGATTCCGTCCGCTAATTGCTTTCACCTTCCGAGGTTCGGCACCAAAATGTTGAAGAAAATAAGGCACGTGAAACAACTGGTCCAAATTAAAAAGATTATTATTATTGAACAATGAAGCAGGATTACAAAACAAAGTGAAAAGAGTTTTAGCACTTTCAAGTAATTCAGCTGGCGTGCACTACAATCAGATAAAAGTGTTTTTAAACTTTTTGAAGATGTCCCAGTAATGTGTTTTAACCAATCCAAGTCTCTGCACGTTCTCCAACTCTGAGTTTCTTTATCTCTGCCTCTCAGGTCTTGGGTGGCTGAATTTGCATTTGAGTTAATTTTTGCACGCAAACAGAATAGATGAACAAAGCAGATGTGGCTTTTAAGCATCACTTTGATATTAAGCACAGGACAAGATATGGACAGTTAATATTTTCTTTAACACACCTTTTTTAGTGTGTGCATTATACTCTTTTATTTTCTTGCAAACTGTTTTGGCCCCAGAAGAGCTACATGCAGCATTTAAAGTACGTTCTGCTCATAGCTCTCTAAATACCGCGGCTGTGTGATTACGCTCAGCTGCAATAAATGTAAAAAGTCCAATTGTCCCTCCCTGCCATATAATGTCCCCCCTGCCAGTGTCTGGGAGACCTGCAGGATCTGAAAAGATCCTGGTTAGGTCTCCCTGCTTGCCCCAGGCTTGTGGATTGGTGCTGGGCTTTTTCAGCTGCCAAACACAGTTCTCTGTCTGAAGGAGCTGTAGCATGAGAGAAAACTATCCCTCTCATGCTACAATGACACAGTACATAGCCTTCTGTACTGTGTGAGCTAGGAAATCCCTCTGCGCTTGGAGGTGGTATTAAGGCCTGGATTAGGAGAAGTTTAAAGGGACACTATAGTCAGGCCCGTCGCTAGCGGGCAGGCAAACCAAGCAATTGCTTGGGGCCCCAAGCAGAGCCGGTGCTTCCTATAAGGCTGCAGCTGCTTGAGCGCTCTATAGAGAGCCTCAGGTGGCTGCAGCACTCCTCTCTCGTCACCTCCCTTTCCCTGTAGCGTGGTCGAGCTCCTCTTCCTCCTAGCTGTCAGTCCGGCCAGGAACAGGAAACTGAATCTCCTGTACCGCGCGGTACCCGGCCGGACTAACAGCCAGGAGGAAGAGGAAGAACATAGGGATGGGATGGGGGAGTAAAAAAACATAGGGAGAGGGAGGGGGGAGTAAAAAAACAAAACATGGGGGGTGGGAGGAGGAGTGAAAAAAAACATTTGGGGGGGAGAGTAAGAAGGACACCGGGAGGGGGAGTGGGGGAGTAAGGACACAGGGAGGGGGAGGGGAGTAAGAAGGACAAGGGGGAGCAGTTTTAGATAATTTGCACATGTTTGTGAGAACTGAAAAATGCTAATGTGAGTGTGTGTTTTAAGTATGTTGGATTTAGTTATTGTGCACTTTTTTAATGTATATTTGATTTTATGGTACAGTGGTGTTTTTTTTGCAAATGTTTTTGCAAATGTTCAAAAAGTGAGGGTGAACTTAAACTGTATTGGGGGGGTGCATCCATGTCCATTTTGCTTGAGGCCCCCAAATTCCTTCAAACGGCCCTGACTATAGTCACCAGCAGGGCAGCCATCAGAAATGTTGTGGCCCCTGATGCAGCCCAAAGTCTTGGCCCCCGGGCCCACCTCTAAGCCAGCCCCCAACGGGACACTGAATTCCCTGGTGGCTCAGCTGGTTGGGCCAGCAAAGAGGGGCCCTGCAGCCTTCATCTTCCCCCTCCGGGCTCTACTTCTGTCGTGAGCCCGGTATGCATTGCGTGCAGCGGAGTGTTGTCGCAAGAGTGCCGGAGTGGAAGGGGAGCCAGCAGGGCCCGCAAAGGTGTGTGTGTGTGTATGTGTGTATGTGTGTATATGTATGTATGTATGTATGTGTATATATATATATATATATGTGTATATATATATATATATATATATATATATATATATATATATATATGTGTATATATATATATATATGTGTGTATGGTTATGTGTATGTATATATATATATGTGTATGTGTATATATAATTAATTTCTATTTATGCCAGGTTAATTGTTTGACCATTTACCCTTAGAGGATGCCAGGGTACTACTGACTCTATAACCAGTACTGCATTGTATATATATCTCTCTCCCCATATTAAAAAAAAAAAAAAAAAAAAAAAAGCCTTGTCCTTAAAGGATTATTTAGGCACCCAGACCACTTCAGCTAATGAGGTGGTCTGGGTACAGGTCCAGCTAGTTACCTATTTTTTTTTTCATAAACATAGCAGTTTCAGAGAAACTGCTATGTTTATGAATGGGTTAAGCCTTCCCCATCTTCCAGCGCTGTCTCTGGCTGACAGCTACCTGAGGGCGCTTTGGCGCGTTTCCTCACCGTGAAATAACAGCGAGTAGCTACGCTAGGCCCATAGGAAAGCATTGATAATGCTTTCCTATGTGACCGGCTGAATGCGCGCGCAGCTCTTGCCGCGCGTGCGCATTCAGCCGACGGGGAGAAGAGGAGGATCGGAGGAGGAGAGCTCTCCACCCAGCGCTGGAAAAAGGTAAGTTTTTTTTTTTTTTTACCCCTTTCCCCCTTCCAGAGCCGAGCGGGAGGGGGACCCTGAGGGTGGGGGCACCCTCAAGGCACTATAGTGCCAGGAAAACGAGTATATTTTCCTGGCACTATAGTGGTTCTTTAAGGGATTAAGGAAGTCGTTTGTAGTGGATGTTGTCTTATTGGTTTAAAATATCTGAAACCATGCATATATACATGTCCAGTTGATGATTTTATTTTTTTTCTCTTTCTAGGTATTGTGTTTGCAAAATATGGACCGATATGGAGGCAACAACGGAGATTCTCTCATACAACCCTTAGACATTTTGGACTTGGCAAACTTAGTCTGGAACCCAAAATTATTGAAGAGTTTAAATATGTGAAGGAAGAGCTGTTGAAATTTGGGAGAGAACCCTTCAGCCCATTTCAGATCATTAATAATGCGGTTTCGAATGTTATCTGTTCCATAAGTTTTGGAAAGCGCTTCAACTATGAAGATGAAGAGTTCAAAACAATGCTGAGGCTGATGTCCCGTGGATTAGAAATCTGTTTAAACAGTGAGGCTGTCATGAGCAATATATGCTCATGGCTGTATTATTTACCCTTTGGACCATTTAAGGAATTGAGGCAGACTGTGATAGACATCACTGCCTTTCTGAAGAAAATCATTGAAGAGCACAAGACTACTTTGGACCCAGGCAACCCCAGAGATTTTATTGACATGTACTTGCTTCATGTAGAGGAGCAAAAAGCACAGAAGGATAGCAGTTTTGACACAGAATATCTTTTCTACATTATTGGTGACCTCTTCATTGCAGGCACTGACACAACTACAAACACACTGCTTTGGTCTTTATTATATATGTGTCTCCATACAGATATTCAAAGTAAGTTTCTTTGATTTTTTTTTGAGAACAGTCAGAGGAACACTTCAAGCACCATAACCAATGAAGCTGGCTATAGTGGTTATGGTGCCATGAGTGTCCTGACACCCTTTCAAGGTAAGTAGTCAAACAATTTGCTAATGGTTTTACAACATACCTGGGTTCTGTTGGTCACATCATTTTCTGAAGCAAGAAGCTCCTTTTAGGAGCTCCCATTATCTTTATTGAGATAATGCTGTGCAGGACCAACTCATTGGCTGAGAGCATCAGCTGAGTGTTCTTAGTCAGTGAGATAAGCCCTTCAACACCAGGCTTAGCTCAATGCAGGAGCTTCTGGGCCGCAAAGGAGAAGGTGATTAGTGGACCCCAGGTTAATTGTTAGACCATTTGCAAAAGAGTTGACCATTTACCCTTAGAGGATGCCAGGGTACTACTGACCCTATAACTAGTACTGCAGCCTATAGTGGTTATAATGCCTTGAGTTTTTTTTTCATGACAATTTTTGTTTAGAACTTGTTTTAGGGATGAAAAAAGCACGTACAATATATGCTTTCCATACTGATAGCAGTGGTACAACAGGAGAGATGTTCCTTCTGACTTTATATAGGTAAGGCAGCATTGACCCTATAAATATATTTGCATATGCCCACCCAGAATTCTTAGCAGTAGTAACATCACTGAAACTTTGAGATTTCTGTGGGAAAAGAAAGTCGTGTGTGTGTTTGCGCACCTGCTGGTACCACCCTTACCTTCTCCTTAAGGGCATAAAACCAGCCCCTCCCCCTTCTGAAAAACATGAATCCCCTGAATAACGAGAGTCAAAGCTTTTTCTAAAACAAAACATTTATGTTGTTCCACAGGCAATATTGCACTCTCTGATGGCTGTAAGAAAAATCCTTGCATTAAGTATTCGTTTCAGCTTAAAGGCACAATCCAGTGCCAGGAAAACAAACAGTTTTCCTCGCACTGCAGGTCCCCTGTCCCTCCCACCCCCCATCCCATGTTGCTGAAGGGGTGCAAACCCCTTCAGTGACTTACCTGAGACCACCGCCAATGTCCCTCGGCAGTGGTTTAGGGTCCGCCCATGGGAGACTGATTGCAAAATGCTTTCCTATGGTGATTTTAGCGATGCTGGAGGTCCTCACGTAGCGTAAAACCTGTGCTATAGTCCAGGAAGTGCCCTCTAGTGGTCTAGTAGACAGCCACTAGAGAAGGAGTTAACCCTGCAATGTAATTATTGCAGTTTATGAAAACTGCAATATTTACAGTTGCAAGGTTAAGGGTAGTGGGAGTCGGCACCCAGACCACTCCAATGGGCAGAAGCGGTCTGGGTGCCTGGAGTGTCCCTTTAAGGAAGCTGCAGAGGCAGCTAACAAATAAAAGCTGAAATATTTTAATTCCTAAACCAGTTCCAACAGACTTTGCACGTAATAAAAATGTTTTTTTATTTACATTATATCCTTAGGCGTGTCAGTCTTGCCGCTGCTGCTAATCCTCCCCTTGCAATACTCATTTCAGCCAATCTAATGCCCCATAGGGAAGCATTGGGGGACTAGTGAGAATGTGCGGCAATCACTACACAAACAGAAGATCAGTCGCTAAAACAGTCCTTTTGGTGTGTAGCAACAACATTCCTGCCAATGGTCTTTCCTCCTGGCTAGAGAAATGTTTCATGCAGTGGCGAGTACGAACATATAGTACAAGAAGATCTCCTATATCCTTAGGTGGGTATTGTTCTGCCCAGGCCCAAGATATCAGCTGGTGTAAAACTCCACCTAATGTAAGTGCCACTCCATCCCTATTCCTGTCCTGAAATAGGGAACTATTCCAAAATGGTGCCTTTTATTTAATTTTTTTACATATATATCCATCTGAAGCACAACCATCCATCTACTGTGAATTATTATCAAATCGCTGAGCTGCGCCAATCAGCATCTCCTCCGAGAGATTTATTGAGTCAATGCATTGAGGGTCTTATAATTCACATAATAATGTACTTCATTTCCAATTCAAAGCGCTTCCTTTCTGACTCTCTCCTTCATCATGACTCTTAACCTAAGCCATGGTGACTTTAACTGGAATGTTAAGAAAAAAGGGGATCTGTATCATTCCACATCTAGACGATTATTGTGGTAAGGATGGCAGATCTTTTAAAAAATATTTTATAAACCGTATCTCTATTTCTCAGGAAACACACCAGAGAATAGTCAAAATAATAGCAGAGGTCAGGAGCACAGAACGAAACACAGTTGCAAGGAATAGCCAAAAGTCAGGGATACCAGAAATTAGGGAATTCACAACAAAGCTATGAAAGGCTAGTAGGCCTCAGCTGAACTGAGCCCGCAAGGCTTATAGATACCCCAAGCTATTTAGCTCAAGGTAAACTAAGCATTTGCTTTGCGCCTCCATATGCCCGCTCGGACGTCCCCGGTTTTCTGTGCGGTTCTTTCTCCTGTCATTGAGGGGCCCAAGAGCTGGCTGTCTGGCCAGCTTATGAAGCCCCCAGGTCCATACTGTCTGTTGTACTGGCTCTGCCCCCCCACAATCCCATTTTTTTTTTTTTTTTTAAATCTCTTTATTCTATTAAAATTGAGTGTTGTGTTGATTACACAGGTTTATGACCATTGTCATAAATGTCATAAATGATGGCAGAACACCTCTTTGTGCTGTTATACTGATGGGGGAATGGCATAGAGTAAGATAAATTACTGCCATCAAAGCAGTTCTCTTGCTTACAGTGATTGTCTCTGTAAGTATCTTTTGGATAAAGGTTAAGAGTTTACAAGAATTACAAGGTGCATTTTGACATTGGCGTTAAAAAATTGACTCTCTTCCAGCTTCTTTGTTGTCATGTGCTTCTTTTTGATCCTTCTAGAAGGTCAGGTAGATATCAATTTGATTACTTTGAATTCATCATGTTTTAATATCACACAGGGCAAAGATTAGAAATGAAAGCCACGTACTTAATATGAATCATAAATGTAGCAATTTATGGGGATCAGGACAAAACTATTTTAACAAAAAGCAAACAAAGTTTAAACTTGCATGTATATATCTCAATAGTGTAGCGTCTCTAAGTGAGTGTAAATTCTGCTGTATCAATGCAGTTTAGAAGGACCATCTCCAGGTGTAGGGGAAGAGCCCCATTTTTTTTTTTGTTAAATGCTCCTAAATGGTTTGATTAAAAGTCTGTTAAACGAAATCTAGACCCTGAGATGTAGTGATTGGATTGCTTCGAGTAAAATTGTAATGACCGGTTCCCTTTTACATTGCTCACATCCTTTCTTTACTACTGCTTTTCTTACCATGGTTTCCCCTCTTTCACATTATTTCCACCAATTCTCCTTTTATTTTTTTTTATTTTTTTAAAACAATTTATTTTTTATTTTTTATTCTGTTCTTTTCTATGCTCTCCTAATTGAATTTCCCATTTTTGTCCCCCCTACTCCTCTTTCACATGCAGTTGCTGCCTTACCACTCTCTTCAGGACTTGATTAATGATTGCCATGCAAATATGGATAGAATTGATATTGCGTTTGCTGGCATAGAAACCCATGGTATGACCCAGAACTAGGAAATTAACATCACCATGGTTGCTTTGTGATAGCAATTATATGGTGCTTAGACTATCCCATAAATGGCTACTTAGTTTTTCTATGTATTATTTAATCTATTATATTCATTCATTCATTCATTTAGGGGTTCAGATTAATACTTCAAGAGCTAGTGAACTTCTAAAATAGAATCTGTCTTAACATTACCAAGTTATGGTATATTTTGATTGCAACTTGGCTGATATTTTTTGATTAGATTCAATATGCATTAAATGTGGCATGCTCTCTAACAGACTCTGTCTGCCCTAAACTGAACCTTTAAATTGAGATCTAATGAAATTGCCTCCTCGGTACATGGCCACATTTTATATTTTAATCTGTTTAGACTATTCTACCAGAATTTTGCAGTGATTTACATGTTCATAGCTAAATGTCGTTCTGAAGTGCATGGTGCTGTTATAGCTTATTTTCATAAAGTAGCAAAATTGTTTTCGTGCCTTGTGCTTTGAACAGAGAAGGTCCAGGATGAAATTGATACCGTCATAGGAAGAGACCGGCCTCCATCACTGACGGACAAAACTCATATGCCCTTCACAGAAGCTACTATAATGGAGGTGCAGAGAATGACTACTGTTGTCCCTCTTTCCGTTCCCCACATGACTTCAGAATCTACAGGTATTTAGTTTATCACTGAAGATTTAGATGCAGCAAAGTGACATTTACATGGTTATTTGCTAAAGTGAATTGTCAGGACTGCAAAATTTCAATCTTAGACCAAAATAGTTCAACTGAAAAGAGAGCTTTCAGTTAAATTCCAAACAAATTTACACTTCAGTAAATAATCTTTTTTAGATATAAATGTTTTACGGTTGATATGTTTACTGACTACTTTAGAATCTATTGCAGTTGATAACATGCATGTTTTTATATGCTATTAATTCAAATTTTTTACTTTATTTTTAGCTCCCACCAGTATACCATCATATATGTTCCCCTTAGCTAATATGTATATAGCCTGATTTAATTTGTTTTTAATAGTTTATTGTTCTTCTTGCAGGGCAAGTTTTGGATTGCTGTATGTTAAGAACAGCTAATCTTCACTTTATAGCTTTTATACGTTGACCCTTTAGCTACATTATTAAGCATAAATTAACTCTGTGTTTTGGTGTTTCATTAAATAATGCATTCGGGGGGGATGTTTGTTGTCTTTAATTTATACAGGTTTTTATTTAGAAAAACTGCAATGTTTACTTTGCAGCACTAAGACAGCCTGTCGTAACTGTCTATCAAACCGCCACTAGAGGCGCTTGCTAGCATCCAGCATCAGTTAAATCCCAACAGGAAAGCATTGCAGCAATGCTTGGCTATTGGGAGGGCCTAATGCGCTTGACATGACTGCATTAGTGCCCCCCTCCCCCCCCCCACCGGATCATGTCAGAGGAGGCAGATCACTGACGCAGCTCCCGAGGGACATTGGCACTAGGAGTGCATAACTAAATAAAGGGTCTTCGAACATTTTGTTGTTGGAGGAGCCACGAGGGAGCTATAGTGCTAGGAATATAGCTTTGTATTCCTATCACTGTAGTAACCCTTTAACAATTTAATATATACAAACTTTAATTGAGATGTTAAAATAACTTGAACAGAATATGCATATATTAAGTATGTTTGATGACTGTTCTATTAATGGTCAAAAAATATATATATTTTTTTTTTTTTTGCTTTGTATTATCATATAAAAGTAAAAAAAAATAAAAAATGCCAAAACTTACAAAGTAGGGGGGGAAAAAATGTTCATCAAATATTCCAAATCATATACTTGGACCATAAATGGATTTCAAGTTATGGCTCTTACAGGTTCTAAATAAACATAGCATTAGGAACGTCATCCTTATTACCACCCTTTTTAGGCAATAATTCATCTATTCCTAATGTTATTTTGATCATGAAACCTTTTCACTAGATTATGGATTTCATAATCACTTGCAGCTAAATAGGACTTTGGTTTGTCACCAGAATAAACATACCTGATCAAGTTTATTTGCCTTTTGATAGAGTTCCAAGGATATCACATTCCAAAGGGAGCTGTGGTGCTTGCCAATCTGTGGGCTCTTCATAGAGATCCAAAGGTGTGGAAAAATCCAAATGATTTTAACCCCAGCAGATTTCTAGATGAAAATGGACAAGTCCTCAAACAAGAAGAATTCATTCCTTTTGGAATTGGTAACAAACAAAAACCTTTCTTTTATGAGTATTTACTTTTAAATTCCATGTTAGGTTTTATTTTTGTTCTTATGATATGAATATGTATAGGGGCGTGTCTCTCATTCTTGTGGCTGCTTTCTGGATGTTAGGAGGTATGAGCTAATAAGAAAGTTGCTGGAAGTGTTTGATTGCTCCCTAGTGGTGTGTCACATGAACTGCTAGCATGCTTCCCTTTCTGGAAAAGGATGTTTGGTTTGGGTCTTTTCACCCTCCCAACAGTAATTTGAGTGGAGTTTTGTGATTTACATATATACAAAGATTAGCAGTATTGGTTAAAATCCATTGAAAGGGTATGCAGTGAGCGGTTGCTAGCCATTGTTAGTAAAAGTAAAAATTAAAAGAGCACAGCAACCAGAATAGGTACATTAAAGTAACTACAGGGAAGTATTGTATATAGCATATGGCGAAAAGAGAACTCTCCCAATATGGAGTTCGAAATACAAAACGAAAAAATATAAAAATAAAATCAAAGCCCACCTTGGTAATCACATGGTTTTTTTTAGTTTTTTTTTTTTGTATTCCTCTTACATGTAAGATAAACGCAATTCCCAAGTGTTGCCCTCTAACATGGTTAAATTCACTCAAAACTGTAATATCTGCATACCTCTTCTGTTAAATAGGTGTTGCATGTTTTATTCCTCACAAATCCGAATAGGAGGGGACCGTAACTGGCATGGAAATATTGCCAATGTTGCCAGTTTATCAATCCAAGCATGTCATCAGATCTTAGATGAATGGGAGGTATAGTACTGTAGTCCAGTCTTCGTGCAAGTTTTCCCAGTTCGTCTATAAAGAAAGAGTATATAGTTCCATCAGTTAAAAAAAAAAAATTAAAAAAAATTATTGCAGCTTAGAAAGGAATTGTAGAAGTAAAGATAGACAGAAAAAAATGCAATGCAAAGCTTTCTAATAAAATTCAGTGGATGGTATAGACCAGTGTTTCCCAATTGGGGTTCCGCCGAAAAATTTGAGGAAAAAATGGCTGCGAGGGAGCAGTGAGCACTGATCTCCCTCGCGCGCACAGCAGTGATGCTGGAGCCGGAATATGACGTTGCTCCGGCATCACTAGGAAGCGCGCGAGGGAGCTGAGCAGAGAGATCAGAGCTCCCTTGCCGTCCGCCTCCACCACTCACCTGTCTGTCCCTCGCTGCCCGCCAAGCTGCAGCCATCCCCACTGGACCACAGGGACTTAATGCCAAAAGCCCCACTGGACCCCAGGGACTCCATGCTTGCACTCCTAAAGGTAGGGGGGCTGGATGGAGTAAAAAAAAAAATGTATGTGTGTCTGTTGGGGAGTTTGTATGTGCTTGTCAGTGAGTATGTGTTTGGCAGTGAGAATCTATCTGTTCTTGTCAATGAGAGTTTTTGTGTGTGTGTTTGTCAGTGAGAGTGTATGTGTGCATGTCAAAGAGTGTGTGTGTGTATCTGTGTCAAGGTTTGTGTATGTCACTGTGTGCATCTTGGTGGGTGTTTGTGTGTGTGTGTGTATATCTGTGTGTCAGATACATACACACTGACAGAGATACACACAGGCGCATACAAACAGATATACAAACCTTGACACACACCGGCACATGCAAACACATACACACACACACACACACACCTTGACACACTGATACATACGCACACAGTGTGTTAAGGTGTGTGTATCTGTGTGCCACTATCTGACAGTGTGTGTATCTGTTTGTCAGATTCATACACACTGGCACATACAAACACAATTACACACACCTTGACACACACACATTTAAAAAAAAATGCAATTGAATTTATTTTTAATTTTTTTTTCGGTGGTGGGTGGGAGTGTTGAAGGGGGGTTCCACAATGTTGATACACAATGTCAAAGGGTTCCACTGGAGAAAATAATTGGGGAAACCCTGGTATAGACAGATTTATAGGTCAGGTTATTGGTAGTCCATATTTGTTTCAATTCACTAGCTTAAAAAACTAAGCATCAGGGCTTTTGGATGTTGCTTAGGAAATCTGTCCTGGGCTGCTACATTAAGAAACACAATGTATTTTTGTTGTAAAAGATAATTGAAGGTTTGTTTGCTACACCGGCATTTCACTGTGTTTCAATAAAAGTATGTGGATGGTGAGAAAATTCTGCATACTCTCAGATACCTGAGGGTTTTTTCACTAAACAATGGATTGTGGTTATTGGAAAAATGAACGGCTAAACTCAGGCAAAACCAGCCAAGCTGTGATCACTTTGGAGAAATCAGCAGGTTTTCCCTAACATTATAATTTACATATATTTGTTATATTTAAAATTGTAGGAATTTTAAGTTTGGCAAGATTTAGAAAATCTAGCTGATTTTGAGTCATTCTGTTATGACAGACCACCCAGGATCGTTACATGGCTCCTAGCCATCACCTTCCCTATTTTTACACACTATTCATCCTCCAGAGTACAGACCATGCCTCCCAGCTCAGTGATCCTATCCAATGGCCTAGAGGACTTCAGAGATTGTTGGGGCAACTCGCAGAGACCTACAGCGCCTGACAGGGAGCCAGTCACAAATCTTCTGGACCTCCAGATCACGGAGTTGCCGCGATCTGGTCAAACTTTATCAAGGTCGCTCTTGGTCCCAAGACCACCAAACAGAGCACTATTTGGAGGGATGATAGAGGAGGTGGTGAGGCATTGAACAACACAAAGAACTTAAGGGAGCTCAATGTACCGACTGAAGGCGTAGTCATCGAAAGTGACCAGGACTTTCCACCCAGTGTTATGGAACCCTGCGTCAGATCGGTGGTCGCTCACAGCCCGGTTAAAATTTATTGTCTGTACTATTTAGGCTAGGCACCTCCAATCTGAGTGCCTTTTGAACTGAACATCTGTCTCGGGGGGACCTATCCGGGAGTGGCACTAGTTTGGAGATGTGGGCACAGTGACCTATGGTTTTTGAGTGAATTGTTGTTTGTGCCTTGGTGTCTGGCCATTAATAAAGTTAACTTGTCAGGTACAGATACCAAGACAACAGGTATTGCGAAATATCATGGTTCTCTTGGTGACCACCTGTTGGAGACCCAGGTATAAAAAATGCAACATTCACACAATAAAACACTTGTATCACCCTTACATTAAGCTTCTAATATCTAGGGATGGAATATATTCACAAGGGAGCTAATCAGTAAGGGGGAAAGGTAGTCCTTGGCAGCAACACTCACCTAGGAGTAGTCCGCCACATGAGTCATGGTCACAGCTTGGCTATTTTAGCCTAAATTTTGCCATTTTAATAAAATTCCTCTGTTAATGAATAAACCCCATTGTGTATTTTTGTATTCCATTGTACTGATGATGATGTTTGTTTGTGCCCCAAAAATAAAAAGATTTTTGTTTTAATTCTTGCAAAAGTTCACAGCTCTGTCTTTCTTGTTATTTATTTAATCAGGTCGGCGTGTTTGTATGGGGGAACAGCTGGCGAAGATGGAATTGTTCCTAATGTTCGTCAACCTTCTCCAAATGTTTATTTTTAACTTTGCTGATGATACATTTGCACCAGCGCTGGAAGGACGGTTTGGACTGACACTCGCTCCCTATCCGTTTGACATTAAAATTGCCAAGAGATAATACTGTAATATATCATTAACTGATTGCAAAATAATTATTGATGCCTTAAAATAGTGCTTGGGACAAGGGCCCTGGGGGGGAATGGGGAGGGGGGGGGGTGGAGTTCACACATAATACTGAAACAGAGTAGGCCTGCCCAGAGAAGTGGTGTGTTAGCATTGTGTTATTGCATGCTAGGCTGCCCATGCACACTGCAGACCGTGCATAGAGAACTGTTGTACAACTAACTGCTCTTGCATTGTGCTGGCTAGTGGCCGTTCCCTGTTGTCCCCCAATATTCAGCACTAGGAAATCAACCAAGAGGGGCATGATAAGACCATGAGATAGGGGACCATTGGGTGTCTTCTGGTTTGCATTTTAACCTGACTTCTGCATTGTGTTTAGCATAGTTAATATGCTACTAGCAGTGGATGCTTTGTAAATGTTAACAGGGATGGACTATAGATGGAGGAATACTGCACACTTAATGAAATCCTGGTGCAACCAGACCTGGGGTTGGCTACCCCTCCTTTATTGGTTAGAAAAATTGTGGTCCAGGCACTCAAGGATCAAAAAACATAATTGCATTAAATTGCAAAACTTTGGCCAAAATAGCTGATATGGAAGCATTCTCCAACTCTCTGTAAACAGTGCAGGGGCAAGGCCAAACACTGGCTTGGCAAATCAGCATCTCTTCATAGAGAGATGCATTGAATCAATGAATAGCTGAAATGGAAGCATTCTCCAACTCTCTGTAAACAACGTGTGGGTCTTTTAGCATATATATATATATATATATATATAATCTCTATCTCTCAAGTAAATGATTGCAGGTAAATTCCATGGTGTGTTTGTAAGGCAAGTCGGGATCCTCTTCAGCTCCAGGCGCTTCATTTGCCAGGAGCCCATGTCAGTGTAATCTCGCACACGTGTTAGAGTATAACATTGATATGTATGGTCAGGGTGACCAGATCAACCATGTTTTCTGGGACATATTGATGGGCAGCACATGAAAAGGGTAGCCTTGTAGTATGTAGAATTCAGAAGAAGGTGTATTAGATTAAGCAATTAGCTAGTAGGCAATAATGCAGAATATGCATTGTACGTATTGCAGGGCAACCATTTTCATGAGTTTTCATAAATATGAGAAACTTATTTGTCCCTGTAAACATGGTGGATCTGGTCACCGTGTGAATGGAGGATCCTGCAAGGCCACGGGAGCCTCTATAGACAATCGCTTTTCCTCACAACCGTCACTAATGACGGCTGGAGGAAATGACAAAATGTGACGGCGATAGCAAAGCCTTTTGTCGTGTTGTCAGTTGTACGAAAAATTTCCCTACTTTGTCTCAGTATATCTTTTAAATGTGTTGCAATTTCTATGAAATTCTAGCATAGTCAATGTGAGTACTTCTTCATAAAGATTTTCTTTTGTGGAAGGGGGGCACTGCTTTAAAGGTGAACTGTCATCTCAGCACTTTTCCCATAGGAAAAGCATTGGATTGGCTAAGATCGGTGCGGGGGCAGGGCCAAATACTGTCTTGGTAAATCAGCATCTCTTCATAGAGATGCATTGAATCAATTAATCTGTATGGGGAAAGTTCAGCATCTCCATGCAGAGCATGCAGGAAGCACCTCCAGTAGCTATCGGAGTAGTGGCCACTGGACTTGTGCCTAGGGAGCAATGTAAACACTGCATTTTCTCTGAAAAGGCAGCATTTACAGCAAAAAGGCTGCTTGGACTGACAACTCACCAGAACAACTACATTAAGCTGTAGTTGTTCTGGTGACTAGAGTGTCCCTTTTAAGTATGTCAATTCTTCCTAATTTTGTCTGGTTTTTTTTTCCCCCTCGTTCCCAGCTCTATTTCTTCCTCTATTCATCACTTAACCCCCTTTACGCTCCTCCTATCTCATCTCCCAATTTTGTCCCTCCTTCCACTGCCACTTTTATTTTATTTTTCATCCATCCCCTTTCACGCTTTCGTTTTTGAGTTTAACCTGTGCTGTTCATGGCTAGCCAGATGGGCTGCTGCTGCCTCTTCTTCTTCTGCCATCATGGCAGACCGTTCTCATAGTCTAGATCCTGCTTAGTTCTGCTTTTTTGTCTGGAGAGGGCTTGGATACAATGTCTGATATTATCCCTGTCTTTCAGGACACAGAGCTTCATGTTTCCTGACAGGTCGAGAAAGCAGAGCCCTTTATTCCACAGGTTCCTAAAATTATTATTGCTGCTAAATACTATTGCTACTACTATACTACAAACTATCGTGAACATTTTTGGGGATGATATGTTGATCTCACTTCAAAACGGCCTGTGGCTGTATAGCTGCAGCCAGAAGCCGGAGAGACCCATCCCTCTGTGCATGTCCAAAATGCCCAAGTCGTCAGTCTGTCCCTGAATGTTAATGAAATAAGATACATGTTATGCTTCCCTGTATTATTTAACAAACTGGCAATGTTTTAACTAGTAGACATTCATTTATTTTATGCATAGGAAACTTGATATAATTGTCATCCAAGCATTATTGTAGCATTTTTCTTTAAAGGACCACTATAGTGCCCGGAAAACAAAACATATTCGTTTTCCTGGCACTATAGTGCCCTGAGGGTGCCCCCACCCTCAGGGTCGCCCTCCTGCCGGGCTCTAGGGGGTGGAAGGGGTTAAACTTACCTCTTTCTCCAGCGCCGGGCGGGGGACTTTCCGCCTCCTCTCCTGCTCCTCGGCTGAATGCGCATGCGCGACAAGAGCCGCGCGCGCATTCAGCCAGTCTCATAGGAAAGCATTCACAATGCTTTCCTATGGACGCTGGCATTTTCTCACTGTGATTTTCACAGTGAGAAGCGCCTGTAGCGGCTGTCAATGAGACAGCCACTAGAGACTGGATTAACCCTAATATAAACATAGCAGTTTCTCTGAAACTGCTATGTTTATAGAAAAAAGGGTTAAACCTAGCAGGACCAGGAACCCAGGCACCTTAAGCTGAAGTGGTCTGGGTGCCTATAGTGGTCCTTTTAAAGGTGCACCACTTTGCTATGGCAGTGTAAAGCCCTTTACCTTTTTAGTGTTGTGACGGTTTTCAGCGTTTAGTTTCATAAATTGTTTTTATTATCATGACTATGCATTGAAGTTTAAATTACTTAACCCCTTATTGACGAGTGACGGACGAGGTCCGTCACTCAGGGGAAAGCATTAATGATGAGTGACAGACCTTGTCCGTCACGCGTTAAAATTAACCCCCGATCGCCGCGGTGGCAACGATCGCGGGGTTAACGCTGTTGCTGGGTGCCTCCGAGTCAGGGGCAGAGCAGCAACAGCAAATCCCGATATCCCAGCCCATGTGATCGCTGTAAAAACCAGTCACAGCGGTCACAATGCTGCTGGGATATCTGATCTGCCTCCCTCCACCTCGTGTGGGTTTGTGAAGTGGAGAGAGACGGATCGTTGCAACATTGTGTCCCAGAAGAATAGTAAATATCTATAAAAGGTTCCTAATCCCTTTCCCCTTTATTAAAAAAAAAAAAAAAAAAAAATTTTACAAAAAATTAACCCTTTCCCTGCTGCAATATACAGGTCACAGTACTTTACTGTGATCTATTTATTTTTTTTTACTTTCAAGGGTTAACTTTTGTTTTTTGTAACCCTAAGGGGTTAAATTTTATTATTTGATTTTATTAGTTTATGATTTAGTTACTTGGGTGGGTGGAATTTAGTGGGAATTAGGGAATAAAAAAAAGTTTAGTTATTTAGTTAAAGTTTTGTTAGCTGTGTTAACTGTATTTAACAATGTTCAGGAAGTATAGTGCAGAGGAGGCTTATGCCCTGTTAGCGGCCGACTCAGAGACGACAGACCCTGCCTCAGAGAGTGACGCAGGGGACAGGGACTATGTGCCAGATACTGCAGGACCATCAGGGGAAATCGACGATTCCCCTAATGCTGAACATGGCGCAGATGACTGGATACCCCCTAATAATTTTTCCCCAGACATCCCAGTGTTTACAGCCAATCCTGGCATACAGGCTGACCTGTTTGGCTATAGTGCGCTGGATGTTATGCAGCTGTTCTTGGGGAATTTTGGGGAGATAGTCACCCAGACTAATCTCTATGCGGAGCAGTATTTGGCACGCAATCTAGACTCTCTTATCTCCAGGAAAGAGAGATGGAACCCAACCAGTGTGCCAGAATGTAAACAATTCTGGGCACTGACCATGTTAATGGGGCTAATTAAAAAGCCCACAATTAGGATGTATTAGTCTAAACATCCTATTTGCAATACCCCCATTTTTGCCGAGACAATGACAAGGGAAAGATATGAAGACACACTGCGATTTATGCGCTTTAGTGACAATAACAAGTGCCCCCCAAAAGGTGATCCGCAGTATGATCTTCTTTATAAAATACGCCCTTTAATTGCCCACTTAAACAGTAAATTTGCCACTATATATACCCCCAACAAAAACATTTCCATTGACGAGTCCCTCATGAAGTTTAAGGGAAGACCTGAGGTTTAGACAATATATCCCATCCAAAAGATCCAGATATGGGATCAAATTGTATAAACTGTGTGAAAATGGCAGTGGCTACGTATACACCTTCCGTGTATACGAAGGAAGGGATAGCCACCTTGATCCCTCAGGTTGCCCAGATATAATAGGGACAAGTGGGAAAATTGTCTGGGACTTAATAATGCCACTACTTAATAAAGGATATCAATTATACATCGATAACTTTTATAATGGCATCCCACTGTTAAAAATGTTGTACTGCTTCAAGACTGTGGCCTGTGGCACTATTCGGAAGAGTCGCACAGGTTTCCCAAAGGCTCTAGCGAACAAAAAAATGAAAAGGGGGGGAAACAGCAGCTCTCTGCCAGAATGAACTGCTGGCACTCAAGTACAGGGATAAAAAGGATGTTTTCATCTTAACCACCATCCATGGTGAAAACACTCGGAGGGTCACAGTTCGTGGCAGAGTGGAATGTAAACGAATGCCAGTCTGCATACGGCAATATAATCGGCATATGGGGGCATTGACCAGTCCGATCAACTGATGCAGCCGTATTTGATCATGCAAAAGACCAGGGCATGGTATAAAAAAGTGGGAATATATCTGATGCAGATGGCAATCCACAATGCCTTTTGTCATTTTTAAAAAGGCAAATGCTGGGCTGAAAAGCACTTTTCTTTCATTCCAGTTTGAGCTCATTTCTGGGCTACTTGAGTGCCACACAAGGAGACCATCAATGGAGCCTAGCAGAAGAATGGAGGCAGGTCACTTCTGCTTTAAGATTCCACCAACCCCGAAAAAACAAAACCCCACAGAAAAGGTGCAGGGTGTGTTACAAGAGGGGTGTAATAACTGAGACCAGCTATTCCTGCCCTGATTGCCCCTCTCAGCCGGCCACTGTTTTAAAATTTTTCACACCCAGGCCGAATAAGTAGATCTGTCTGATTGGTTAACGAATCTTGGCTTTGTCTCCCGCTTATCCTGTCTTCTCTGATCCTTGACCTCAGCTTGTCCTATCATTGTTCCGTTTCTCTTTACTCCTTTTGACCTCGGCTTGTACCTTGACAATTCTCTGCTTGTATAGCCCGTCCATTCTAAGGACCGGTATTACAAGTTTCTCTCTCTGTGTTCTCTCTTTGTGGTCTGTCTGTGTTTTGGTTTCGGAATCCATGACAGCTTTGCCTGGGACGCAGATGACTGGGTACTACCTCCGGATAAGTTTACCCCAACTATTCCCCCTTTTCACAGCAAAGAGTATGCACTTGTTCATAATTTGAATTGATGAGCTGCTTATACTTAAAAATAAATGTGGCCTTTGAGAGGTAATTTGCAGTCCTGAGCTGCTAAAATGAGACTTGGGCCCAGCATCCACTTTTTAAAAATATGGAAGTGGTGTGTCTCCAATGTGCCCCTTCAACATCCACATAACCCTGAGAAAGGTACACATGGGGGTATTGTTGCACTAAGATGACATAGCTGAGCAACATATTAAGTGTTATACTGCCGTAGCACACATAAGGATAGCAAAATATACAGTAACATCTCAAAGTGTGTGTCAAAAAGGCAGAAAAAATGCTAATTGCAACTAGACTTGGTACAAACTAACAAAAATATGATCCTACACTAAGGTTTAGAATATACCTTTTTAAATACCCTGGGGTGTATACTTTAAGAAATGGTAGGCCTTTGGGGTAGTTTGAATTTAAAACCTAAGATGCTTGTTAATTGCACATAGGCCCAGCGTCAAAATTCAAAGTTCGGTAAAAACTGATATGGCTTGGTCTCCAATTTGGCACTGTAACTTCACAAAATAGTGCCAAAGACATACCCCCATTGTATCATTTTACTCAGAAGACTTAGCTGAACATAATTTGGGGGGTTTGAACTTAGTGGCACATGTGAAATATACAAAATGCCCAGCAAAAATGCAATCCATAAGTAAAAAACGCACAAAATAATTTTTTAGCCCATACTCTGGCATCTATTGGTGAAAAAATGGGGGCATGTTAAGGCACAATTTGCACCTTATGATATACCCTGGAGTGTCTACTCTTACAAATGGTAGGCCTTTGTGGGGTTTTTTTTTTGAACAGTCAAACTGATATAATACCCCAAATGGAAGCATAGGCTCATTAAATTCGTCTCTCAAAATTCTACTGAAAAGGACAGGTCTCCTATATGGCAAAATTCAAAGTTCGGTAAAAACTGATATGGCTTGGTCTCCTATATGGCACTGTAGCTTTACGAAATAGTGCCACAGACATACAATGAGGGTGTCATTTTACTCAGCAGATGTAACTGAACACAAACTAAAACTTTGTACAGGAATAGCACACACCAACTTTACAAAATACACACAAGAAGTTCTTTGTTATAAGTTTGTGTGCCAAAAACACCATTTTACTCCAATATTTAGAAGAGGTTTGCGGTGAAATGGCTATGTAGAAAGTGTCAAAACAACCTTAGGTAAATAGCCTGTGATGTCTACTTTATATAAATATATACTTTTGTGTGGCAATTTTGTTTTCTTTTATGGCTATTAAGCTTACAAGACAAACATACCAAATTCTAAAATCGCTCCACATTAAAAGTTTATTTTACTCCTTGTGCTTTGTGACCTGTAACTACCAAAAAAAACTTAAAATCCCAGACACATTATATATTCTGTAAATCAGAACAACTAAATGAATTTATTTTTAATTACTTTCCTTAACCTGTACTAATTATGCACACATTATTATTGCAAAAACTGTAAAAAAAAACAAAAAATGTTACCATTTTTTTTCATATTTCTGTATTTTTTTATATAATAAATTAAGTATATATATATATATATATATTACATCAAATTAAAGCCCCTTATGTCCTTTAAAAGAATGTTATACAATATGTGTCGGTGCAGTAAATTAGTAAAATGCAAATTGCAGTTGAACACAAACAGCAAAAAATGCTATTGTCATTAAGTAAAAGACAAGCATCTGAAGCTCTGTCCTTAAGGGGTTAAACCAAGCTTAAAGGACCACTCTAGGCACCCAGACCACTTCAGCTTAATGAAGTTGTCTGGGTGCCAGGTCCAGCTAGGGTTAACCCATTCTTTTATAAACATAGCTGTTTCAGAGAAACTGCTATGTTTATAAATGGGTTAAGCCTTCCCCCAAAGCCTCTAGCGGCTGTCTCATTGACAGCCGCTAGAGGCGCTTGCGTGCTTCTCACAGTGAGAGCACGCCAGCGTCAATGCTTTCCTATGCGACCGGCTGAATGCGCGCGCAGCTCCTGCCGCGTGTGCGCATTCAGCCGACGGGGAGGAACGGAGGAGGAGAGCTCCCCGCCCAGCGCTGGAAAAAGGTACGTTTTACCCCTTTTCCCCTTTCCATAGCCGGGCGGGAGGGGGTCCCTGAGGATGGGGGCACCCTCAGGGCCCTATAGTGCCAGGAAAACAAGTATGTTTTCCTGGCACTATAGTGGTCCTTTAAATTTAATGAACTAAAAAAAACAAAAAACTTGATTTAAAGGGATACACTAGGCACCAAAACATCTTGTTATATATGTATAGTTTTTGCAAAATATATATATATTTTGCAGAAATCTGCACAATAATGTCTAACTGCTTAGCCATGCACCTTTTATTCTACAAGTTATCATGGAGTGGAGGGGGTAGAAGGCAGAGAGTTATTTACCAAGAGCATTGCCATTGCAATGGTAGCACAGTGTGGGATAACTTCTACATTCACTTGCCTCTTAATACCTTGGAGCAGAGATACAATATGCATGAAGAGAGGACACAACTTGTGGGTGCTTGGAAAGTTCAGGGAACAATCATGATGTCATAGTATTTGACTAATGATTCTTTTTACTAATTTGATTTCAGTCCGCTTCCAAAATTATTTAACCATAAGTGACAGGCACATGCTAGCAGTTAGCCAGGTGTTGCTCTACAGAAAAGGGAGAGAAAAAAAAAAATTTAGAAAAATAAAAATGAATTTTGTGATCCTGACAGGCTACAAAGCCACAGAAGAAGATTAAGGGATTAAGTGCATATCTTGAATATAAATATATAATTAGGAATTGTAGCCATATGTGTGTGTGTGTGTATATATGTGTGTGTGTGTGTGTGTGTGTATATATATATATATATATATATATATATATATATATATATATATATATATATATATATATATATATATATATACACACACACTTGCATGTGAAGAACCTACAGAACCAGGATTCATATAGTTGAGGTTTTTTTTTTGTACTACATGTTAGAAGGGATTTAAATTGCAAATACTGCTGCAAAACCAACATAATATAGTTTTGTTCTACATGACAAAAAATGCAATACAGCTTCCATCATCTCAATATGAAATTTTTTTTTTATGTTTTATGTCAGCCCTATTCAATATAATAATTTGCAAGGATAGTTTAATAAACAATGTTTGTTTGTTTGTTTGTTTTTGTATATTTTATTTGCATGTTTCATTCCTAATAATGGTGTGGGGCAGAGAGGAAATGCTAGTGTGCAATGCAAATTACTGACCAAAGTACTGCTGCTTTTATACCATTAAATTGCCGTAAAGTGCTTAATTATTCTAAAACGGTGATGTACACAAAACTACTAACAACTTGACTGTCTATGTTATGTATGTTGTTTATATTTAATATATTGTGATAAGGAAGAACAAGATTAAAGTGACCAAAAAAGTCTTCCAGAAATATTGTCTGCGTGATTTTATTCTAGATCAGTGACTACCATTTCACTTTCAAATGAAAAATTATTTTAAACAGATTTTAAAATCTACAATTCAGCAAAGTATTTTGCTTGGCAATGTCACCGTAAGAGTAAGGAGCTTAACTGTAGGTAATGGCATGACACGATCCATTGTGTAAGGCAACCTACTGCCACATAGAAAGTTAGATCCTGCAAGTAATAGGTGGTGCATTAACCAAACATCAGGTATTTAATTAGGTCTTTAATTATAAACTTCCTTATTTAAAGCAGCACTCTTGGTTGGAAATTACTCGTTATTTTTAAAACCTTATACAAAGCAGTGATTTCCAACCCAGTCCTCACACAAATAGTGATCTAATGGAGATACTAAGAAAACGTGGACTATTGGTGAGCCTTAAGAACTGTGTTGAGAACCACTGGTGTTGACTATGTGTTAACCCCTTAAGGACCAATGATTGAATTATTCTGTCATGGTTACCACAAGGGAAACCAATGTACCATTAGATTATGAGTATGGTTAGGTTTAGGATCAGTCTTTGGTTTAAGATGAGGATTAGGATTGTTGCTTTTCAAAAATATACATATGGAGTATTGTTGTACTCATGAGATGTTGTGTTGTACAGTTTAGGACATTTTATTACAGTGTCCTACATGAGATTTTATAAAAAGCCAGAAAAATACAAAGTGTATGAAAATATTATAAATGAACCACAAACGTGAAAAAAATAGTACCTTATTAAAGCTCAAAGTATATAATATGAGAGTCCCCATGGTGTCCCCATTTGCAAATGGTATGCATTTATGGATTAATTTGGTATGAGCTAAAAAAAAAAAAAATCCTCAAAATGCACCATTTTCAATTTGCCATTA
This sequence comes from Pelobates cultripes, assembly GCA_933207985.1. Taxonomy (NCBI): domain Eukaryota; kingdom Metazoa; phylum Chordata; class Amphibia; order Anura; family Pelobatidae; genus Pelobates; species Pelobates cultripes. The sequence continues at coordinate 119,676,833 of OW240917.1, read as the reverse complement.
AATTTTTTTTTATTTTTTTTTTATTTAGCCCTGCCCAGTAATTTTACAGGGTATGTGAAGGGGATTATTCTGTACTCATGACATATAGAGCACACTTTAGTAATTATTATTACAGTAGACCCAATTTTACAAAATAAACTGCTAAATTGTAATGTGCAAATAAACACACAAAATATAAAGTTTGAAAGAAATTGGTGAAAAATTTCTGTGTGAAAAGGGCTCAAAATATAGCATATGACATGTTCATGGTGTCTAATTTCACAAATGGTATGCATTTACCAGGTCATTTCAACAGTCAAACTGATAGACTGCCCCAAAATGAAACATAGGCCCATCAAATCTAGCTATCAAAATTGTAAAAATGCCAAAAATTGCTTTGGTCCTTAAAGGGAGATGCATTACTTGACAATTAAAAAAAAAAATGTATACCAGCAAACAAACACTTTTACAGATGTATACAAACTAATATAATGCAAGAAATTGTTGAAAAGTGTATAATAAATGTTTATAAACTTAATCGGTTTGCAGTCTCTGGCATGTCTCTCATCTAGAGGACTGTCTTTAGCTTCTCACCCCCCACCTCACCTCTTACCTTTTCATTTCCCTGCCTATATCCCATCCAGATGAAAGTCAAATGCACTATGGGGAAAAAAAGGCAGACTGGTGGAGGGGAAGCAGCATGCGACTGGCACTGGAAGAGAGTATCTGTGAGCATGTGTAGATGTGTCTGGGAGGGTGCGTGGTGAAGTTGCTTGCGATGTGTTGTGTGTGTAAGTGTCACGTATTCATCCGCACATAAAAATGTGGTTAATGGAATTTACTGTCCTGACAGGAAAAGTTGTGCTGAGCAACATTGCCATCCTGACAGGAAAAGTTGTGCCAAGCAGCAATCATGCACATGGAAACCTGGTAACTACTTTTGGGGTCAAAGGCCGGTCATGGCCAATTACATCCACAAGAGGGTTTGTGCTGAGCAGCAATCTTGCACACCTGGTAATTGCCTTTGGAGTCAAAAGCCGGTTACAGCCAATAGGATCCACAGGAGGGGTATTTAACCCAATTCTCCTCTTGCTCATTGCCCTGTCGTGGTTTCATGCGTATGGTTATCCGAGAGTGCGTTCCCAATCTTGATTTTCTGGTTTTTGACTTTGGCTTTGTTTTGACTTCCCTGATATCTGGTATCCTTGACTTTTTTGCCTTTCCCTCATCTTTGTGTATGATTCTGTGTCCCTGACATCAGCAAGTATTTTGGTTATTTTTGGAGACGTTAAGTCCAGCCATACGTTATCCTTAGTCCTAGGTGTGACACCGTACTGCGTGCTGGATTAACTTGTAATCCTGACATTACGACATGGCCATAGATCCTGCAGAATTGTGTCAGCACATAGCTTCTTGCGAGAGAAAGCTAGAGGAGGATGTTCACCGTATGGATCAATTTGCCCAGGCTTTTAGCACGCTCCTTACTGGGACGGCTCATTTACAACCTGAGGCTTCTCCATTTATGTCACCACTGCCTAATGTACCTCCACCTAGAGAATATAAGGCAACTACAATCTCCTTATCTCCTCCACCGCATTTTTCTGGTAATATCCAGGAATGTTGGGGATTTCTCAGTCAGATTGAGTACCACCTTGAGGCCTCACCTGGTTCATATCCTTCAGATAGAGCTAAGATTGGGTATCTGATGAACCAACTTAAAGGTAAGGCCTTAACCTGGGCTAATCCATTGTGGGAAAGTAATAGGAGTATTGCCCATTGTTACCAGGAATTCAAACTGACGTTTGAACCATTAGGCAGAGAGTAAGACGCCTCCACTGCCCTAATGCATATCAAACAAGGGAACCGTCTATCTCGGATTATGCCATAGAATTACGTACCTTGGCATCTGAGGTAGACTGGACTAACAACGGATTAAGTGCTGCTTTTAAAAAAGGATTATCCGAAGTTATACTTGATTAAATTGCTGCCAAATACCTACCTAAGGGGTTAAATGACTTTGCAGATCGATTACAGACTCAGGACCAGGGAAATTACTAGAAACAGAACTAGACGTTTGACTATGTCACTAGCTCCTCGATTCTCCAAACCTGTTGTTCCTGACCTCTAGACACTGTCTGAACCTGAACCTATGCATTAAGGGGTTACAGGACTGTTTGAGGCAGAGAAACAGTATAGGAGAAGAGAGGGTCTGTGTTTATATTGTGGCAAGAAAGGGCATATGAGAGATGCTTGTCCTACACGTCCGGAAAACCTCCGCACCTAAGAACCTTAAGGGGACAGGTTTTAGGTGTAATGGATACGTCCTCTAGCAATACCCGAAGCAGATTTCTCCTTGATATTTCTGCCTTTTGCAACGAGGAGAACTTTTCATGCAAAGCCCTGGTTGACTCAGGTGCGCCTGGTAACTTTATTGATTTGTATTTTGTTAAAAAACATACTATACCATTCAAGGAGAGATCATCACCTCTAGCGGTTGAGGCTATTGATGGGAGACCCCTATTTCAACCTCTTATTACCCATGAGACCTTGCCTATTTACATTACAATAGGAGCTTTGCATAAGACATTACTTTCCAGATAATCGCTTCCCCTTCTTGTCCCATCGCATTAGGGTTCCCTTGGTTCACCAAGCATAACCCTCATATTGACTGGACTAGAGGGGAAATACTGGAATGGGGTAGAGACTTTCAGGAAAGCTGCATGTTACCCATTTATAAAAAAGTGGGCATTGTTGCTTTACCAACTGCTACGTCTCCGACTACCGAAATTCCCATGCAGTATTGGGATGTTAGAGAGGCGTTTAGTAAACACCAGACTAATGCTCTTCCTCCACACAGATCTTATGATTGTTCCATTGATCTGTTGCCCGGGGCTACGCCTCTTAAAGGAGCGATATATGCCCTATCTCCACAAGAAAGTAAAATCATGGATGAGTACATCAAGGAATCTTTAAGTAAAGGCCATATACGTAAATCATCCTCACCTGCTGGTGCAGGGTTCTTTTTTGTAGCTAAGAAAGATGGAGAATTGCGACCTTGCATAGACTACAGGGCATTAAACAAGATTACTATCAAAAATGCCTATCCTATTCCCCTTATATCAGAATTGTTTGATAGACTCCAGGGTGCTAAGATCTTCACTAAGCTTGACCTTAGGAGTGCGTACAATTTGGTGAGAATTAGGGAGGATCATGAATGGAAGATGACGTTTAACACTAGGAGTGGGCACTACGAATATCTTGTTATGCCCTTTG
>OW240917.1:119649726-119673481 GCA_933207985.1 Pelobates cultripes | reverse complement strand
GTGAGTGTTAGTGTGTGTGTGAGTGTTAGTGTGTGTGTCTGCTAGTGAGTGTTAGTCTGTGTGAGTGGTAGTGAGTGTTAGTGTGTGTGTGTGTCTGCTAGTGAGTGTCAGTGAGCGTGTTACTGTGTGTGTCTTACTGAGTGTGTGTGTGTTAGTGAGTCTGTTTGATGTCTGTTAGTGAGTGTGTGTTTGTCAATGAGAGTGTATGTTTTGTAAGTGAGTGTGTATGTATGCCTGTCGCTGACTGTATCTCTGTCAGTAAATGTGTGTGTCTGTTAGCTAGTGTGTATGCGTCTGTAAGTGAGAGTGTGTGTGTCTTCAGCACTTACCTTTCTCCAGCGCCGGACTCCCTTGGCGCTGAGGATCCCTCAGCCTCTCAGCTCAATGCATCACAAGACGATTAAATGCTAGGAAGCATTACCCAATGCTTCCTATGGACGTTAGTGTGTTTCCTCTAGCTGCTGCTGTCCGCGAGATACTACCAGAGGCTGATTAACTCGGTGAAACATAGCAGTTTCTCTGAAACTGCTATGTTTTCAGCTGCAGGGTTAAAACTAGAGGGGACCTGACACCCAGACAACTTCATTGAGCTGGATGTGATCTGGGTAGTCTGTAGTGGTCCTTTAAAGGACCACTATAGTGCCAGGAAAACATACTCGTTTTCCTGGCACTATAGTGCCCTGAGGGTGCCCCCACCCTCAGGGACCCCCTCCCGCCCGGCTCTGGAAAGGGGTAAAACTTACCTTTTTTCCACCGCTGGGCGGAGAGCTCTCCTCCTCCGATCCTCCTCTTCTCCTCCCCGTCGGCTGTATGCGCACGCGCGGCAAGAGCTGTGCACGCATTCAGCCGGTCACATAGGAAAGCATTCATAATGCTTTCCTATAGACGCTGGCGTGCTCTCACTGTGAAAATCACAGTGAGAAGCACGCAAGCGCCTCTAGCGGCTGTCAATGGGACAGCCACTAGAGGAAATAGGGGAAGGCTTAACCCATTCATAAACACAGCAGTTTCTCTGAAACTGCTATGTTTATGAAAAAATGGGTTAACCCTAGCTCGACCTGGCACCCAGACCACTTCATTAAGCTTTAAGTGTGTGTGCATCTGCATGCACTGGCGTACATACCGCGGTCGCAGGGGTCGCAGCCCTGTAACCCCTGCGACCAGGTGCCCACCGCCATGTGTTGCGGCCCGGCCCGCGCGGGGAGGGGGCCCACGGATGTGTGTGTATGTATATAGTGTGGCTAGTTCTGGATTCTGGGGTTTACACTCATCTCTATGTTTGTGATTTTTGCAAATGTCTTCTTGTTAGTGTAACCACTTTCATCTTTTCATTTGTCCTTTATCTCTCCTGTGTTTGTTGCCCAGAGCTGTGTTAGTCACCCACGCTCGCCCCCTCCGGTCTGTGGCCACCACCCCCGGGTGCACAGACCATCGTGACTAGTCTACGTTTTGGGAAGACGCACGGGTCCACCGTGGCAGTCGAGCACTGTAGACTTTCCTACTTCTTCTTCCCTCTCACTTGGTCTCCTTTACTTGGCAGACCTCGCTTGGTCAAAAAGGGGCAAGTACATGCTAGACCAGCTAAGGGGTATTTGGCTTGTGATATTGTTACAGAGAGGGCAGGGGAAGAAGCTATGCTGAAAATGAAAAAGTTAGCAAAGATTTCTGGTTTCAAACCGTATAAATCTCTGTCCTTCTGTCTTGTTACTTTACGGAGCTCACATGGTTAATCTTCATGCCTGCAGTTTCTCTCTCTCTCCCCTTTTTGCACTGTCACACTTTCTCCCACCCCTACTCCCCGCTTGCCTACATTCCTGCATTTCGGTGCTACTGATAAGAGTTAGAGACGGGATTTTTGCTGGAGAATATTCTAATTGTGTAGTATTGTGTACATTGTTCCATACATAGACGTTGTCAGGCAGGTTATGGAGCTATAATTGTGTAATAATATTATTATTGTTGCCATTTGCATGGCGCCAACAGATTCCGTAGTGCTATATATATTTATAAATTATGTTTTGTGATAAGGTACTGAGGATTGTGGGAGTGACGAGCTCACAAGATTGCATTCAGTGTTGAATACGGGATTTAGGAAGGTGTAGCCTGTTAACACTGATAGAGGGAATATGCGATGTTGTCATGTCTGTATAAGAGGAGGAAAGTGATTAATGGTTTGAGGATGATAAGGGAAATTGGTTGAATTCCGTGAGTTTATCTTGCTTCATGTTAAAGTACATTTTTCAATGGATAGCTTTATGGGCTGTTAAATGCATAATATTCTCAACTGTCTTATTTAACCTGCCAGGTCTGTTCATAGTTTAATATTTCATTTTGCAGAACGGAATGTTGCTTCTCTGACTTATTTTATTAGTTATAATATGGTGTATTGTTGAAAGTACGTCAGCCACCACCCTAAAGATGGCGCCTAGTACAGAAGGAGGTTGACCCTGCCAGTCCTGTGACCTATCTACAGTCACGGTTGCTTCTAAAGTAACGTCACTTCCGCCCTTACCATGCCCACACCTCCTGTCTTCCTTTCCCTCACATATCATGGACTTCACTTCCTCCCTTGCTGTCATTTCCTTCCCCGCCCCTGTCATGGCTGCCTCCATCATGAGGCCTACCCCTATTATGCTCGTCCTATGTAGAGACATGTTGTTTTCCTTACGCTCTACATATTATAAACTGAAACGTTATATTAACTAAAACAATCATGCCATTTGTTTCCCTGTATCAGAGATGTGTCCGTGATATTTAAAAAAAAAAAAAAAAAAAAAAAAGAGGTTGCTAAAGAGTCATTTGCACCTGTGGTGTGACCTACAAATGAGTTCTGTAGGGCACGAATATAAGAGCATTACAGCTAATTATCCTGATGATTATTCATTAATGCCTGTGTCTTGCAACAAGGGATATTGCAAAATAATGCAAGTTATTTTAAACATTGTATCTTTACTTAATAGAATCTTGCTAGTTACAAATCGTATGTTTACAGTAACATCCTTTACGTTAAATGACATTCCTCCGCCTCCCTGTCCCCCGCCACCTTTACCTATGCTTGCCTCTCGTCCCCTCTCCACCTCGACTGACCCCTCCCCATGGTTACCCACTCACCCATCTCCATCCGCTGCCCCGCTCTCTGCCCTCTCGACCTTACTCACCCCACCGCCCCAGATCCTCCAGACCCTTGTCCTCCCGCTGATCCCGCTTCCCTTATGCCTCCGGACCTCTCTTCTACCTCGTTGTCCCCTCCCCTCCCGACTGATTTGCCGTCCCTAATCTCTGCCCTCACCGCCCTGACCCAGCCCCCCGTTACCACCCCTCCAACCCCTTCTCCAGTGTTACCTCCTCCTCCCGAAGTCCCGGTCCCCTCTACCTCGTTGCCTCCTCCTCCCTCGGCCGATTTGCCGTCCCTGATTTCTGCCCTCACCGCCCTGACCCAACCCCCCGTTACCACCCCTCCAACCCCTTCTCCAGTGTTACCTCCTCCTCCCGAAGTCCCGGCCCCCTCTACCTCGTTGCCTCCTCCTCCCTCGGCCGATTTGCCGTCCCTGATTTCTGCCCTCACCGCCCTGACCCAACCCCCCGTTACCACCCCTCCAACCCCTTCTCCAGTGTTACCTCCTCCTCCCGAAGTCCCGGCCCCCTCTACTTCGTTGTCTCCTCCTCCCCCGACTGGTTTACCCACGCTGTTACGACCCAGCCCCCTGTTCCCATCCCTCCGACCTCTCCCCCGGTGACCCCTGACCCAACCATGGCCAATGACCTGTCTAGCTCGACATCCGCCCTCTTCTCTGCTGTTACCTCCCTGGTTAATTCCGCGATTCCTGCCCCGCCTCCCACTGATTTACCTCCTCCTCCTCCACCTCCTCCCACCCTTAATACTCACCTATCACGCCCATCCCAGCTGGCCCCCTGCTTTAGAGGCCCGTGCATACCCTCCAGCTCCCGCTGATGGGTTTGACACGGGTGGTTTCCGAGATATTCAGCCCCTACCTCGACAAAGCCGCCTTGCCCGTGCTCCTATGCAGTCCAGCCACCCTCCCACTTCTACCCGCCGGTACCAAGGACCCGACCAGGCCCATTTAGATTTACTGCAATAGGTAACTGGCAAGCCTGTGTCAGCAACCCCTGCCATGGCAGTGTCTGCGGGGGAGGGCCCTTAACTACTGTAGTTCTCCCCGTAGAGGGTCATCCAACTACCTTTCTAGTTGACACAGGTGCAGCCCGTAGTGTTCTTAGGGAACAAGACCTGCCTGACCCCTCCTTTTTGTCAGTCACCGATGTCTCCTGTGTTGGGGTGGATGGTACACCCCGCAGTAGCCCCCTCCCTACACTCCTGCATGTTGGTTCACACATACTCTCCCGTTTTGTTGTTTCTTCTACTTGTCCCATTAACCTCTTGAGTGCTGATGTTCTTTCTCGGCTCCAGGGTCCAGTTAACTACACCCTTATCACAGACAGACACCACTGTACTCTGCTCACTGCCCATATTGTTAAACCTCACCACCTCCACAGGGAATTCACGGGTCCAACAAACCCCCAGTGCTCTGGACCGTATCCCACAAAGCTTTGGTCCACCGGCCCAGATGACATCGGACGTCTACAAGTGCCCCCCGTTGTGGTCAAGCTCCTGCCAGGAGCATTACCCCCCCAGTAGGCCACAGTATCCTCTGAAACCTGCACAAACTGATGCTATCACCAAACAAGTCGAAAGCCTACTCGCCAAAGGTGCCCTCATTAAGTATGTGTCTCCATGTAACACTCCCTCTTCCCCTTTTTCCCTGTCAAGAAGAGAACTACTAAAGGATAACCTGACCAGTATAGGATGGTCCAGGACCTTCGTGCTGTCAATGATACTGCCATTGTTCCAGATCCACATATTCTCCTATCTCAGGTCCCACCTACAGCCACGGTATTCACTGTAGTAGATCTGGCTAATGCATTTTTCAGTGTGCCACTAGACCCCTCCTGTTGCTTCCTCTTCGCTTTTACCCATGAAGGACAACAATACACCTGGACTGTCATACCTCAGGGGGCCCAGTATTCCCCCACTCAGTTTGCCCGTGCCTTGTCTTTGGTACTAGAACCCTGGCAGAAAACTCACTCTGATGTTGTCCTACTTCAATATGTTGTTGACCTCCTTCTCTGTGCTCCTAATTTGCTTATTGCAGAGCGTGACTCAGAAAATCTCCTATGTTTCCTCGCTGCAGCTGGTTGCAAAGCCTCAAAATCAAAGCTACAATGGTGCCGGCCCTCTGTGGTCTTCTTGGGACATTGCCTTTCCCATGGCACCAAACATCTAACCTCACAACGGGTGCAAGCTATTCTGCAACTCCCTTTACCTGCGACACATCAGACTCTTCATGCCTTTTTGGGTCTTGTCACATACTGCAGGTCCTGGATACCCGAAGCATCAAAGCTCATGCAGCCACTCTATGATGCCCTCAGGAGTTAGCCCTTTCACAATCTGAAAAGAGCAATTGCTGCTGCACCCGCTTTGGGCCTACCCAACTACCAACTACCTTTCAATCTGTTTGTCTCAAGAAAAGTCTGGACATGCTTCCGGAGTCCTAACCCAAAAACATGGCTCAAGACAGCAACCTATTGGCTATTTTTCCTGCATGCTCAACCCTGTTGCTAGGGGTAGTCCCTCCTGCCTCAGAGCGGTGTTTGCTGCCAGTGTCCTCTTGGACAAGACTAATGATTTTGTTCTTGGTCACCACCTCACGGTGTTGGCCCCTCATGACATTACTGCAATCCTGCAACAAGTTCAACCTAAGCACCTTTCTTCTCAACGTTACCTTCGTCTACAAACATCCTTACTGTTACCTGACAATGTGAAACTTCAGCGATGTCTCTCCCTGAACCCGGCCACTCTTCTGCCACTTCCCAAGGGGGGAATTGTGCATTACTGGTATAGCCTGGACATCAACCCAGAGGTTTGAGCAGATTTGCAGCTGCCTGCACTTGCACCCCCCACATGATGAACAATCAGAGGCCCTACTCCACTGCACCTTATGGTTTAAAGACAGACCAGGCCCTGATATGAACTATGAGGAAGAATTATTCCAGCTCAAGGAAATTCAAATTACCCTGACTGACTTGTTATGGGACCCCACAGGTACCTTGCTCATCTTAGTCCATCTTCCAGAGAACATGACACATCTCTACCATCATTGGGAAACAGCTATCTCACACATATCTCTCACCAGATCCCCCGACACCTCATGGAAAGAACTAGGCCCGATGGCCAAGACCTGGAGTCAAATGAACCAAGAACAACTGACTTCTACGGGGATCAACAAAAAGACTATTAATTACTGTACAGCAGGGTACCCAAAGTATCACACAGAAGCCCGTGAAGACCCACTCATCACAGACTGTGACCTAGATATTCCTCATGATTGTTTTGAACAAATGAAAATGGAAACTACACACCTACCAACTGTCTATGAAGCTGCATTACTCAAACCCGGATCAAACACTATTTGTGGATGGGTCAAGATTCGCTGATGAATAGGGACAATATCACACTGGGTATGCAGTCACCACTGGATGTCAAGTATTACAAGCAGCTGCCCTACAACCAACCAAGTCTGCTCAAGAAGCAGAGTTAACAGCCTTAACTGTGGCCTGTAAATTGTCTGAAGGCCTACGTGTCAACATCTATACAGACTAAAGATATGCTCTGGGAGTAGCACATGACTTTGGTCTAATTTGGTAGCAGTATTAAAAGTAAAAGCCCACGGAAGGCTAGACTCAGAAGAAGCACGGGGCAACCACTTAGCTGATCAGGCTGCTAAGGAAGCAGCACGACAAGGATGGGAAGTGGACAGAAGAGTGGCCACAGACGCAGTGCCCATCTACACCATGCAGACACTGCCTACGGATCTTAGGCTTCTAAAGGAACAACCAGCTACTGCTACTCCCCAGGAGAAACAAAGTTGGAAGAACAAAGGAGCTGTACTCCGTGATGATGTTTACACTATCAATCTCAAGTTTTGCCTATCCAGAAATATGTATCCAGCGGTGGTCCAATGGGCCCATGGGCCAGCCCACCTGTCAAAACATCTGATGAACTCATTGATTGACAAGTATTTTGAAACACCAGGCATCACTACCTTAACACAGAATTACTGTAAATCTTGTACTATATGTGCTAAATGCAATCCTGGAAAGATTATAAAGACTGCACCTAATCATCTAGCTAAACCACAATACCCCTTCCAGAGGATCCAGATTGATCACATTCAGATGCCAAAGAGTGGACGTTATGAATATGCATTGGTCATAGTGGACATGTTTTCAGGATGGCCAGAGGCCTTCCCAGTGACTAATCTCACCGCGAGGACTACAGCCAAGTATCTCTTGACAGAAATTGTTTGCCGCTGTGGAGTTCCAGAAGTAATTGAAAGTGACCAAGGGACCTCCTTCACTGCCTCGCTAACACGGGAAGTCTGGCCAGCACTGGGGGTGACCCTTGCATTCCACACACCATATCACCCACAGAGTAGTGGTAAGGTAGAGCGCATGAATGGCACTTTGAAAGCCAGAATGCTTAAAATGTCACAAGAAACTAACATGCCCTGGCCCGAGAGTCTCCCATTAGCGTTGTTTAGTGTAAGGTACACTCCTAGGGGAAAATATAGCCTATCACCTTATGAGATTTTGTTTGGTACAGCACCCAGGTTAGGTTGTTACTTTCCCCAACAGCTTCAGATTCAGTCAGATGCTATGGTAGACTATGTGACTGCCCTCTCACATGCCTTGACCAAAATACATGCCCAAGTGTTTTCTTCTATTCCAGATCCTGAGTCAAATACAGGTACACACAAGCTGCTTCCTGGTGATTGGGTTATGGTCAAGAAGTTTCTCAGGAAACACACCCTAGAACCAAGATTTGATGGCCCATATCAAGTGCTCCTGATTACAGCAACGTCAGTTAAACTAGCCGGGAAGAGTTCTTGGATACACGCCTCACATTGCAAAAAAGTGCCTGCTCCAGAAGAGGCTAATCTTGCTGAAATATGAATTTATTATGTGTCTTGTGTTTTCTTATGCTGCTACACTTTGCCTGGGCCCAACAAGTGGCCATAACCAAAGATAATCATGTTTACACTTTTCTGGTACAATTCTTCTAACACAGATGTAGCTACATACACCTTTGATTACTGTGACAAAGTTGTTTGCACCTTTTCCACAAACACAATATGCAGCCATATACAAAGACATACCTAGCAAAAAGGCTCACCTCACCAGACTGGGTAGGAACCACTCACATGACTATTAACACGTTAAAACCACATATTAAGACTCTACATGACATGGTAGCTATAGCCAATCCCACCTTTGAAGACACTATGACAGTAGAGACTGGGTTTTCAGACACTAATTTGTGGCTAGAATGGATGAGATATAACGCCAACTCACATAATAAGACTAACTGTTATGTATGTGGAGGAGCCAGGCCCCATCTGGGCACAGTACCTCTAAGCCTACCTCCTGAAATAGAATTATGTGTTCTGAGTCTTTATGCACAATCCACCACCAACTCCTCAACATGTGAATCATGGAAAAGGGTTTACCCAATCACTCATGGATATGTCAAGCCACCTGATGGAGTCACCGTGTATCCAGGTAATTACACATGTTATGCTATACCTAAGAATACTGGTGTGTATCTGGGCAGATTCCCATCTGGATATTGCTCAACCTACCATAGCCCACGTGTGTCACTGCTAATAAATCATGCAAAGACCATTGGAGATATCTATTGGTTATGTGGTGACAGACAATTGAGGTCCCAATTAGCTGAGCAATGGTGGGGGGAGTGTGCCCTAACCAAAGTCATAATGCCTATCCACATTATTCCAGATGGTAGTCATAACACGTTAAACCTTACACATGTACACTCTAGAACCAAACGAGGGGCTCCTATCCGAGGGAGCTTTGACCCCCATGTGTATATTGATGCCATAGGTGTGCCAAGGGGGGTGCCTAAAGAATACAAAGCAAGAGATGAAGTGGCTGCAGGATTTGAATCCCTAATTCCAATGATAACTGCTAACAAAAATGTCAATTGGATTAACTACATTTACTATAATCAACAGCGCTTTGTCAACTACACTAGGGATGCCCTACAGGGCCTGGCAGAGTAATTACAAGCCACTACCCAAATGACATTTCAGAACAGAATGGCCCTAGATATGATTTTAGCTGAGAAAGGGGGTGTATGTAAAATCCTCCCTGAGACCATGACATGCTGCACATACATTCCAGACAACACTGGGCCCAATGGTAAGGTGACTATGGCCATAGAGAAGCTAGATAGTCTTGCAGACGAGCTAAAGAAAAATTCAGGAGTCACTGACACTTGGGACAGATGGTTTGGGTGGATGAATGGTTGGCAAAGGACCCTCTTCCAGGTAGGGACAGCTGTTCTTATAATAATTATCATCTTCTTATTTTTAACCTGTTGCGTGCTCCCTTGCATACAGAAGTACTTACAGAAAGCGGTAGATAAGACTATAGATGACGTGACCCCTACTTTCCTACATCAAGATATCCCAGACCTCGAAGATGACACTCCACATACACCCCTTCAAGCACATCAGTTCAAACAGACAACTGCTTTCCTGTAGGGACAGTGTAGGGAAAGCGTCTGTCTTAGCAGGCGAGTCTCACGTGTGGAGATGTGGTGGACTAGCCGCCGCGGGTTACCCACGGAGTGAAGTGTTCGATGCTTGTTAAGACAGATGAGCTGCAGGCAGCTAGGAACACATTAGGGACAGTAGCAGTTGTTATGGTAAATAGCCATTTTAGGGGGGACTGTTGTGGAAATAAGGTCTGCACATATTTCCTAGTTAGTGAAAATGTCTATTTACTCATTCCACGATATATTATATATAAAGCTATACACACGTGCTCTAATCAAGATGGCTGCTAGAAGCTTCTAACCCCTTCCTCCCCCTGCCCCTTTAAACACCGACTAACTACCTCGTGCAGCAAGATGGCGCCGGGAAACCGTGGGAGACCCTCATGGACCTGGTGACATGAAATATTGACATATTTTTAGCTAGTAAAATGTCTATTTACTCCATTTAGTTATACTTAATATTATTCAATAAATTACTAAACTGACCACTAGATGTCACTCAGGAGTACCCCACCCATCGACCAAACACTCTAATTTCCAAGATGGCGCTGGAATCCTGGGGGAGAACTCCATGACGACAGTAATGACATAAGAAGGCACACCCTGTAGGACGTGCTTTGAATAAAACACTTAACACTTAACCAATTATTGATGTATTATTCCATGTTATCTCTGACAATGCTTATGATGTAATTTTGCTTTAAAAGGGACCTGCCGTCCCCTCTGAATAAACTTTCCTCAAGTTATTCAACAACCTGGAACCTGTGTTCTGGTGTGAATTACTTCAGGGAGCGTGCACGCATCGTTTCATTGATTTGGCCAGGGGCAGATACACAAAGAAATAATCAATACTTTAATTGATTTTTCCATTTCAATCAACATGAGGTTCAGTTTTTGGGGTATAAGATTTCTGCCTCTGGTTTCCAAATGGATCCTCGCAAACTAGAGGCCGTTCTACAATGGCCATTACCCAGTGGGTTAAAACCCATACAGAGGTTTATTGGTTTCTCTAACTATTACAGGAGATTCATCAAAGATTTCTCTTCGGTAATAGCTCCCATCACCAATATGACTCGCAAGGGGGCTAATTGTACTATATGACCTAAAGAGGCTTTTGAGCTTCTTAAACAAATGTTCGCATCTGCTGACATATTAAAACAACATGACACTAGTAAATCTTTCCTAGTTGAGGTTGACGTCTCCGAAATAGGGGTTGGGGCTGTTCTTTCTCAGAGAGAGAGTCAGGATTCCCCTTTGCATCCTTGTGGTTACTTCTCCAGAAAGTTGTCTCCTGCCAAGTGTAACTATGACATTGGTAATAGAGAACTGTTAGCCATCATACTAGCGCTTAAGGAATGGCAACATCTTTTGGAGGGTTCCAAGGATCCCATTCTGATTATTACTGATCACAAGAACCTGGCATATATTGGGGATGCCAAACAACTGTCTTCTAGACAAGCTAGATGGTCATTATTTTTGTCTCACTTTAACTTCATTATCAACTACGTTCTAAGAACATTAGAGCTGACACCTTTTCTAGACAATTTGACGTTGAATTGGATCTAGAACAAGAGACATCCCCTATTATTTCTCCTGAGTGTATTATTGCATCCACTGTTCTTTCTTTATCGTCCCCTTTGCTCCGTGCTATCATGGCGGCTCAGCCCTTGGCACCTTGCAACAAACCTCAAGATATATTGTTTATTCCATTGCCTGACAGGAAAGAGGTGCTGAAGGTATTCCATGACAATGTGACCGTTGGGCATCCGGATATTAACAAAACTGAATCTGCTATTTCTAGGTCATTTTGGTGGGAGTCACTCAGGAGGGATATTAAAGATTATGTAGAAGCCTGCTCTGTCTGTGCAGTTTCAAAGGTTCCTCATAAACTTGTGTGGATTGTTACAGCCCCTTCCCATACCCAGTATCCCATAGTCTCATTTATTGATGGATTTCATTGTTGAACTGCCTAGTTCCAATAGGTATACTACCATCCTCATGATAGTTGATCGTTTTTTCCAAAATGGCACACTTTAGTCCACTTAAAAAATTGCCATTGTCTCAGGATCTGGTGCACATATTTACACGCAATATTGTCAGGCTACATGGTATTCCACAAAATATTGTGTCTGACAGGGGTTCCCAATTTGTGTCACGGTTCTGGAAGGCATCCAATAAACAGGTAGACATTGAATTGTCATTTTCCTCTGCTTACCATCCCCAAACTAATGGTACGGCTGAAAGAGCTTACCAATCACTTAAGCTGTATTTGCGTTACTTTGTGAATAGTACACAGTCTAACTGGGCTGAATTATTGCCCTGGCACAAATTTGCAAGGAATAACGCTACCCATGACTCATCTGGGCATAATCAATTTTTTGTCAACACGGGTCGTCACCTCACCTCTATTCGTGATACCTGGACTAAGGTTCACTCCGCTCTTGAAACTGCGGCTACTCGCTTTAAGGTTCATGCGGAGAAACGGCAGAGTGCCAATCCAGTTTACCGGGTGGGTGATCGGGTTTAGTTATCCTCACACAACATCAGGTTGAAGGTTCCCAGCATGAAGTTTGCTCTGAGGTTCCTTGGTCCTTTCCGTGTGGTTAGGAGAATCAACCCTGTTCCTTATTCTCTGGCCCATGTGTCCTTGCTCAAACTGCTTTTTTGCAATCGGTACACAAGTCCAATTGTTCCCCCTCCTCCTTTGGTTGTTTCTGGACAGTAGGAGTACGAAGTCTCCTCCATCATTGATTCCAGGTTTTCTCGTGTTTCCTTCCAGTATTTGGTTGATTGGAGGGAGTATGGGCCTGCTGACCGTTCTTGGGTTTCCCCTTCTGATATCCATGCTGGCCGTAAAATTCATTCTTTTCATGCCAAGTTTCCTCTCAAACCTGGTCCTGCCCGCCCGGTGGGTGGTCTTCAGGTGGGGGATAATGTCACGTATTCATCTGCACATAAAAATGTGGTTAATGGCATTTACTGTCCTGACAAGAAAAGTTGTGCCGAGCAACATTACCATCCTGACAGGAAAACTGATTTAGATACCAAATATAACTTTGATTATTTGTCTATCTACTCCTTTCTAAATTGATTGTGCTCATGTCTTCTGGAAGTAAATCACATCGGACACATTGCAGGTTTATGAAGAAATCCAGAGTAGCCTTTATTCCAGGGGGTGCAATTCCCTTTTAAAGCAGAAATACGTCATGTACAGAGTCACAGTTAACATACAGGAAATGGCAGCAATCCACCAATCCAGTGCTTCTCTTGAGACGTATTGCATACACACCCAACTTTGCACTGGCTGATATAACAGAGTAAATAATAAATCAATTTAATCCAAAGCCTCTAGTAGCTCTGATTGCAAGAATATTGCAAAATGTAAACAGTGCCATATCTCCAAAAATTACACTTTTTTTCAAAGTCACAGCACAGGCAGCATCAATGCCCCAAATCACTTCACAGAGTGATTTTGTTCTTAATTTGTCCTTCGAGAGAAGGAGAGAAATGGAAAAACTTGGTACAATGTTGAAACTTGACTTTTAATTAATACATTTGCAATAAATGGGTTACAAGAATAAATACAATAAAACTAAAAACCTGATACACATGCACATGTATTCGCTGTTGTACCAAGACATTAAAAAATACCAATTTCTAATAGACATGGCAGATTGAAAATGTTAAATTTTTTTGACCTGCAGATCACTAAACAACTTTATGTCTGAACACTGGGTGGCAGCCAAGAACACTCCACAGCAAAGAGCTAAGAAAATCAGGAGACTAGAAGTGTAAGTGTATATTTGGATATTAGATCTTACTAAACGGATGCCTCCATGTAAACTATACATATACTATACTTCTATATCAGGGGCCAAAATTCGAAGTCCTGCGCTTCGAGACAGGCCTTAAAAGTTACTAACCTACGCAAACCTGGAGGGTCTATTGCACTCCCATCAGGGCAGAGATTTATAAAGGGACAAAACCATAATGTGAATATGCACTGTTACTCTTAAGCCCCACCTAAACCTATGGCTAGTGGGATAGTGGAAATTGTGACTCCTCGTCAATATAATTTTAAGTTACATGTGTGAAAATGGTTTGCTTTACTTATTTTACTTTTCACACATACTTAGCCGCACCTCCCACGCTTCACCCTTCTGTCAGTCCCTACACTGGCTTCCTGTAAGATATAGAGCTCAATTTAAAATTCTGGTTCTTGCTTTCAAATCTCTACATAATGCTGCTCTTACCTATCTATCCTCCCTAATACACAAGTATGTCCCATTTAGGCCCTTACGTTCTGCTGAAGACTTACGTCTATCTTCTGTCCGTACTCCCACCTCTGATGCTCGCCTTCAAGACTTCTCGAGGGCTGCACTGTTCCTGTGGAACTCACTTCCCTCCTCCGTTAGATGCTTACCCAGTCTCCACTCCTTCAAAAAATCATTAAAAACCCACTTCTTCATAAAAGCGTATCAATTAAACTGTTAATAGCTCCCGACCGATTCCTGTCAGTCTAATACTATCCTTACCTTCTGTGCCACTTTACCCCACTCCCTCTAGCATCTAAGCTCATTGAGCAGGGCCCTCAACCCCTCTGTTCCTGTGTGTCCAACTTGTCTGGTTAAAACTACATGTTTGTTTGTCCACCCACTGTAAAGCGCTGTGTAATTTGTTGGCGCTATATAAATAACAGAATAATAATAATAATAATTGAGAACTCTGAGTAGCAGCCTCCACCAATGCTGTTTAGTATTTAAAAACAAAACTAAAAAACATGCTGGAAAACGAGAGGTTAACTTTGCTCCATGTTCAGTTATTTGTGCCTTTAAATAGTTGTGTGTGGGAAAAAAAGAATAAATAGTATTTTACTGCAGTATCTCGTTCTATATGCGGATTATTATTGAATTTGTCACTGGGAAGCTCTTATTGGCTTTCTTAATGAAACAGCAAAACCTAATCATTTCTTAAAAAGAGTGATTTTAATGATATGTGATAAAACTGTCTTATACTTTGTATAAGTGTGTGTTTTGCTTTTATAGAGTGGTGTTGTGAGGTCCACTAATAAGCTCCTGATTCTATTCTGCACCCCTCTTATGTTACTTATTTTTGCAATAGGTGATATAAAAAAGTCAAACGGGTGGGGATGCAAGGAATGCACTATTGACAAAATTAAATATGAATTGGAGAGCAGAGAGATTCCCTGTATATTTTCATAGGTGTAGGAAGTATATTTCCTGGATATATCCATGGCAGCACTACAGATGGGTACAGCTCCTCCCACTCCTAAATTGGACAGGAATACCTCCTAATTAAACAAATAAAAGCGAGGTCTCTCCCCTAAGTCCTCTGTCTTTTTGTCCTGTCCACTCATATGGACATAGGATGTTTTTACATCTCCTTTTTTTTTTTTTTTTTTTAAATGGTTTACTTGGGTTTAATAGTACCCCAGCCCATGGGGAGTTCAGCCTCTCTCCTCATGGAAGCCTCAGGACATGACACCTCACCAAGGGTGACCCCCTGAAGAAATCTCTCCTTAGCGATCGGGGAGTCATGCTGCAATGACCGTATAGGTAGCAGCTAGATATGCCAGTACCCGTGAGGTGATAATTCCCGTTTAAGGGTACACCTACCCTACTTAAGCCCTGAGGTTCTGGCTTTCTCATGGATAATTACTATTTGGGATTAAAAAGGATGACATTCCTTCTCCATGGATAAAAAACCTTAAGAAGCTTCTGCCCTAGAACCAAGTGGGGTCAGGACTTCCTCTTTAATCTTTACTAAAGCCGGGATCAAGTGGTTAAGTTGGAACACATCGATCGTGTCTGTGTTTCAGGTACCTTTTGTCCAGTTTCCGACACTGTAGGCCATCTCCTTGTCTTGATGGCAGATGGAACGCATTTGGAACGCATTTGGAACACACGCCCAAAGCGAGTGCTTTCCTTCCCACAGCAGCCATCTTGCGCCTTAAGATCACTTTCGGTTCCAAGTTTTTACAACCCTATTGGTGCTCTTGCCCCGGCGGGGCAAGGGCGGGGCCTATTAGCAGTTCTGATTTGTCTGGTGTTCAGGGGAGTTTATAAAATCCCTAATTGGCCTCTTGGCGTTGGACAAGTTCTCCATGGATGCTATATTTTGTGTTTATCACCATGGAAGCTCTTTTCTTTTTAAGTTTGGTAATTTGGCTGCAGGTAAGTGTCTTTTTTTCTATTTATCTATCTGTATCTGTTCTTCTTCCATTGGCTATTAATATTTAATTCCATATTTTCTCCAGGGAATTCTGCTTTTCAATCTCCTAGAAAAATATAATTTGGATAGGTAAAATTATAGCATATGGTTTATATTTAAATTTTGTATTATTAAAATGCTTTCTTTGAATCTCTTGGTTATTTTCTGTTGTATTTGGGAGCTAGGAATATTCTTTTTATTTTTCTAGCTGCCCATTTTTAAGATGGAGTACCCCTGTCCTTCTTCTAAAAATAGGTCGCAATCTAGAGGTCGGAGTAAGTCACTTTTTTCTAATTTTAAATAAAATTAAAAGAGTGCATGTATCCTGGATTCTTAGTTCTACTCACAGATCCACTTACATAAAGAAGAAGGATAAGACCCCATTATATGAAGCCTGTGACGACATGGTTCTTCCTGGGAAAAGACTTTGTATGGCATGTCTCAAAGCAGCAGACGGTCCTTCAGAACCTTTCATATACCAGAAAAGCTGCTTCAGAAGGTCTACAACAGGCAGAGAGAGCAAGGAAAAGACACAGATCCTTCAGTCCTGATTGGAATCAAGAAGTCGGCTCAGAGGAAGAGATGCTTCCAGTCTTTGAAGAAGATGAATTCTCTTCTCAAAACGAAGACTCCCATTTATCTCCTGCCTTCATGAATAACAAGATAGAAACCTTGATCAGAGCTGTCCGAGACGCCCTAGATCTCAGCGACAAAAGGGAGGAAGACCCTGCCTTAAACAAACATTTTCCTGATTTAAAAAAGCGAAACATCACCTTTCCCCTCCATGAAGCTATCATTGATTTAATCAAGGAATAGTGGAGAAAGATGGAAAAACAGGTCTCTATTCAAGGTCGTCTTGCAAGACTCTACCCATTCAAGTCCAGCAGCAGTGCTCCATGGGATATGGCTCCTAAAGTGGATGCTGCCATTGTGCGTCTGGATAAAAAGACCATCATTCCAGTAGATAATGCAGGGTCTTTACGAGAGCCCATGGATAGAAGAATGGACTCCAATCTATCCAAGGCATATATTGCATCTGGCTCGGGGATCCGTCCAGCGTAGCTATGACTTCAGTTTTCAGAGCCTTGAAACAGTGGTTAGATGACCTCGAGGAGTATATCTCAAGTGGAGTCAGTAGAACCAGGCTTTTTGATTCCCTAAACAAATTCAGGCTGGCTATCGATTTTTTTTCAGATGCTTCTATAGATCTGGTTAGATCCATCTCAACAAGCATGGCCTTGTCCGTAGCCTCTAGACGAGCTCTCTGGCTACGAAATTGGATGGCGGATACTTCATCAAAGAACAGCTTATGTGCCCTCCCATTTCAGAGGGATATGCTCTTTTAGAAACATCTTTATGAGTGCATTAAAAAGGCAGTGGAAGGACGTAAAGCATTTCTCCCCCCAAAATCATCGTCCTAAGCGGTCCTTTCGGCATAAAGATTTCAGGCGCTACAGACCTGGCAGAGAGTTCTCCAGAACACAGCCATGGAAGGGAGGCCTCTCCTCTTCAAAAGGTAATTGTGGCAGAGGTGGATCATCTAGACAATCAAAGCAGTTCTGATGGGACACCAGTCCAGTCCTTGGGGGTAGGAGCCAGACTAATTCTCGAAAGTCTGGGCTCAGAATATTTCGGACAAATGGGTTCTAAAAATCATTCATGCCTCTTATATCCTGGAATTTGCAACTATTTCTCATCCACGGTTCCTTCCTACCCGGATCCCACAAGACCCGGAAAAGGCAAGATCTCTTCTTTCTTTCTTTCACCTCGGCCCTTTCTTGCAGAAGGCGTAATCTGCCAGGTTCTCCAAGAAGAAAAAGGGTTTGGGTATTATTATTTAAGGCTTTTTCTGACCCCAAAGGCTTTGGGAGAATGGAGACCGATCTTGGATCTTAACAATCTCAACGAGCTATTATCTGTAAGAAAATTCAAAATGGAATTTATTAGCTCGATCGTAAAGGTCATCTCTCCAGGAGACTGCATGATACCTATAGACCTTTAAGATGCCTATTTCTCACCAAGAGTTCTTCGACTACTTCAAAAATTTGGATGGATCATCAACTGCAAAAAACAGTCAGCTTTTGCCATCCCAGAATATCTAGGAGCAAGAATTCAACACAATCAGAGCGACAGTGTCCATGTCTATGGAAAGGGGTTCGGAAAATTCAACAGAAAATTCTATGTCTTATAACAGTTAAGTCATCATTGCGATCATTCTTCATTGGCCCAGACGTCCATGGTTTCCCCTTCTGAAGAAGCTATCCTGGGAACCTCCTTTGGATCCTTCAAGTCATCTTTGGCTGCTTTATCAAGGTCCAGTATTCCATTCCACACCCCAATTGTTGAGATTAATAACATGGAAATTGAGAGGCAACGTCTCTTAGACAAAGGGTTTTCTGCCTCTGCCACGGATACCCTAATTAAAGCAATTCTGTGATTGATGTGCGTGTCACGAAGTTCCTCTTCAAGCCCTGAACATAAGCAACATTCTGCAGTTCCTACAGGATGCATTTGATAGAGGTCTAAGTATGAGTTTTTTCAGAGTACAGATCTCTGCTCTCTCCATTCTTTTGGACAAGAAACTGGTCTTCAATCCTAATATTGGCAGGTTTTTTCAAGCAATTTTGAAAATCCGTCCTCCGTTTAAGTCCTTTTCACCTCCTTGGGATCTGCCCCTGGTTCTTCAGTCATTATCAATTTCTTCCTTTGAACCTCTGGAAGAAATGTATTTGGTTACTTTGACTTTAAAGAAGGTTCTTTTGGTGGCCATTATTTCAGGACGAAGAATTTCAGAAGTTCATGCTCTCTCTTGTGAAAATCCTTTCCTGATTTTACAAGATAGGGTCATTCTAAGGACTTTTCCAGCTTTTTGACCTAAAGTTGTTTCTTTCTTCCACGTCAACCAGGACATCATTTTTCCAGCCGTTTCCTAATCTTTCATCAGAGACAGAGGAAAGATGGCATTTTCTGGATTTAGTGCGTTGTTTATCTACTTACCTACAGCGTACTTCTAAGATTTTTTTGTTATTCCATCAGGACACAAGTTGGGACAAGCGGCTTCTACCTCTTCAATTGGGAATTGGATTGTATCAGCCATCTCCCAGGCTTACCAGGCTTCTGGAGTACTTATCCCATTGGATCTTTGGGCTCACTCCACGAGATCTATAGCTTCCTCTTGGGCAGCTTCAGCCAATGTTTCTCTTGGCAGCATTTGTTCGTCAGCAACCTGGTTGTCCTTTAATACATTTGGATGTTGCCAGAGCTTCTAGTTTTGCCTTCCTTCAGCTTTATAATACATTTTCTTTTGCATTCCAAATGTTGGCCTGTTTTCCCTACCCTTATGTCTTTAGCTTGGGTGTTAGCCATCTGTAATGCTGCCATGGATATATCCGGGAAAATAGAAAATTTAAATCATACTTACAGATATTTTCTTTTCCCGGATGTAGGCCATGGCAGCACTACGATCCCACCCTACTTTTAATTTGTTTGTGGCTTGGGACTAAGACTGAGGACTTAGAGGTGGGATCTCGCTTTTATTTGTTTAATTAGGTGTTCCTGTCCAATTTAAGAGTGAGAGGAGCTATACCCATCTGAAGTGCTGCCATGGTCTATATGCAGGAAAAGAAAATATCTGTAATCATCAATTAAATTATCTGTTTTTGTGATTTTTGTATAGGAATGAAGTTCTGCTCGGACTTCTGTAGAATTGACTTTACTGACAGATTGTTAGTAAGTCTGAGTGGCAACTGAACCATAGCATTGCTTAATGGAAAACTATATTGATAGTAAAACTGTATTCCTAACACTATAGTGTCCCTTTGCATTGACTCATTGCTTTCCCAGGGGGATTTTCAATATGCTGGACATCCTCATGCAGAGTGCAAGGACATTCAGCATTGTCTCATGGAGTTAAACTGCATGTAAATGAGGATGTGTCTTTAGTGGCTGTCTGGGCCACTGTCTGTTTCTCTGAAATTTACATTGCAGTGTAAGGGGAGAGGGACACTGCACCCAGGCCAATTCAATGAGCTGAAATTGTTATGGACAGAAGAATTAAAATAAAATGGCTATTTACTAATGTCTATTTATTCTGTGTTCACTATGTTAAAACTGGCTGCTAGAGTAAATATTCCCTTCCCTCCCGTACAATGTGTTCAGTCACTATTTTCTCTGCAAATTCCTCCCATCCTGCTAGCCTCCCCCCTTCCCATCGAGCAAGCCTCATGTAACAAATTCCTGTGTTAAAAGGAACATCTTCCTTTATTAAACTCCTCCCCCACTTCCTTTGTGCAAAGGAACAGCTATGTGCCACATGTAACAAAATAGAGAATCACTGTTAAAGTAACTACTACTCACTTCCCCGCTCCCATCGTGTAACCAAGATGGAGCCAAAATATGGGTGGGAGAAGTCTGTAATGACGACACTACATCCTGTAGGGAGGGTTTAGACAAGACCCCTTAGACTGTTAACCAATTGATGAATGTATACTGTATGTTAACTGTGACTCTGTACATGACGTATTTCTGCTTTAAAAGGGAATTGCACCCCCTGGAATAAAGGCTACTCTGGAGTTCTTCATAAACCTGCAATGTGTCCGATGTGATTTACTTCCAGAAGACATACGCACAATCAATTTAGAAAGGAGTAGATAGACAAATAATCAAAGTTTTATTTGGTATCTAAATCAGTTGGCGCAATTCCGAACAGGGAGGAGAGGGTTCTTGTCATTCTGCTCGATGCCGTAAACATTCAGGACCGGAGAAAAGACTTCCAGAGATTGGAAAAAGAGCCTGATCACCTCTGCATATGGTAAATGAGTTACTTACCCTATATTTTCCTTTCTTTGGACTTCGCTTATTCTCGGCTTCCTGTGGTTAACGTCTTCGACAGGTATATAGTATGCCCACATGTCCCCTTTATTTGAATAGAACCTGTCAATTTGTCTATCTACATCCTGTATGTGAGTTTTATGTGTGAAAGTGTCTGCTTGAGAATCTGTTTTACTACTTGCTTAATACGATTATATAATACTGCCAAGTGCGGTTAAGCGCTGGCATATTTAGCCAAGTTCGGGTTTGGTGGAAAAACCTGGCATTTCTTTTGATTTAGTAAGACTCGGTTGAGAGTCTCGCGATTTATTTAGATTATTTGCGGTCAGGTTCATAGACAACCCTGGCGATTGAGTTCAGGTGTGCATAATAGTCCCTGGCGATTTTAGTCGGATTAATATTGAAATTAATTCCTGGCGGATTTCTTATTTATTTTTTTTATTTATTATTTTTTTTTTTTCCTAGATCAGGATAGTAAATGTCCTGGCGGATTATTTTAGATCAGGATAGACGATATCCTGGCGTATGTTTGTTGAAATAATAAAAAAACAAACAAACAAAGAGTTAAGTTGTTGTATATGAGCTTGAGTGTTTCTGTGTGTGTGATCTGAGTTTATTAGCCGGCATTTATTTTAAGGACTTTGTGGTTTAATTGCATCTCTATATTGTGCTTTGGCATGTATATTGTGCTTTTGCATGTATATGTCTTTTTGGGTATATGTTAATTGTAATCTATACTATCTGTATTGTCACCCTCCTATTCTATCTTTTGTCCTAAGGAGAGCTGTGCTTAGGCAATCACATGGTTAAAAAACTTCGTACTTGCAAGTCTTCTCCCCACAGTCTGTGAACTAGAGGCTAGAGTTACATAGTTACATAGCTGCAAAGAGACTTGCTTCCATCAAGTTCAGCCTACCTCACATTTGTTTTTTGCTGTTGATCCAAAAGAAGGCAAAAAAACCCAGTTTGAAGCACAGTTTTGCAACAAGCTAGGAAAAAAATTCCTTCTTGACCCCAGAATGGCAGTCAGATTTATCCTTGGATCAAGCAGTTATTACCCTACATTGAAAGATTATATCCTTGAATATTCTGTTCTTGCAAGTATGCATCTAGTAGCCGTTTGAACATCTGTATGGACTCTGATAAAACCACTTCCTCAGGCAGAGAATTCCACATCCTGATTGTTCTTACAGTAAAAAACCTTTCCTTTGCCTTAGGCGAAATCTTCTTTCTTCCAGTCTAAACGCATGGCCTCGTGTCCTATGTAAAGTCCGGTTTGTGAATAGATTTCCACACAATGGTTTGTATTGGCCCCGAATATATTTGTAAAATGTTATCATATCCCCTCTCAGGCGACGTTTTTCTAAACTAAATAGGTTTAAATTTGTTAACCTTTCTTTATAGCCGATATGTTCCATTCCTTTTATTAATTTTGTAGCCCGCCTCTGCACTTTTTCTAGTGCCATAATATCCTTCTTTAGAACAGGTGCCCAAAATTGCACAGCATATTCAATATAGGGTCTTACCAGTGATTTATAAAGAGGCAAAATTATATTCTTGTCCCGAGAATGAATGCCCTTTTTCATGCATGACAATACCTTACTGGCCTTGGCCACTGCTGATTGACATTGCACACTGTTGCATATTTTGTTGTCTATAACAATTCCCAAGTCCTTTTCATGTGTTGTTATCCCTAATTCGCTTCCATTAAGGGTATACGTTGCTTGTGTATTCTTTACGCCGAAGTGCATAACTTTGCATTTTTCAACATTAAATTTCATCTGCCATTTGAGTGCCCAGTCCCCCAGTCTATCTAAATCCCTCTGCAGCAAAGTAATATCTTACTCACATTGTATTGTTTTACAAAGTTTGGTGTCATCTGCAAACACTGAAACATGACTTTCAATGCGGTCTTCAAGATCATTTATAAACATGTTAAATAGAAGGGGTCCCAGAACTGACCCCTGAGGGACACCACTTGCCACCTCTGTCCAGCTTGAAATTTTACCATTAATGACAACTCTTTGTACTCTGTTTTTAAGCCAATGTTCTACCCAAGAACAAGCATTTTCATCTAGACCGATTTCCTTGAGTTTGAACACTAATCTATTGTGTGGAACTATATCAAATGCCTTGGCAAAATCCAAATAGATCACATCCACGGCAACACCCTGATCTAAACTTCTACTTACTTCTTCGTAGAAAGCAATCAAGTTAGTTTGACATGACCTGTGCTTCATAAAACCATGCTGATTTTTGCTGATAACCATGTTCTTCTCAAGGAATTCTTGAATATTATCCCTTAATAACCTTTCAAATATTTTACAAGCCACAGAAGTTAAGCTCACAGGTCTATAATTTCCAGGCAAGGATTTTGAACCCTTTTTGAATATAGGAACCACATCTGCCTTCCTCCAATCCTCCGGAACACTTGCTGAAAGAAAAGAATCTTGAAAGATTAAAAACAGAGGTTCACTTATTTCTGCACTTAGTTCCTTAAGTACACGTGGATGGATACCCAGGGACGTATTAGCCGCGAGGCAAACAAGGCATTTGCCTTGGGCGGCATTTTTCAGGGGGCGGCAAAAAACGCCGCCCCCCAAATGCCCAGGGCAAATGCCTAGTTAGCCTCGCGGCTAACTGACATCCGGAAGCGGCGGCGGTGAGCACTTCCCATGAGCTGACTGCTCAGCTCCTGCAGCGCTACCATAAAGTGAGGCTAAGGGCGGGAAGATGACGTCATCTTCCGGTTCCCAGCCTCACTCTGCAGCCGACGCGCGAGGGAGCTGAGCAGTCAGCTCATGGGAAGTGCTCCCTCGCCGGCCGCCCGCCCGCCTGCCAACGCCGCACGACCTGCAGCCACTGGACCACCAGGGAGAGAGACCCCCCCCAGCACTCCCAAAGGTAAGGAGGTTGGGGGGGGATTTAAATTTAAAAAAAATGTTAATGTGTGTGTGTGTGTTTGTGTCTGACTGTGTGTGTGTGTGTTTGTGTCTGTGTATGTGTCTGACTGTGTGTGTGTATGTGACTGTGTGTGTC